>ML801480.1:529300-572846 GCA_009831015.1 Picea engelmannii | reverse complement strand
CCTCTTGCCAACTCCCCTTGCCTTGCATTGTGTTTGGGCGCCCATCTTGCGAACTCGCCTTGCCTTGCGTTCGGGCGCCCAACCTTGGTGAGGCCGTATTAAAAACTCTACCTCCAAGCCAAAATTGGTTCTTACCCATCCTTCGGCTCATATTTTTTCCTAGTGCTTCCTTTGTGTGGTCGTTTTCGTTACGGCTCTTCGTGCGTTTTGTTACGACCATTCGTGCATTCCGTTACGACTCTTCGTGTGTTTGGTCGTCCATCTCACCAACCGAACTTGCATTGCATTTGGGTGCCCCTCTTGCCAACTCGCCTTGCCTTGCCCTTGGTCGCCCTACCTTGGTCAGGCTCCTTGTGCGTTTCGTTACAGCTCTTCGTGCGTTTGGGTGCCCATGTTGCGAAGTCGCCTTGCATTGCATTTGGGCGCCCATCTTGCGAACTCACCTTGCATTGCGTTCGGGCACCCAACCTTGGTGAGGCCGTATTAAAAAATCTACCTCCAAGTCAAAATCGGTTCTTATCCGTCCTCCGACTCATCTTTTTTCCTAGTGCTCCCTTGTGTGGTCGTTTTTGTTACAACTCTTTGTGCGTTTTGTTATGGCCGTTCATGCGTTTCATTACGACTCTTCATGCATTTGGACGCCCATCTTGCCAACTGGTCTTGCATTTCGTTTGGGCGCCCATCTTACCAACTGGTCTTGCATTTCGTTTGGGCGCCCATCTTGCCAATTGGTCTTGCATTTCGTGAACCACATGTCTATATGATCACACGATTTTTTCATTGGAACCTTTCCAAACACTCACTTCGAATTTTTTGGAATTTACGACGGAGAATTTTTTGGGCGACCAAGGGCAAGGCAAGGCGAGTTGGCAAGAGGGAACCCAAACGCAATGCAAGGCCAGGTGGAAAGATGGTTGCCCAAATGCATGAAGAGCCGTAACGAAACGCACGAACGACTGTAACAAAACGCACGAAGAGTCGTAACGAAAATGACCACACAAGGGAGCACTGGGTGAGAAAGAACAAAGACTAAGCTCAGTAACTTATTCTCATGTATTTACGAGCATGAGAAGGAACAAAGACTAAGCTCGGGATTATTTTCATTTTTACGCAAGCTTTAAAACAAACAAAACTATGCTTGGGATAGATTTTAATTTTTACACAAGCTTAAAAACTAAACAAAAATATGCTTGGACATGGTTTCATTTTTTACGCAAGATTGAACCAGAGGAAACTCTGCTTGAGGTAGGTAGTTTCATTTTTACACAAGCTTGAACCATAGAAAAATATGCTTGTGACTTCCCAATGCATAACACATGGAAGGTTGGTACTTAGCCCCCAGCTTAAGAAACTAGTGGCTCTACTTCAGCATGAAGTATAGAGGCTAAAGCCAAATTCCCCCTGTTGGATCCGCCCTTGTTTTTACCTTGCAAAATTTTCAATTTTTGAAACTTGAAATCCAAAGTTGATTTTCTTTTTCCTTCCGAGATCTTAAAACTCTGAAATATTGTCGCCCGAACATAAATGTTTTTTCTACTTTCAAAATAGATCCATTTTCACGAGTAGGTTCGCTCTTTTGTTTCATTTCGGGTTCTCGCAGGTCGAATGCTTTAATTCTTGGATTCATACTTCCCGAGTCACGAAACAACGGGGTCATTTTTAATTTTCACCTAAGACGTTAACTAGGGTAAAACTTTTAACTCATGAGTAGACTTCGTCGGGAGTTCGTGCCTCGGCGTTCGTCAAACCCAAGTTTTTTGTTTTACAGCCCCGAGAGCTGAGGACACAAGGTACTTTTTGGGCTAACCCTGGTAAAAGACTAACCATGGTTAAATTTTGTTCTCGGCGCTTCGTCACTCAAAACTTTCTTTCATAAAGATAAGGCGTCTAAAACCTCGACTCACGAGGTTGCGACATGATTATAGCAAGATTATTTAGTAGCCTAATCTAAAATTTTCTTCCCATAATTTGAGCCTTAATTATCGTCACATCGCGGCTTCGTGACTCGGCATATCATTCCCCCAAAAATATGTCTTCGAAGTTCCGGGTCGCGATATGGCGAATTGATTAATTATATAATTAATGATGCTCCAAATAACAATTACTATTAATTAAGTTGAAATCGGCACTCGCAGTCTCGTGAGTTGAAGAGTCAAAATGTAAAAAGGAAATTCACGATGCAGCAAACAGCGAGAAAATTATTTACGTTGCTAAGATTTGAAAATTTAAAATAATGCGAAATATGTCCCACGCATCGAGAGTTACACTTTTCCCGAGGTAACTTTTTATTCTCCATACTCCGACTGACCATCAGACCGCCAAACATTAATGACATTAATGGAAGATTAGAGTGAATCTACGAATAATCAGATCGGATTTTATGCAATAAATTTGTTTCTAATTGCGATTTGATAGACATATGTCGAAGAATACAAAATTTTCAAATATATACAGGAGTTTCATTTTATTTTAAACATCTTTCATAAGTGCACAGAGCTCACCTATCTCCAAGTGAACTAATTTCTGCATGTACACACAGGTCTATCATAGAAGAGAGAAAACACAAGTTTCAGCCATGGCTCCAAGGAAAGTAGCGAAAGCAAAGATAGAGGTTGCAGGGCAAGGCCCGGATAATGTCTCCAACACTTCACCCCGGAGTGGCGGCTCAGTCCCTAGCTGGTTGTTTGTTTCAGATATTTTGCAATCTGAGTTGGTAAATTATTCAGACTTCGACGACAATGATAATGAAAAGGACGACCTGAACACTAAATACAAGATAGTTGTTCAGTCTGGAATGCACCGGGTTGCAACCAGACCATAGTTGCTCCCATATTATGACATGATCCGATGGGCATTGGATCACATAGACCTCCCCACCAGAACTATCATAAACGACCAACGGACCACAGCCGAGACTTTTAGACCAGAGCATATCCAAACCATGTACAAGCTCCCAGCAACATCTGAATACACATATGATGTTGAATTCCTAGAGGGATTCAAAAAGAAGGAATGCACTGAATTTGACAAAACCATGCCCGGTTTGATAAAAGATTGGGTTTCGCGCTCCACGAAATTCAGAGAAAATGACCAGGGCATCTATTCAATTGCTTCGCTGGAGCCACAATATATGTATGTGGCGATGATGACATGCCGACTGTTTGGAAAGGAGGATACATCACATTTTTACATTGCGTGGGTACCTCTCATATTTCGGGTAGCAGAAGGTTGCTCATTTAATTGGGCAAATATACTCTCGGACAGTTTGTTCAACCGGGTCACCGAATACCGAGAGCAGAAAGAAAGTGGAAGACCATCCTCTTTTTTCATGTCTGCGTATATCATGGACACAATATGTTCCATGACCCCGTTCCCTTTGATGAACTGGGCTTGGAATCCAGCCCTAGAAAAACCTGTACATGAGTATCATGACAAACTGTGGGAAAATAAAGCAAACAAATTTATTTATGAAATTTTCAACTGGGTGATGGTGCCCCTGCACATCACCATTTTTGGTCGCTCACCACCTCACATCTCGGATAGCATTGCTGGAAATCTGAGTGGTATCACGGACTAGTACGTAGAAGTAGAGTTTTCCTATTTTAGAGTGTTCGGAGCTGCTGTTTCCCCTCTTGCGCTACCACTGTTCATCCCTGACAAGATGGCCTGTCGCGAAATTGCTCGATAAACAGTGATTCGTGGGGTGAGTAAAGAGCTCAAAGCATCTTCGAAGAAGGTATGGCCGTTTTTCCCTGTTCGACTAAAATCTTATTCTTTATTGGATTTAGGGCATGCTAAAGCCAAGGCTGCAGCCTTGGAAGACCTAAGTTTGGTCTCTATTGAATATAAAAAACATGATCCCCAGAAAATTGTAAGTAATCATTTGGCAAATTGTGGGCTGAAGAAGTTTGAACACGAGTGTTCACCCTCAGATGATGTTTTCTGAGGTGCGAGATCTTATGGGGAAGTGCTAGTCAGGATCCGATCCTTCGCACCCGAAGACATGGCATCTGTATTAAAATTCCAAGAACATAGACGAAGAAGCCTTCCCACTGTGTTGGGAGGTTTGGGTATTTCTAAGGATAAAAAGAAAGACACTGAAGGTTCTGAGGATCAAAGGTCTAACCCTGGACAATAGCAGGAAGGGGAGCAGGGGAAGAATCCAGAAGCAGAAGAAGAGACTACGGACCCACCCAAGGAACATAGTTCAGAGGTGGAAGTAAGAAACACAGACCCACCAGAAACCCAGAATCCAGAAACTGAGAAGAAGACCTCTGATCCTCCGAAGGAGCAGGACTCAGTCGTCACACCAGGAAAGGCAGCAAAGCAGATCGGGCAACCCATCACTTCGGTCACCCCCTTGCAGTCAACGCAAGGAAATATAGAAGAAGGATGGATTTTCGGTGAAGAACTAAGGCCTATCAGAGCAGAAGAACTTCCTCCAAATGAGTTCTTCTTTGACAAAAAGAGAAAAGCGGTTGTGAAAAGGGAGTTCTACTAGGATGAAGGATCAATTGCTAAAAAATTCAAAGTGATGACAGATGGAAAGAATAAAAAGAATGATGAATTCGCCACAGAGATTGCAGGAATGCTATGAGAGTATGCGTCGGCGAATCAATTCTCAGTCGGAATGTTAAAAAGTTAGCTCAAAAGAAAGAATCGCCTGATCAAGACTCTCGAAGCCAGAGTAGCTTTGGCTGCAGAAAGCGCTAAGAGTCAGGCGAGTGGGGAAATAGAACTTGCCTGATTGGCTGATAGAAAGGAAATAGAAGTCCTCAAAACTAAATTGGAACAAGCGCATTTAGTGATCCGAGATGGTCGGATACAGGCGGGTCAGCAGAAGAATATGATCACAGAGCTGCAGGCTCAGTTACAGGTCACTGAAAGCAGGATGATCGACGTCGAGGGGTTTAAATCCCGAGCGATCGATATTCGGAGCAGGTTCTCTTCTGTACAACAAAGTCTGCTAGACAAAGTGGGAGTGATTCGAGAAGATTGCCTGTTGATGCATCGTATTTCTGAGAATCTGATTGTCAAAGAAAGGAACGCAGAGGCTGCTCGGGTCGCCTTTCAAGAGGCGGTGATAGCTACTAACAACAGATTTTCAGCAGATTCTCCCGGACTCACCATCGTTGAACAAACTAGAGGTAATATTTTGTTAAAGGATTGGGAACATAATATTACCTTAAGTAAGGAACAGGCCCAAAAAGTAACTAATTCATTAGAAGAAGCCTTCAATGCTATAGATGGTGAGATGTTAGGAATGGAGAGTGGAGGTGACTCAAAGACGTTAAGGCAAATGAATGTAGATCAGATTTCCCTCGATCTGAAGGAGAAGAATGAGAGAGATTCAGAGGATATCTCTAAGATGGACATGGTGGACATGGCTCAAGTTGACAAACACTTAATTCAACCTAGCGCACAACTCAGTGCCCTTGACATCATTGATGCACAAATGGGTGATAAGCTTCCACAGTTAGCCCGAGAATGCTATTTCACCGAGGCCAGCTGTCAAGTGGAACCTTCGCAGCTTGTATCCCATTTTGTCGACAAATGTATCATATGCACCGAATCCACGCAAAGACAAGCACCTGGCACCTTTTGAAAATAGAGTAGGAGAGATGGAGTGATTTCTCTCCTCTCGTTTGTAACTGAATTTATGAAACCGTTGAGTTTCTAAATTGATCTGCAAATTTGTATAAATAGATCCAAAAAAAGAGAAGAAAAGGTTGGGACCTTTTTGGTATCGATTGTAATAGAGTTTTTTCATTTGAGAAGTTAATACAAGCAATTTGAAGATTCCCGATTCAGTCACGACTGTGTTACAAGTTTGTTTCTTTATGTTTCATGTTTCATTTCATTCCACTTTTCATAATTGATGTGTATCACTATACTTTAGTACGACCACTACTATAGCGAAGGGGTTTCATCTTTCTATATTGGTTATTGTCTTTCCTCTGCACCAGCTATAAGCGGGTGTAAGACCAATTTGCATTTACAGAATTATATATTTATTTACACTACGTCAATTATTTCTATGCTAATTTATTCTTCTGTGTATGTGTGAGTTTTCTATTGACAGGAACCTTACGTTATCTACAACTAAATGTTTCTCTCTCACCCCACATCTTTTTATTAAAAATAATATAGTTACGGGAAAGGGCCTTCATTTGCATTCCTATTTTATTCTTAAAATAAAATTTTCTCCTTATTTAGACCAAATTGAAACAACGTTGAAATTTCTCTTTAAAACATTTCTTACTGGTATTGTTCCTCAATGACTGTCCCTGCTGCAACTCAACCAAATATTCAACCCGGACTATCTAATCAAACCCATATTGCTTTAAATCTTTTCGACACAATCCTTAAAACTGCTAACACCTGGGAAGAACTTGAACGTTCATGGGAAGCCATTGAACAAGATATTACTACTCAGGAACAGTTGGAAGCTATACAACGAGAACGTAGAAATCCTCATTAGTTTCCTATACCGAAGGTTAGAGTAATCCTTTATCAATCCTTAAATTACTTTCGGATGCCTTGACATTGTACTTTTAAGACTTAAGTACAGACTTAGGAACAACACCCCCCAAGCTTCATTTCATCCAACTGCAAAGAGAATGAAATGAAGCTTCAAATACTAGATAAAAGACTTGACTCAAATAGAGAGGGGGAAAACTATTTCATTTTTTAATGAGCTTGACACAGAAACAAGAACTATGCTCGTAACCTCTGTTTCATTTTTTGACGAGGTTGCCTCAGAGACACAAAAAACTATCCTCGAGGTCTCTCTTCTTGATCATGGATTCCAAGAGGACAATGCTCCAGAATGACACCATGTCAAGGGACAAAACTCGGTCATGGCTTCCAAGAGGTCTTCACTGGAAGGAAGAAACACACTCTAGAAGGACACCATGTCGAGGGTCACGACATGAGTAAAGAGATCAGGCTCTAACAACCCTATCGAAGAGATCACCATGTCAACTACTGGATCCAAGTCATCAGAAGTTGAAGTCATGGGAGACAACGCCACATAATTGATCTGTGGTCGGGGTGATACTGTCTGCATATAAGAACAATTTAGGGAGGTAATCCAGTCAGGGCTAATGAATGAAAGTTGATCAACAGTCACAACTCTTCCATCATGAGGGAAATATATCACACGAAAAAGAGTAGACACAATAGCTTTCATGGCATAGACATAATCTCACCCAAGGAGTAAAGAAAAATCCAAGGGGTCTTGGACTACCATGAAATCAATAAAGACAGTTTTCCCTCCCAAAGTTACAAGAAACTGAGGAAGGGTCCCTAAAGGTTGACTAGTTCTTCTGTTAAAAGCTAACAAATTCTGCATAACCGGTGCAAGTGGAGGATAACCCAAAGCTTGCCAAGCAATATAGGAAAAAATACTAACAGACGAACCTTCATCTATCAGTGTTTGAGGAACATCTCGACCACAAACCTGTACTGTAATCTAGAAAGGAATGTGAGAGGGAAGACGAGGTCCAGTTAGCACACCCCAATCAAAATGGATGGTCTCATTACTTGGAGGGGGTCCTATGGGAGAAGGAGGAATACCCCTCGGCACAGGAGATTCTATATCAGTGAGAAAAACATGGGCAGTATCGGGTTTACTCTCTAGCGGGAGAGTAGGATCGACCAATGGAGAGATCATATCGACCACTTGAGTTTAATTCTCCAAGGAGAGAATGGGGTTGACAGATGGAAACAGATCGACCACTTGGGTGACACTCTCTAACAGGAGAGTGGGATCGACCGAGGATGGGATTGGATCGACCATTTTAGTTTCACTCTCTGAGGGGAGAGTGGGGTTGACTGAGGAAGGTATTAGATCAACTAATTTGTCAATTGGTTCAACTAAGGACGTGACCAGATTGACGACATGATCAACCAGATTGACCAGTGAAGGGACCAGAGTGATCATTAAATCAACTATTGGAGGGTTGAGAGAAATCTTATGGTAAGCAGCTGGAAGTTGAGGTTGTGAAATAGTCATGTCTTCCAGTAACTTAGAGGCTTCGTCCATACAAGGGCAAAGGTGAGTGAGATGACTCCCTTTGCATAAAATGCACGGGAACTTGACTCTACTTTTCTTCTTCCCAACAGTATCATGACTAGTTGATGGGAGGTCATCAGTATGTTGTTTAGAGTCTGTTGACATGGGTTGGTCAGGGTGTGTAGACCATACTTCTATAACCTTGGATAGACCAGGGCAATCCTTAAGAAGATGGCTACCCTTACAAATCCTGCAAGGGTACTTGGGCTTACGAGTTGTTTGGGTGATCTTAAAATCATCAACACTCCCAGCACGATTAATAGTAACTGGTTGTTTTCCAACATGTTTGATAGTGGTTGGAGGTTTTGACCCTTGCTTATCTTTATTCTTCTTAATCTTTCTTTTCCTTTTCTTCTTATTCTCTGGGTTACTAGCTTCAGAACTTTCACCCGACAAAGAAGATGAAATGGAAGATGACATTGCAAGCGAAGAATGCGAAGAAGACCTTATTGGTGAAGAAGGTGAAGGATCAACATGAGGTTGATGCTCTTGGGGGAAAGTGCTTGTGACTGAAGCACTAACTACATTCAGGATTACCTGAGTGGAAAAAAACCATACCAGTAATCCAATAGTGAGACCTGGAAGGCTCAAAGTAGCGAGGTGAGGAGGACCAATGTTTCCATAAGAAGGAAAAACAAAAGGTTCCCCTGAAGTAGGGGTTCCTTCATTGTTCATTCCAAGAATTGACCCCATTAAATAAATCCAACCTAGAGTCTGTTAGGGAAAACAAACAACACATGCTAAAAATCTAGGAAGCAAGCAAACAAACAAAACCTTCTTACAATGAGCACACTAGTTGGTGATGAAATCCAACGTCGCGGGAACAATGTAAGAAGGGGCTGAGATAGAGTGGGTGGAAAAGTTACGCTGACGACCTGCTTAATGGACTTATACCTTGGTGAAAGCTTCCACACATAATCATGGGTATACCCTCCAAGGAGCCCGAGTGAGTTTGGCCAACATCGATTCTAGGTACCGTGAAGACTTTCCCCTCCACAGTCACCTTGTGTAAAGATCTTAAAGAGATAGGCCACTAAGGTTACCACAAACAACAATGATGCCTAGGGAAATAGTCGACAGTCCGATCCACATGCAAGGGTAGGGTATCTAGCCCGAAATCAACTTGAAAGGCTTCCACTCATCATTGTGGGTATACCTTCAAGTGACCCCTGTAATACGTGCAATATCTACACCAAGACCAACAAAGCAGCGTGAGTAACTCTGTCAGTCTCAATGCGACCTCGTGATTGACCCTTGTGTTAGAAGGGCTTCCTAGGACAAAATGTAATAAGTGGAATTAACCGATCCTTCACTCAAGATTCTATGTTTGTTTGCAACTTTGGAAAGTTATCTTTCACACCTATTCCAAAGCCCTAACACTAATCTAATGTAGGTTTGCTACCAGAAAGTATAAAAAATTTCTAATCAGTTTTTTATAAGCGCTTTACTTTATGGCTGTTGTTACTCAAAGGGAAGATGGCGTGGACAATATGGTGTTTTGACCAACTCGAAAATTATGCAAAGATATGAAGATGCAATCTTTTCATTTCAATGAAAGCTATGCTATGAGAAGGAGAAAAAATTTATCATTCCCACATGCACGATGTCCCAAAATATATTAAACTCATCAATATCAAGATTCTCAAGAAATGAGAAAAAGGTAATGAACACCAATTGACGCAGACCCTATCGGCCCCTCGGGATTGAGATCCGCTCACAGGATCATTCTTTAACCCCTCCGAGCCGGATTGGCTCTCTTGACTCCTCGTTGGAATCTGCAACTTATCAACCCATTGGTCCTTTCTCGCAGCTCACAATCTCGCAAGTTCGGGGGTCGTGGCTCCCGACTCTTTTCCTTAAATCTCACGATACTCGATATTGCGAAATGGGGATAGCCCTTTCTTTCTTCAGCACCCTCCTAGGCTAGGCTAGGCTAAGCACTAGCGCCTTTTGCCTCTCGCGCCTTCGCAAGTTCAAAGGTTCAACCTTTGGCACCTTTCTTTCCCGAACCCTCGAGAGGCGAAATTTGACCTTTCTCCTCTCGTTCTCACTTCTCGCGACTTCAGGAGATAAAGGCTCGAACCTTCATTCCCATTTCTCTTGAGTACCCGAGATGCGAGAGGTCAATGGGGTGTTGACTCCTCTAATTGTATGACACATGTCTGCTGGATTTTTAATTCCCGAGCCCACTGTGTAGTTCTGCCACGTGTCTCTTAGGTGCAACCTCGACACTTCACGGCTTCGCTTCTCATTGCTTTGAGCAGCCAAATTTTGGGCTCTCACCCAGTGAATCTCCGAGTTCACAAGATCCTCTAATCTCTGACACCTATCCTCTTCTAAACGGATGGGCTTAGATTACTTCGTGACTTCGCCACTCGCGAAGTTGAAAAACTTGTCTTTCAGACCCCCGATATCCGAGTCCCCGATACGGGTGATCTCGCGACATGTGTCCTCCTTCTAATGGACGACTCAGATCTTTCTCGATTTCATGAATTCACCTTTTGCAATATTGCAAGTCTTGTTACAAAGGTTTCGACCCTCCACCTTCCGAAACTCCGAGATGCGAAATATGTGAGTGATCTAACGACCCTGTTGGCCTAGATCCTACGGCTTTGTTCTCCCCTGAACTGAAACGAAAAACACACTCATCGTAAACCTCCTTTTGCCTTTGCAATATTTGACGGTCCTCGAAACCTCATGATTTCCCCTCAGTGAATTTCGACCATCCAAAGCTCCCTTGATGATTTTTGCAAAATGAACACAGTGTTCTTCTATGAAATTCCTCCTTTCTGCGACAACGTCGTTGCGCCTCTTTTTCAATGCATCAAGGCACCAACCTTCTAGGATTTTCTTTGACAACTGCAAAGACCCTATCCTTCCTGAGCTTTCACCAACTCTGAGTCTTAAAGAGGACTCCCACACACACTCCTTGCGGCGAATCCGTCAATTACTTCAAAGAATTGAAGTCCTTCAACTCTATGCACTCCCTGCAGCAGTAGTCCTTCAACAACTTCACTCAGTTTGAAAACACTGAGACTTTACTCATCTTGCACACACCTTGCACGGCTCCTGTGCCCAACTTGCACTCCTACAAGAATGAGAACCATGTAATCTCTCCTGAGCCTATAGAGACAAACTCTGACCTCCGTCAACGCACACCTTGCGGACGATTTCACTGCACTCCTTGCAGGAAAAATCTTGCTCAGGCAGAGAAACAATTGAAACTCATTCCTCACTCTCTCTCAGACTTCAAACACAAAGCATGAAATCATATGCACAACATATAAAGAAAATGTATACAAAAATTAAACATCCATGAGCCTAACACTCAACATGCATACACAGAGAACAAATACGACACCATGAATTTGAATCAAAGCTCTTTCTATTAATTCAAATCTCTGTACATGGGTGGTTTCAACTACAAATCTCGGATTCTACTCTCCTATGCTCTCTGCTCTCTCATAATGCTGCTTATCATTACAATGATACAATTGAGGGTGTCTATATCTCGTTTCCCTCTTCGCTCCTAAAACTGTCTAATCTAGGAATTCAATTCTACCTACTTACATTCATTAACATAAATGCCTTCAGCTAATTACAAACAAGAGTGGGATGCTCAAGGTCTGTTTATAAGTCAAGAAGTACGCCTCTCTTTAACTATCTCATTTAAGTCTGGCGTATCCACTTCAAAAACATTGAAACAATTTATCACATGCCAAAATGCATTGGCGTTTCCCACGCTTGCTTGATGTTGGTGATGGTTGATGTTGGCGATGCTCTTGGATCATACTCCCTCACTTGAAAATTTTCATGGGCTCCTGTCCATGAGCTCTCGCACGGTCTGTCCATGATTTTGAATCTCTGCTTCATTCTCCCAGCTAGCATCTTCAACTGGATGTCCCTTCCACTTGACCAAGTATTCAAACTATTCTTTTCTTCTGGTCCTCTTGCTAACTCTTTTGTCCAGTATGCTTTCCATCTGTGGCTTCTCTGCATCTGGCATCTATTTATCCCACTGAACCTCTGGTTGTTCACTGTCTATTCCTACTTCCTCATCTTTGTATGGGTACAAACATGAGACATTGAATATCAGAGAAATTCCGATCCCATTGGATAATTCAATCTCATAAGCGCTTGCCCCAAATTTCTTCAAGACCTTACATGGTCTGATCTTCTTCATCTTCAATTTGTTATATGTCCCCTTCGGGAATCTTTCCTTTCTCAGATGTGCAAGGATGAAATCACCAACCTCAAATTGAAGTTGTCTCCTGTGTTGATCTGCTCTGTACTTATACTCTTGGCTCGATTTCTGCAATAGCTCCTTCACCTGGCTGTGAAGTTCCTTCATTGCTTCTGCAAAATCTTCTGCACTAGCACTCCTAGTTGCATTCTGTTCTGAATCTCTCACTTCATAAACTCCTCTTGGCTGCATCCCATAAAAAATTTGAAATGGACTCTGTCCTGTTCTCCTATTAAGCGAGTTGTTATAAGCAAACTCCGCCTGTGGTAATATGTTGTCCCACCGACTATGGTGTTCTGTCACCAAGATCCTCAGCAAGTCTCCCAAACTTCTGTTTACAATTTATGTCAGTCCATTTGTCTGAGGATGAGAAGCTGAACTGAATGACAAGTTTGTTCCCATCTTTTTCCATAATGTCCTCCAAAAGTGTCCCACGAACTTGGTGTCTCAATCCGAAACTATGCTCCTTGATAAGCTGTGAAGTCGAATGACCTCTTTGAAAAACAAATTCGCAATGTGAGTTGCGTCACTGGTTTTCTGACATGGTATGAAGTGTGCCATTTTGGAAAATCTATCCACTACCAAAAATATTGAATCAAACCCTCTTTGTGTTCTTGGCAACCCCAATATGAAGTCCATGCTGACTGCATCCCACAACCTGTCATGTATGGGTAATAGTTGATAAAAACCTGCAGTCTGCCTCTTCCCTTTTGAATGCTGACAAATTCTACATTTGTCCATAGATCTTTTGACGTATGCTCACATTCCTGGCCAAAAATATGACTCATTCAACTTTGCAAATGTCTTGTCATGACCGAAATGTCCAGCCAATCCTCCACTATGTTTCTCCTTCAGCAAATTCTCCCTCATGGAGCATTTTGGAATACAAAGTTGATTGCCCCTGAATAACAATCCATCTTGGATCATGCATTCTATCCATTGACCTCTGTCCCTAAGAATTAGATTCTCAGTTGCTTCATACGCCTCTTTAAAATCTGGATCATCTTTGTACATGTCCCTGAGATCATCAAAACCCAATGTTTTGACTCTGAACTCCTGCAACAACAAACATTTCCTGCTCAAAGCATCAACAACTTTGTTAGCAATTCCATAAATATGTTTAATCACAAAAGTGAAATTTTTCATATATTCAACCCATTTAACATGTCTTTGATTCAACTTCTCATGTTGAGTCACAAATTGCAAAGCATGATTGTCACTGTATAAGACAAACTCCTTCGGGATTAAGTAATGCCTCCATTTCTTCAATGCCTGGATAATAGCATAAAACTCCTTGTCATACGTGGAGTATTTCACTTTCACTTCATTGAGCTTCCCGCTGAAGTATGCTATCGACCTGTCTTCTTGGCTCAAGACTTCCCCTATTGCAAACCCACTTGCATCACATTTTACTTGAAATGTCTTTTTGAAATCCGGCAACACCAAAATTGGTTGTTCCATAATTTTCTTATTCAACAAATTGAAGCTTTTCTCAGCCTCTTCTGTCCAGTGAAAAGACTTGTGTCTCTTCTTCATTGTGTCCATCATCGGTGCACTAATTCCACTGAAATACCTGATGAACTTCCAGTAGAAATTATCCAATCCATCAAAACTTCTCACCTCAAATATACTCTTCGGTGATGGGCAATTCTTAATTACCTCCACCTTATCTAGATCCATCCTCAACTTGTCTGTAGAAATAACAAAACCCAAATAAATGAGCTCTGCCTTCATGAATGAAGATTTCTTCATATTTATCAACAACTTCTCTTGTTGTAGCCTCTTCATCACCATAGCCAAATGTTTCAGATGCTCTGCCTCTGTTTTACTGAAAATCAGTATGTCATCAAGATACACAATGACAAATTTTCTGATGAAATCCTTCAGGACTTCATTCATCAACCTCATGAAGGTACTTGGCACGTTCGTTAATCCAAATGGCATAACAAGCCATTCATACAACCCTTCATTATTTTTGAAGGCTATCTTCCATTCATCACCTTCTCTCATACAAATCTAGTGATATCCGCTTTTCAAATCAATCTTCGAAAAAAAAAATTCTCCAATCAAGCAATCCATTAAATTATCCGTCCTTGGTAATGGAAATCTATACTTGATGGTTATCTTGTTGATCGCCCTTGAGTTAGTACACATCCTCCAACCTTCGTCTTTCTTCAGACTGAGTACTGTCAGAACAACACATGCAGTCAAGCTTTCTCTAACCAACCCTTTGTCCATTAAATCCTGGACCTGTCTTTTAAATTCTTCATTCTCTTGCGGCATCAATCTGTACACTCCTTTGTTTAGTAAACTAGCTCCAGGTATGAGATCAAGATGATGACTCACACTTCTGATCAGTGGCAATGAATGAGGTAGTTCGTCCACTACTATGTCAGCAAACTCTTCTAACAACTTCTGAACCTCTTCCAGTAAATCTACCCTTGTACTGGTTAAAACAATTTTTGGCTTCCTAACCACAATGAATTGTGGTTCCTCCTTACTCTTAGCCTCTGTAAGAAGTTCCTTCACACTCATGAGAAGTACAGTGTTGCTCACCTCCGTTTTTATTTCTTTATCTTTGATTGGCAATAGCATGTGAGTTCTCCCATTTTTCTCTAGGGTGTATGTGTTCATTCTTCCATCATGAATCACATTCCTTTCATATTTCCATGATCCACCTAGCAATAGATGACAAACATCCATGGGAATAACATCACAGAGTATTTCATCTTTATACCCTCCTTTTTTAAATTCAACTAAACATTGTTTAGTGACATTTACCTGATGTCCTTTTTGTAGCCATGAAACTCTGTATGGGCTCGGATGTTCAATAGTCTCCAGCTCTATCTTTTCTACCATCTCTGTGGAAATGAGATTATCTGTGATACCACTGTACACAATGACTTTGCATACCTTGTCCTTGGTTTTGCAAGAAGTCCGGAAAAGACTGTTTCTTTTCACTGGATTCTCCACCTCCTTCTCTGGAGTTAAGAGAACTTTTCTCATCATTAGTGATCTTTCACCTTCAACATCCTCTGCCACAAAATTCCACCTCTGTGCTTCGGCGATGTGAGTTTCACCACCTTCTTTCTTTTTCTCTGGACATTCATAAGACTTGTGTCCATTCTTTCCACATGTGAATCATTTTACCACTCGACCTCTTCCTCTTCCTCTACCTCTGGTACGAGGAAAAATGTTTTCGTCAGCATACTCTCCTTTCTGATCAGCATACTGCCTTCTCTGTGAGCTTCCACCTCTCTCAGTTTGAGTTTGAGGTTTAGTCCTGTCTTCCTTGGGTTTCTGATTTCTATCCTGAGCAACTGATTTGCCTTTGGGATGACTTCTGCCTCGGTCTCTTTGACCTTGTTTTCGATTCAGCTTCTCTTCAGCCTTTAGAGCCATCTAATAAGAATCTTCCACCGTTTAGATGGTCATCATGCTCATATCATCCTGAATGTCGTATCTCAGACCATTCATATACCTAGCAACCTTTTCATCACCGCTTTCGCGATGACCTGCCCTGATGTTCAGCCTATAGAATTCTTCAGTGTACTCCTTCACTGACATTAGCTTCTGTCTCAAATTCTGCATTCTTCGAAAGGACCTTTCTGTGCTCTGATACCACTTGACGCAGACCCTATCGGCCCCTCAGGAACGAGATCCGCTCACAGGATCGTTCTTTAACCCCTCCAAGCTGAATCAGCTCTCTCGACTCCTCACTGGAATATGCAACTTATCAACCCACTGGTCCTTTCTTGCAGCTCGAAATCTTGCGAGTTTGAGGGTCGTGGCTCCCAACTCTTTTCCTCAAATCTCATGATACCCAAGATTGCGAAATGGGGATAGCCCTTTCTTTCTTTAGCTCCCTCCTTGCACGACCACCAGCTAGGCTAAGCACTAGCATCTTTCTCCTCTCGCCTTCATGAGTTCAAAGGTTCAACCTTCGGCACCTTTATTTCCCGAACCCCCGAGAGGCAAGATTTGACCTTTCTCCTCCCGTTCTTTCTTTTCACGACTTCGCAAGCCAAAGGCTCGAACCTTCATTCCCCTTTCTCCTGAGTAACTAAGACGCAAGAGGTCAACGGGGTGTTGACTCCTCCAAATGTGTGATGCATGTCTGCTGGTTTTTTAATTCCCGGGCCCACTGTGCAATTCTGCCACGTGTCTCTTAGGTGCAACCTTGACACTTCGCGGCTTCGCTTCTCACTTCTTCGAGCACCCAAATTTTGGGATCTCACCCAGTGAACCTCCGAGTTTGCAAGATCCTCTGATCTCTGACACCTGTCCTCCTCTAAACGGACGGGCTTAGATTACTTCGCGACTTCACCACTCGCAAAGTTGAAAAACTTCTCTTTCGGACCCCCGATATCCGAGTCCCAGATACGAGTGATATCGCGACATGTGTCCTCCTTCCAACAGACAACTTAGATCTTTCTCTATTTCATGACTTCACCTTTCATGATCTCGTGAGTCTCATTACAAAGGTTTTGACCCTTCACCTTCTGAAACCCCGAGATGCGAAATATGTGGGTGATTTGACGGCCTTGTTGGCCCAGATCCTACGTCTCTATTCTCCCCTGAACTTAAATGAAAAACACACTCATCGTAAACCTCCTTGCTCCTCTACAAGATCTGACGGTCCTCAGAACCTCGTCAATTCCCCTCTGTGAATTCCGACTATCCAAATCTCCCTTGACAATTTCTGCGAAATGAACACGGTGTTCTTCTACGAAATTCCTCCTTCCTGCGACAATGTCGCTGTGCCTCCTTTTCAACGCTTCAAGGCACCAACCTTCTGGGATTCTCTTTGACAACTACAAATACCCTATCCTTCCTAAGATTTCACCAACTCTGAGTCTTAAAGAAGACTCCCACACACACTCCTTGTAGCGAATCCTTCAATTACTTCAAAGAATTGAAGTCCTTCGACTCTGCACACTCCCTACAGCAGTAGTCCTTCAACAACTTCACCCAGTTTGCAAACACTGAGACTTTAATTGGCCTGCACACACCTTGCATGGCTCCTGTGCCCAATTTGCACTCCTGTGAGAATGAGAACCATGTTATCTCTCCTGAGCCTGCAGAGACAAACTCTGACCTCCGTCAACGCACACCTTGCGGACGATTTCACTGCACTCCTTGCAAGAAAACTCTTGCTCAAGAAGAGAAACAATTGAAACTCATTCCTCTCTCTCTCTCAGGCTTCAAACACAAAGCATGAAATCATATGCACAACATATAAAGAAAATGTATGCAAAAAGTAAACATCCATGAGCCTAACACTCAACATGCATACACAGAGAAAAAATACGACACCATGAATTTGAATCGAAGCTCTTTCTATTAATTCAAATCTCTGTACATGGGTAGTTTCAACTACAGCTCTCGACTTCTGATCTCCTATGCTCTCTGCTCTCTCATGATATTGCTTATCGTTACAATGATACAAGTGAGGATGTCTATATCCCGTTTGCCTCTTCGCTCCTAAAACTGTCTAATCTAGGAATTCAATTCTACCTACTTACATTCATTAACATAAATGCCTTCACCTAATTACAGATGAGAGTGGGATGCTCAAGGTCTGTTTACAAATCAAGAAGTACGCCTCTCTTTAAATATCTCATTTAATTCTGGCGTATCCACTTCAAAAACATTCAAACAATTTATCACATGCCAAAATGCGTTGGCGTTGCCCATGCTCGTTGGATGTTGGCGATGCTTGACGTTGACGATGCTCCTACATCACCAATGCAGGATTCATAATTTAAGATCAAAAAATGCCAAGAATCATGCAATTTCGCTACTTCAAATGCAAGGATGCCCCCAATCTAATATAAAGCAAGAAATTAAATCTTTTTGTTTCAAAAATTTCAGTAAAAGCAATAATGAACTTTCTTAAAACAAAGAAACCCAAACTAAAAGTTTTCTTTTAAAGCAAACTATTCAGAAGAAATATCATCTTTCCTTAAACAATTCTAAATAAAACACACACTTTGTAATTGAAAGAAACTCAAAGAAAGAGACTAATCCTTCAAAACCAAACAAAGAAAAAGTGGCTAAAAGCAACTCAAAGGATTTCAAGCTGAATATAAGAAAATCAATATAGGCTCCAAAAGCTTAATCCAGCTGATCAAAGCAAAAATGGGTCATCAAAAGATGACAAGACCCAATCCAAAAAGGTTTACAAATAAGTTTGTAGCCTAACAATAGTGTACAGTGTGAGAATTAGGTATTCTCGCAGGCTAGACATTGGTAGGGTGCGAGAAGTTCGCACTGAACTGAACAGTAGGGTGCGAACATCAATGATTCTCGCAGGCTACAGAAAGGTACAGTGTGAGAATGTCTGTAATCAAAGAAAAATTTGAAAAAGGACAGGGAATCTAAGTGAACTTCTAGATCCAGAGAGTCTGGATGGATGTCCCACAGACTCAGAAACCAGAAAACAAGCAATCAAAGGAAGGTAAAATAGACTAACTAGGAAACAATCCATTCCCCAGTGGAGTCGCCAATTTTTTTTTCGAACTAATCGGTAGGTGCGGACACTAATTGATCTCCCTAGATCCACCTAGATCTAGAACAAAACACACCAGAGCATGACGCTTTCCTTAAGTTTTAGATATTGAATTTACTAACTAAAGAGGGATGAGTGACATACCATTTAAATGTCGCTTCCTCTCGCCATCGCCATCCTAGCTCCGTTCCAACGCTCATACAATGATGATCTTGCAAAATAATGCAACCAACCAAAGTGATAGTAATAGCATAAACTCAATATAAAACTATGTATGTGATCAAGGAATCATACAATAAAACACAACAAGCTTTATAGGAAAGAATCATATTATTGTATCATATTAAATGTGAAAGAGAGATTATAACCATGGCATTGATGTCGTAAGGTCCCTTCCAACTGTCCTTTGTTCCCCACACACTTTCACTCCAAGAATTCTGAGAGAACATATCTGATGGTATTCACAATCTATCTTGATAAAGGCAAAACTCAAAACCACTCTAACCAAGCTAATAATTCCAAGCCAAATCCAACTTAGCCAATCCCAAAAGCTCCAAGCTAAGCTTTCTCCATGAGAGCTCCTCTACTTTTATAAGATAAAGAGGATAAGGTGAGGAGGTTAGGATGATCCCACCAAATCATGAAAGAGAGTAAGATCCAAACCATTCGGATGCCAGCTCACCATAGAAGTTTCTCCTTCTAGAAGATTCGAGAAAATGCTCATTTTTCCCACGTGTAAGCATTCTCGCACCCTACCTATAGAGCAACCTATGAACCTCTCGCAACCCAACTATGGTGCAACCTACAAGAATTAGGCATTCTCGCACCTTGTCTATATAGAAACCTGCGAACTTCCTTTTTTATAGGGTTTTTACAAAGGAAAATGCAACTTCTTTTCTCAGGAAAAGTTCTTCTCTCTTCTCTCTTTAGGAACTCAGGCCATTGACCCTTCTAAAGGAAACATATAGGTTTACAAGATTAACGGTCATAGGGATGACGAAAATAATGTGTAACACCTGGTGCAGAACCAATTTCCAAGACTTCGTATCGGATGACAATGCCAGAACTTTATGAATTGCAAATGCAGTTGAAAGAGTTACTAGACTTAGGGCTAATAAGGCTCAGTGTCTCACCTTGGGGTGCACCAGTAATTTTTGTAAAGAAGAAGGATGGATCCTTACGACTTTGTATAGACTACAGGCACTTGAACCATGCTACAGTGAAAAATAGGTACCCAATGTCGTGAATAGATGACCTCTTTGATCAGATGAAAGGAGTAGCAGTATTCTCAAGGATTGATTTGCGATTAGGGTATCACTAGTTAAGGATTAAGGAAGGTGATATTCCTAAAACTTCCTTTCAAACTCGATTTGGACATTATGAGTTTGTCGTAGTACCTTTTGGATTGACCAATGCACCAACAGTACCCATAAGACTCATGAACGACGTATTCTGGAAGTACTTAGACCGTTTTGTGCAAGTCTTTCTAGATGACATCCTCATCTATTCCAAGAACGAAAGAGAACATGAGGAACACTTACGAGTTGTGTTGTCCTGCCTTAGAGAGAACAAATTGTATGAGAAGTTGTCGAAGTGTTCCTTCTTTTAGAAAGAGATCCACTATTTAGGTCATATCATTTCCAGTGAAGGAATCTTTGTGGACCCAGAAAAGGTAAAGGCCATTATGGAGTGGCCAGTGCTGAAAAATGCCCATGAGGTGAGAAGCTTCATGGGGCTAGCAGGTTATTATCAAATATTTGTGGAAGGATTCTCAAAAGTAGCGAAACCCATCACCACCTTGCAGTGCAAGGGGGTCAGGTATGAATGGACAGTGTTAGCTCCCAAAATGAATCAGTCACTATGGTTGCATTTTTTGGTTGATAGCATGGCTATTCGTAGTTTTCTCCAATTTTTTTTTGATTTTTTCTAGTAGAAAAACTTAGGTTTTAATTTATGTCTTATAAATAAGATGATCTATAAAGGTCTTCTCTTTAAAATTTTCATGAAAAACTTTCAACAAATAACATGTGTTTTAAATATGATGATTAGCTGGTGAAAGCTGCGATTTTCAACAGCTAAGGAGCATTTCCCACGGGCCGTTAGCTGCTGAAAGCGACGATTTTCAATAGCCAAGGAGCACCTCCCACGGGCCGTTAGCTGGTGAAAGCAGGGATCATGTGTTTTTTCTCCACATTTTAAAAAAATCAAAAGATGACATGCTCAACACATGTCATGTAATCATTATGATGCACTGGTGAAAGTGGATAATGATGGAGATTCGAGTTTGCACGTCTAAATCAGATTGCAAAGCGGATCTTGTTCAGAAATGCATTCTTCACGATCATGGCGTTGGAAATGGAGAATTCAAATCCATCATCACAGGTGAAGGAGCGGTACTACTTGGCTGGTGACATCAAATGGATGCATCATTTCCCCAACATGCATCATCCACAAGCATATGATAAGTTTTCAATTTTGAAAGACAACGCCGAGTGTTTTCACCAGCGCAAAACTTTGGCTCAAACAATAGATTGCAGTGTTTTGTGTGCAAGATCGTTTCGGGTTCAAATTGCAGATGGTAAGGAGACGCAGTGGTTCTTTGTTAAGAAAAGAATTGGACAGTCTATCCTTTCTATAACCGCATCCAGAGGTGCAAAAACACTTCTCAGATGCAGGCTGCATGGGATATGTCAAGAAGCTACAGAACGACTATCACCAATCAACAAAAGAGGCATTTGCTAAAACATATGATGGAAATAAAGCCTGTGTTGGGTCTTTAGAAATCATCATGGATGAAGCTGCCATCGCTGCAGTGACCAGTTTACCTAGATCAGGCCAGAGTTGGTTCAAAAGGACAGCAACCAAGAACCTAAATTTCAGAGCATATCTAAAAGAAGAATTCAGAAATAATGCATGGAAGAAGAGCATGCTAGTTTCCCATTTAGAGGATGAGTGGTAGGATTTGTTTAAGGGCATCCAAATCTACATAACTTCAGAAGGCAGGTACGACAAACTGATGTTATATCATTTCAAGCTCTTAGACCATTTTACAGGGAAAAATCTCCTAAAATTACCTTTCTTCTTGCACAAGAGCTTAACTAAAGTCTGTAAAAAGATTAGAGCTGAACCTCTAAGTATGAAGAACACTCTTTGCCACTTTGGCCTTATTAAATTGATAATCCTGGAGGAGATAAGACAAAAAGGAAGGACTTGGAAACATTTTCTTTATTGGGAGGGCTTTGAAACTCAAACTCAGCCCATGAATGAACATAAGATAGCTGGAAAAAGGCAATTGACTCCTCAAAGTAGCTTGAGGAAGAGGAGAACCCTTCTAGGACCCCCAGAAGATAGAATCTATGGTGTCAGGTCTCACAGGTCAAAGAAAAAATTGGATTTTGAAACTACTATAGAGCTGCCTACATAAAAGAAAACAAACATCTTAAATATGCCATACACAAACTTAGAGACAGATCAAGAAGATGAAATCCCTGCCATTAAAAGCCCTGAACACTCCATTGAATTTTCACAGGATTGTGAGACCTTTACTCACACTGATGAAGGGGAAACATCAAAGAGCACAAAGTTGAAGAAAACACATAAAATCAAGCAACTTAAAGAAGTGATTGCTCAGCAGGAGGTATTAGAAAGAGTAATAAAGGAAAGATACAAAACTCTGTCTGATAATTTCACAGAAACAAATGCTGCATTTGAAAAGCTGGCTCGTGAAAGTGTCAAGGACAAGAAGAGGAAAAAGAAAATCACCAAAGACTATAACAGTCTATGGTGGTTAGCAAAACGCCTTAAGAGGAAGATTAGAAAATTGAAGCAAAAGAAAAAGTCACACCCAGATCTGCAAGTGCTAGCTCAGGTTGCTATGAATATGAAAGGGGATAAAGTAGAGACACACTGAGTTTTGATAGAACCACAGTTTTGGAGGTGAGAGTTCATTTTGGGCCAAAGCAGAGATTTCACTAGTGCAAAGGGAAAATTTACAACCAGTTAGCTAGTGAAAGGCAACGCTTTCACCAGCTAACCAACAAATCATAAGGCGATTTAGTTGGTGAAAGCACAAAAAGAAGTTTTTAAAGCTAAGGATGCAGCAAGGCGATTTTCACAGGATTTAAAGTGGTTCTAGAGCATTAAAGGATTAACAACTTGGTAAAAAAATACTCAGCATCAGAGATTCGTGGGAGTTTCGAAAACCACATACTAAACTGATCTTCTAAAGTGTCGACTATGAGTAACTGAATAAATCCAACTGCCAAGACATGTGCCTTTGCCATGTTTCATAACACAACAGATTCCAGACATTGAAGAGCACAGATGTCAAATTTTGAGATGGAAGACAATTCAAATGCTAATCTAGCCACTAGTCTTTGTTATCGATTTGCTTAGTTAATTTGATTTGCTATTTTTAGATACAGATCCAAGTTTTTAGGATCTTAAAAACTGATTGTAAAAGGCTATAAATGAGTATCTTTTCTAGGAGACAAGGGTTCAAACTGGGAATATTTTTCTGCTACTGTATAGACTCTTATTTACAGAATAAAATTACAGTCTCCTTTCATTTTCAATATCAGAGATATCCATGTTTTCCTTTCTGTACCTTATTTCAGTTTATCTTAGCTTATGAATATTGTTATCTCTTTATTGAGCTCATAGACTTGAAGTGAAGGATTTCTTTCTATCTTGCATTAAGCCCTGCATTTAGTTGTATTTGGCAATCAAGATTAGTGTTCTTCATCCTCTCCTTTCAAATTACTTGATCTGATTATTATTTCCTGAAAGAATTGTTTCTTTAGATGTTTGATGAGGTGTCTATTACATTGATCATTAAAGACCCCATTGTTCCAAGCATACCTACACATTATTTTTAAGTTACCAAGCATTCTTAGTCTACAACCCTAAGGAGTTTCTTGGAGTGATAACAAATTGGTGTCGTTGTCGGGGAGACGAAATTTAAGTTCTGCTTTCCTGGGATACAACACAGAGATGATATTTGATGATAGACAAAGATTAGACATTTTTAGTTGGTTGTAATTATCTATTTGGTGACTCCACAAGTTCATCCTGGCTCCTAAGAGAATCAGTACTACTGCGAATCGCCAAGAATCACCTATCACACCAGTGTCCAATCTAGAACTAATTCTCAGGAAAGGAAAGACAATTCAAGGTCAAGCTTCAAGATCAGATACAGAAGGTAATCCTCTTTTCAGTTCTGGAAATTCTACTACAGAAAAATTTGAGTTCTTTTCAAAGAGCATTGATGAAAATACAGCTGTAAATACTGTAGAAGAACAAACTCCTTTTGATCAATAGGAAAATACTAATGATGATAAATTGATAGATTCAAATTTGATTGAAAAAACATCCAAGACTTTAGAAAGAAGCCATAGTTCTTCTTCCCTTGAGTCTTTTCATTCTTAGCAACAAGAAGATCATTTAAACATTTATACTAGCCTCCTTGCTGTTGAACATCTTCTCCAAGAGCTATCTGCTAAAGGTGAAGAAAATTTAGCTGGGTAGCTTGCAAATTTTTACAGAGCCTCATATTAGACCTCTTTCCCATTAGAAGATTCACCTCCTTCACATTCCTCCAGTGTTGAAGACTCGAAAAAGAAACCATCACCTTTCTCACCCTTGATAGTTATGGATGCACCACCTCCTTTGATGAAGATGCAAAAAATCCTAGCTACTAGGTATGCACCACTTATATTGCCAAACCCAGTATCATCCATGCCAATGGGAGACTATCAGAAGTATATGCCCAAATTCACAGGTGAAGGCGATGTGTCTGCTGAAGAACATATTGAGGCTTTCTACAGTTATGATGAAAACCTTAATATTGAAGAAGAAGATGTTTGGACACGAGTCTTTGTCCAAAGCTTAGATGGCCATGCTAGGAAATGGTTCAAAGAACTCCCTGCTGGTTCCATAGCCAGAATCGAGCAATTGGATGAGACCTTTTTGAAACATTGGGGTGATAGAAGAGATTTTGTATACTATATTACAGAATTCGGAAATCTAAGGAAACAAAATAGTGAGTTAGTCTCTGATTTCACTAAAATATTTAACCGGATGTATGGTAAAATACCAGCAGAGATAAAACCTTCAGATGCTTCTGCCAAGATCACATATTATGATGCTTTTGACTCAGATTTCTGTTTATTGTTAAGGGAAAGGAGGTCACCAACATTATCTCTCATGCAAGATGCTGCCCTTGAGGTGGAATCAAATATTTTAGCCTCTCAAAAGCTAAAAGGAAATTCTGATAGGAGAAGGCCAAGGAATGAGGCTTCTTCTTCATCAAGTGTTGACCCTATTCCTCTAGTCGAGTTAATGAAAAATGAAATGATCAAAAAGGATATCCTCAAAACTTTAGATCCCAAATCTATATCCCCTTCTGCTGATATTCTCAACATATATGATGAAAAGCCAACCATTACTCTGGGCCAAATAATAGAAGACAGAGATGAAAGTTGTCCTCCCTTTTACATCTCTCTAAATATTCACGAGAAAACACTGCATAACTATTTGTTGGACTCCGATGCTTCTCACAATTTGATGCCAAAGGCAGTCATGGATGAGCTTGGGCTGGAGATCACCAAATCTTATCACGATCTTTTCTCTTTTGACTCTTGAAAATTCAAATGTCTTGGGATGATCAAGGACTTGGCTGTAACCTTAACCCAAGCATCCATGAAGACTATGGTTATGGATATAGTAGTGGTAGACATACCACCTAAATTTGGATGTATGTTATCAAGATCGTGGATGAAGAGGCTAGGTAGCACTCTTCAAATGGATCTCTCCTACGCTACTATCCCTATTTTTGGAGGGGTGAACAAAATGTTATACAAGGAATCACAGTTGTCATATGTAATCAGTGACGAACAAAATCCATCCAATCATCCTATCTATTATGTCGACACAAGTATGGGATCTTGTATTTTACAAATTGATGATTCATTACCTGATGCATTGCTACTCAGAAAGCCCACAACTCAGCCCACAGAAGCAATAGAGGATGACCTTTGGACCATGTTCTTTGACAGTGCTTGTACCAAAGAATCAGCAGGAGCAGGAGTGGTATTGATTTCCCCTTCTAAGAAGACTTCTCATTTGTCCTTTAAACTTGATTTTAAAGTGACTAATAATATTGTTGAGTATGAGGCACTACTTCTGGGGATAAATGTAGCCAAAGAGATGGAGATTAAAAGATTGCAGGTATTCGGAGATGTAGATTTGATCATTCAGCAGGTGAATAAGTCCTTTCAAGAAAAACATGTCAGGATGAAAGCATACAGAGATGAAGTTTTGAGGGCAATTCACGATTTTGCAGATTTTAAAATTTCATATGTACCTAGAGAAATGAATGAATTGGCTGATTCATTAGCTGTGTTGGCTTGTGCTTTCATACCCCCTTTGCCTCATAAATTGAATTACGAAATTCAAGTTAAATATAGGCCATCCCTCCCTGATAATGTAAAATTTTGGAAGGTTTTTGAAGACGATGTTGAACTCACTAGATTTCTTGCAGTGATAGATGAGTTTGTAGATTTGCAGATTGATCAGGAGAATGACCATGACAATGAAATTGAGAAGCCAAAATTCAGAAGCAAAATCGCAGCACATGAAATAGTCCAGTTGTCTACCAACATAATTCCTAAAGGTTTGGTCCCTTTGGAAAGGCTTTTTGATAATAATGATGTGGCTGTCAAATTGGAAAATGGGGAAAAATATTCAGAAGTTTTGCAGTATAATGTAGCCAGTGAACAGGATCCTAAATATGTCAACTTAGCTTCACATTTGATTGAAAAACAAAAGGCTGATTATGGAGAATTGCTAAAGGAGTTTGCTGACATCTTCGATTGGAAATATGATGACTTGAATACTTTTGACACAGAGGTAATTAAGCATAAGATTCCCTTGAACAAAGACACCAAACCATTTAGGCAGAAGCTTAGATCCTTTAATCCTTTGTTGTTGCCTACAATGGAAAGGGAAATCAAAAAACTATTGGATGCTCGTATCATCATACCTCTCTGATATTTAGAATGGATTGTGAATCTTGTATCGATCAGGAAGAAGAATGGAGAGATCAAACTTTGCATCGACTTCAAAAATTTGAATAAGTGCTCTAGGAAGGACAACTACCCTCTGCCCAAAATGGAACATATTTTGCAGAAGGTGTCAGGATCAAAGGTGATGTCTTTTATTGATGGGTTTTCTGGATACAACCAGATTGTTGTCCATCCGGATGATAAAGAAAAGACTGCTTTTACTACTCCATGGGGTACGTTTATGTACGAGAATATGCCCTTTGGATTGATGAATGCAGGAGTGACATTCCAAAGGGCGATGGACATTGCTTTCATTGGAGAGAAAGATAAATTTGTCCTGATATATCTTGATGATATCACTGTTTTCTCGAGCAGCCATGAACTTCATTTGCAACACTTAAAAAGGACATTTCTAAAATGTCGAAGGTATGGCATTTCTCTTAATCCAAAAAAATCAAAATTTTCACTTAAGGAAGGGAAACTACTTGGACGTATTGTTTCAGCTGATGGGGTGAAAATTGACCCAAAAAGGGTGGAAGCAATTAAAAATCTGTCTCTTCCTAGATCAAAGAAGGACATTCAGTCTTTCCTTGGGACTATAAACTTTATCATAAGGTTTATAGTAAATTTTTTAGAACTCACAAAGCATATTACTGCTATGTTAAGAAAGGACTCCGAGGTAAAATGGACTGAAGAAGCCAAACACTCATTCAATGCTATCAAGGAAGTCATCACAACAACCCTTGTTTTGATCAGCCCTGATTTCTCCAAGGTATTTTACATTTTTTCATTTGCTTCAAGAGATACAATTGCAGCAGTACTCTTGCAGAAAAATGCAGATGATCAGGAGCAGCCAGTTGCCTTCTTCAGTAAGGTCTTGAGGGACGCAGAGGTAAAGTACGAATTATTGGAGAAACAAGCATATGCACTTATCAAGTCATTGAAAGCTTTCAGAGTTTACATCCTTCAGGCAAAGGTAATAGATTTTGTACCCTCCAGTTCAGTTAAAGATGTGCTTATACAACCCGACATCGATGGAAAAAGGAGTAAGTGGATATAAAAGTTGATCGAATTTGATGTTGAAATTAAACCAGAAAAAATTGTGAAGGGTCAGGGCCTTGCCAAACTTCTGGCAGAGGAAAATTGTAGGCTGCTCGAAATAAATTTGGTAAGTATTAATGCAGATAATGTTCAGTCTTCAGAGGATAAAGAAGGGGATGAAATGCAGGTCTCATCTCACCTAGCTGATTGCAAATGGTACAATCACATTGTTCATTTTCTTCAAACTTTATAAGTCCCTTCAGATTTGACAAAAACACAAGGAAGGGCTTTAAAGCTCAAAGCCATGAATTTATGCATCAATGGAAACTTATTGTTATGGAAAAATCCAATAGGTTTATTGTTGAGGTGCATAAACCAAGAAGAAGCAGCTAAGGTCATGATTGAATTCCATAATAGTGAATGCGGAGGACATCACTATTGGAAAACCACTGCACATAAAATCTTAAGATCTGGTTATTACTGGCCATCCTTATTTTCAGATGTGTGTGAGTTTGTGAGAACAGGTGACAAGTGCCAAATATTTGAAGGCAAACAACAACTGAAGTCTCTTCCCCTCAAACCTATAGTGGTCACAGGTCCTTTCCAGCAATGGGGCCTAGATTTCATAGGTGAGATTCACCCACCTTCTAGTAGTCAGCACAGGTGGATCCTTGTTGCCACCGATTATTTTACAAAGTGGATTGAGGCTATTCCCACCCAGAATGCCAATTATACTGTCATCATAAATTTTCTGCAAGAAAACATATTTGCCAGATTTGGCTTCCCTCAGAGAATAGTCACTGATAACGCTGCTGCATTTAAAGATAAGCACTTGGTGAAATTATGTGAAGAGCTGGGAATTCAGCTAGTACATTCCACTGCTTACTATCCGCAAGGAAATGGCTTAGCTGAGTCATCAAACAAGAGTTTAGTCAGAATTATAAAGAAGATGCTTAAACAAAATACCAGAGGTTGGGATTCCAAGCTGAAGTTTTCTTTGTGGGCTGACAGGGTTACATGTAAAAAATCAATTGGTACATCTCCTTTCATGTTGGTATATGGTACTGAAGCCATATTTCCTGTTCAACTTGTGTTGCCGGTTGCAAATTTTTTACAAGAAACTGATTCTGAACCAAGTGATTTGACTCGAAGAATTCATAATTTGGTAGAGTTACAACAAGATAGAGAGCAACTTTTGGAAAGGACAGAATTACACCAAGAAAAAATCAAGGAGATCTTCGACAAGAAAGTTAAATCAAATGTCTTCAAAACAGGGAATTAGTGTTAAAGTGGGATGCAACAAGGCAAGAGAAGGGGAAACACAACAAATTTTATTCTCTCTGGATAGGTCCTTTTGTCATAACAACGGTTCAGCAGAACAATACCTTTGTTCTCCAAAATCTTGCAGGCGAGGAAGTAGCAGGTGGCCCTTTCAACGGGCACTTTCTAAAGACCTATTTTTCATAAGGCTTTTTCTTAAAATCCCTTTTCTACTTGTACATATTATTTTTCAGTTCTATTTTCTTTGTTTCTATCACTTGAATAACTCCATGCCCAATGGTACTAGACAAACTATTTTTCAGATTTCTTTTTTAAATTCTAATAAAGGCTACTGAGTCTAGCTAGGTTCTTGGCCACCTCACAGGGAGATGTCCATCCCAATTGGAGCCAAATGTTAGCTCCCAAAATGAATCAGTCACTATGGTTGCATTTTGTGGTTGATAGCATGGCTATTGGTAGTTTTCTCTAAATTTGTTTTGAGTTTTTCTAGTAGCAAAACTTAGGTTTTAATTTATGTCTTAGAAATAAGACAATCCATAAAGGTATTCTCTTTAAAATTTTCATGAAAAACTTTCAATAGCTAATGCATGTTTTAAAGATAATGATTAGCTGGTGAAAGCGGCGATTTTCAACAGCTAAGGAGCATTTCCCATGGGCCGTTAGCTCGTGAAAGCGACAATTTTCAATAGCCAAGGAGCACCTCCCACGGGCCGTTAGCTGGTGAAAGCGGGGATCACGTGTGTTTTCTCCATGTTTTAAAAAAATCAAAAGATGACATGCTCAACACACATCATGTAATCATTATGATGTGCTGGTGAAAGTGGATAATGATGGAGATTCGGGTTTGCACGTCTAAATCGGATTGCAAAGCGGATCTTGTTCAGAAATGCATGCTTCACGATCATGGCGTTGGAAATGGCGAATTCAAATCCATCATCACAGGTGAAGGAGCGGTACTACTTGGCTGGTGAAATCAAATTGATGCATCATTTCCCCAACATGCATCATCCACAAGCATATGATAAGTTTTCAATTTTGAAAGACAGCGCCGAGTGTTTTCACCAGCGCAAAACTTCAGCTCAAACAACAGATTGCAGTGTTTTGTGTGCAAGAAAGTTTCGGGTTTGAATTGTAGATGGCAAGGAGACATAGTGGTTCTTTGTTAAGAAAAGAATTGGACAGTCTGTCCTTTCTACATGCGCATCCAGAGGTGCAAAAACACTTCTCAGACGCAGGCTGCATGGGATATGTTGAGAAGCTACAGAATGACTGTCACCAATCAACAACAGAGGCATTTGCTAAAACATACGATGGAAATAAAGCCTATTTTGAGTCTTTAGAAATAATCATGGATGAAGCTGCCATCGCTGCAGTGACCATTTTACCTAGATCAGGCCAAAGTTGGTTCAAAATGACAGCAACCAAGAACCTAAATTTCAGAGCATATCTAAAGGAAGAATTCAGAAATAATGCATGGAAGAAGAGCATGCCAATTTCCCATTTAGAGGATGAGTGGCAGGATTTGTTTAAGGGCATCCAACTCTACATAACTTCAGAAGGCAGGTACGACAAACTGATGTTATATCATTTCAAGCTCTTAGACCATTTTACAGGGAAAACTCTCCTAAATTTACCTTTCTTCTTGCACAAGAGCTTAACTAAAGTCTGTAAAAAGATTAGAGCTGAACCTCTAAGTATGAAGAACACTCTTTGCCACTTTTTCCTTATTAAATTGATAATCCTGGAGGAGCTAAGACAAAAAGGAAGGACTTGGCAACATTTTCTTTTTTGGGAGGGCTTTGAAACTCAAACTCAGCCCATGAATGAATAGAAGAGAGCTGGAAAAAGGCAATTGACTCCTCAAAGCAGCTCGAGGAAGAGGAGAACCCTTCCAGTACCCCCAGAAGATAGAATCTCTGGTGTAAGGTCTCACAGGTCAAAGAAAAAAATGGATTTTGAAACTACTACAGAGCAGCCTACAGAAAAGAAAACAAACATCTTAAATCTGCCATACACAGACTAAGAGCCAGAGCAAGAAGATGAAAGCCTTGCCATTAAAATCCTGAAACACTCCATTGAATTTGCATAGGATTGTGAGACCTTTACTCACACTGATGAAGGGGAAACATCAAAGAGCACAAAGTCGAAGAAAAAACAGAAAATCAAGCAACTTAAAGAAGTGATTGCTCAGCAGGAGGTATTAGAAAGAGTAATAAAGGAAAGATACAAAACTTTGTTTGATAATTTCGTAGAAACAAATGCTGCATTTGAAAAGATGGCTCGTGAAAGTGTCAAGGACAAGAAGAGGAAAAAGAAAATCACCAAAGACTATAACAATCTATGGTGGTTAGCAAAACGCCTGAAGAGGAAGATTAGAAAATTGAAGCAAAAGAAAAAGTCACACCCAGATCTGCAAGTGCTAGCTCAGGTAATTGTGAATATGAAAGGGGATAAAGTAGAGACACACTGAGTTTTGATAGAACTACCATTTTGGAGGTGAAAGTTCATTTTGGGCCAAAGAAAAGCTTTCACCAGCGCAAAGGGAAAATTTACAACCAGTTAGTTGGTGAAAGGCAGTTCTTTCACCAGCTAACCAACGAATCATAAGGCGAGTTAGCTATTGAAATCACAAAAAGAATTTTTGAAAGCTAAGGATGGAGCAAGGCGATTTTCATAGGATTTAAAGAGGTTCCAGAGCATTAAAGGACTAACAACTTGGTCAAAAAATACTCAGCATCAGAGATTCCTGGGAGTTTTGAAAACCACATGCTAAACTAATCTCCTAAAGTGTCTACTATGAGTAACTGAAGAAATCCAGCTGCCAAGATAGGTGCCTTTTCCATGTTTCATAACACAACAGATTCCAGAAGTTGAAGAGCACAGATGTCAAATTTTGAGATGGACAACAATTCAAATGCTAATCTAGCCATTAGTCTTTGTTATCGATTTTCTTAGTTAATTTGATTTGCTATTTTTAGATATAGATCCAAATTTTTAGGATCTTAAAAACTAATTTTAAAAGGCTATAAATGCCTATCTTTTCTAAGAGACAAGAGTTCAAACTGGGAATATTTTTGTTCTACTGTATAGACTCTTATTTATAGAATAAAATTACAGTTTCCTTTTGTTTTCAATATTAGAGATATCCATGTTTCCCTTTCTGTACTTTATTTCATTTTATCTTAGCTTATGAAGACTGTTATCTCTTTATTGAGCTCATAGACTTGAAGTGAAGGATTTCTTTCTATCTTGCATTAAGCCCTACATTCAGTTGTATTTGGCAATCAAGATTAGTGTTCTTCATCCTCTCCTTTCAAATTACTTGATCTGATTATTGTTTCCTGAAAGCATTGTTTCTTTAGATGTGTGATGAGTTGTCTATTACATTGATCATTAAAGACCCCATTGTTCCAAGCATACCTACACATTATTTTTAAGTTACCAAGCATCCTTAGTCTACAACCCTAAGGAGTTTCTTGGAGTGATAACAGACGAAAGAATGTGATAGTGCATTCATTGAGCTTAAGAGGTTACTAACTAGTGCACCAATTATATGAGTACTGGATATGGATAAGGACTTCACAGTCTGCATGGATGCCTCGAAGCAAGGGTTGGGGGCCGTGCTATTGCAGGATGGAGGAGTGATAGCTTATGTGTCAAGGAAGTTGAAGAAACATGAAGAGCTATACACAACTCATGATTTAGAGTTGGCAACTGTAATGCTAGCTCTGAAACTTTGGAGGCACTATCTTGTGGGGCGAAACTTTGAGCTCAAAATGGACCATCAAAGTTTAAAACATCTCTTCACTCAAAGGGATTTGAATGCCAGGCAAAGGCGATGGAGTGAGTTTATGAGTGAGTACGATTTTGGTATTTCATACATCAAGGGAAAGGAAAATGTGGTTGTAGATGCCTTGAGTAGGAGACCACGTGTCTTCTCCTTGGTACCTTTAAAGGTCAATATGAGGGAACATGTGTTGACACAACTCCAAGGAGATAGTTGGTATTTAGAGGTTACTTCAAACCTCCAAATCGGGAGGCAGTTAGATCCAAAGTATGAAGGATATAGTCTGGAAGCAGACGAACTGTTAAGATATCGAGGAAGGATGTATATCCCTGAAATTGGGGATATTCAAAGAATCATACTGAAGGAATCCCATAGAGCACTTTATTGTGCGCATCCAGGTGTGAAGAAGATGTATGCAGACATGAGGAATCTCTTCTTCTAGGTAGGCATGAAGCGCAATGTAGTCCATTTCATCGCCAAGTACCTAGAGTGTCAACAAGTGAAAGTCGACCACAATCACCCGACAGACCTCCTACAACCACATGATGTTCCTATGTCCAAGTGGGAAGTCATCTCTATGGATTTTGTTGTGGGGTTACCGCTCACATATCATAGACACAATGTCATTCTTGTGATAGTGGATAAGTTAACCAAGAGTGCTCATTTTATTCTAGTTAGAGACACTTATGATGTCATTGATGTGGCACATGTGTTTGTAAGTGAGGTTATCCATTTGCACAGGATACCTAAGAAGATCATTTCAGATAAGGACTTCATATTCACTTCTACGTTTTGGACAAGTTTGCAGTTAACATTGGGGAATTAGTTGAACTTAAGCACAACCTATCATCTTGAAATAGATGGGAAAAATGAGAGAGTAAATCAAGTCATGGAAGACATGCTTAGGATGTATGTCATGGATAATCAAACCCAGCGGGAGAAGTACCTACCTTTGGTAGAGTTTCCCTACAATAACAGTTTTCATAGCTCCATCGGAATGCCACCCTATGAAGCTCTATATGGAAGGCCATGCAGAACTTCGTTGAGTTGGGATAGACTAGAAGAATGAGTAACAACTGGGCCAAAATTGATTCAAGAGATGGAGGAATAGGTGATTCAGATTAGGCAGAGACTAAAGGAAGCACAGGATAGGCAAAAAAGTTATGCGGATGCACACAGGACCGACCGAAGTTATGAAGTAAGAGACCAGGTTTTCATTCGTATTAGACCTAATAAGAGTACCATACAGTTCGGGAAGGGGACAAAGTTGTCACCTCAATTTATAGGACCATTCAGAATCCAAGAGAAAATTGGACCCGTTGCCTATCGTCTCATACTGCCACCCCACTTGCATAAAACTCATAATGTTTTTCATGTATCTATTTTACGTCATTATGTTGCTGATGAATCACATAAACTAAATTGGAAGGAATTGTAGGTATCAGACATGGGAAACCTCATGGTAGAATCGTTACACATATTGGACCGTAGAGTCCGACAACTAAGGAACCGTCTGGTGGACCAAGTTAAGGTCCAATGGGACAAGTATAGTCTAGGATCTGCTACTTGGGAAGACGCCAAGACATTACGACAAGACTATCCCTCACTTTTTTGACCACCTCAAGAATGTGTTTCTCAAGGGTTGGGTGTATGTAACACCACCTTTTGACTTAGACAACCATGATTAACTGAGGCCTACTTATATTATTTCCTATTCACAGTGAAACTATTAAATGATACACTTAAACTTTTAAGACGTATGAAACTTTATGAATGTATATGTATTTGAATAATGATGGATATGATGCAATATATTGTGAGAATGTAAATTTTATGAATTTTTAAATGTTATTGATGATGATGGATATAATGCGATCTACTATGTGAATGTAAAATTTATGAATGTTTAAGTGTTATGGATTATGATGGATATGATGTGACATATTGTGTGAATGTGAATCCTATGAAGGTTTAAATGCTAGTAGAATGATGTTGGATATGATGCAATCTATTTGATAAATGATAATTTTATGAATGGGTGTCGAAATTGAATTATGGGACATTATGAGATCTATTTCTAACTTGAAAACTTTGACGTTAAGTTGTCGGTACAAGGATACCAAATTGAAATGATGATAGTATGCAATTACATGATGATAATGCATAGAAATGTATGAGTTTGTGTTACGGACTAATCTGCAGGTTATGGGCTATAAAATAGCCAAGGGATAATGATGATAAAAGTGGATGTCATGACCAATAGCCGAGAAACATTATGGTATGAATCTTTGTATGTGAAATTATATTGGTTTGGATGCATTGCTATGATATGTGAACCAGTGCAGGATTTCAAGTGATGAGACTGCCCAAAACTGAATAAACGATGACAAAACTCCCAGCAACACGGTGCCACTGTATATTCCATTGTAGGGTGTGGACCCTAGTTATGATTAGGAGGGGTGGAGGAATTTCCCACCATGTATCCTCCGAAATATGAAGTCATGGGAGGACGATGTTAGCTCATGCTCCCCTAGACATGTGATGATGACTGTCAGTTGCCTGTTGGGGAAGCTTGGTCAAGATAGTGACACTTTCGCTTACGGGTTCTATTTGGAGTTAGGTCAATATAGTTGATGCTCCAGGATAGTCTAGCAGAGGAAGGATAGGAATGAAGATGGAAGTAATTTAGGGAGGAAGGATGAGTAGAAATAGTTGAGAGTGTATGGAGATTTGTCTTATGGTGGAAATTATTGTTTTTCCCTTCTGAAAAAAAAAAGTGTATATATGAATATTCATAATTACGTAACTAAACCACAGTTGTCTACATAAAATTGTTGAACTAGATAATTGTAATCAAAAGATTTTGCAAACATTTGATTGGTTTATTGTCTTTTATAAAAGACTAGTCTTGTTGATTGGATTGGATGCATACTTAAATTACTAAAGGGTGATAGTTATTGATTATTAGTACATGCACGAGACTTGTATGTACTAGCTACACATGCATTTATTGTACATGTACACTAGTATGTATGAGTTTTCTTGGCTTACTTACTAATAGTGTCGGTTAATTGTTATGAATGTGTGAACCGTGTTTTTTTTCCTTTGTACCATGAGATACCTTAACTTCGGGACGAAGTTTCCTAAAGGGTGGGTGTATGTAACAACCCTGGTTAAATAGTTGCATATGGTTTATTAATTATAATTAATTAGATAATCTGACTGTCCTAATATGTTTTAGTTAAACAATGATTATTTCTTAATAATATTAATTAATTAATTAATTGTTCATATCTGGTGATGATTAATTAATTAATTAATTGACTCATTAAAGATTTGAGTAATAAATTAGAGGGGCTTAATAACTTTAAATTATTAATAATATGACTTTACATATGAAGGGGGGGAAAGAAGCATTAAATGAAGGATAAGGTAATAAAGGCATGGGATAAGGTAATAATGGGGCAGGATAAGGTAATAATGGGGCAGGATAAGGTAATTAATGGAGGATAGGGATTCAGTGGATGGGGGAAGATATGACGGGGAAGAGTCCTATGGGAGGGGATTATGAAAATTGGGGGAGGAAGAATTATTGGAGAGGAGAAGATTGTATTTCTGGTTTGGCATATTTTATGGTGTTAGGAGTTTAGTTTTGGGGGTTTTTGTGAATCATTGCAGGGGGCACTGGGCTGTTGGGGGTTTTTGGAATGGGGGCCAGGATTCCTTACGGTATCCTCGAGCTAGGGAGCCGGACAAGCTGCTCCTAGCTGGCTGGGTGGTTAGTCAGTTTAGGCAGGGTTTGGTCAAAGTAACAGGTTGAACAAAGCAACAGAGAGGACGGATAACTAGATCAGCGGGAATTAGCATCAGGAAGAGGTATCTATATTCTGTTATGTAATTCATTAGATTGCTATTCATTAATTAATTTATGCTACTTATATGCTTATGCTGAAATAAATTACTTATTGTTTCTGCATAGAAGTAATCTTATTGTTAAAATTTATGATATTTAATAGGCTAATTAAATATAGGTTCCTACAAATCAGTTCATTCCGCTCCTAAATCTGGATCAACAACTTTGTCTTATTATTCAGAGTTTCATAGTGAGATAAGTATTAATCACTTTAAACTTCTTTAATTTTACAATTTATCCCTCCCAGGATTTGCTTGTTCTGCCTCTTGAGCACTCCTAGTCAGGTTCATCTTGACCTTATTGGATAATTCAACATGCTACATAAACATGTTTTTTGTTCATAATGAATCATGAACTTGTGCATTCTGCACATTTCCCACCTAGAGATCAGATCGGTCCTCATTCATTTGCATGTATTAGTACTTATGCATGATATTTTAAAATGTAATTCAAGATTATTATATAAATAGGTTTTGCATCATGTTTTTCAATTCTCAGTAGTAATTAAGGTTATAGATCTATTTTCCTGACATATTTCTTTACACAATTCTTCCAAATAAATCTCTTCAACATGCAACTCTCTTGTTACATATCCAAAGGGTCTGACATGACCTCAATTTTTAAGTTATCCTCAACTTTGTCATCTCAAATTCTTACCTAATATTCCACAAGGAATTATCAACATGAATATTTATTATGCATTTAGATTGTGCACTCGCACATGTGTGTTTATTCCTTCAATTTGCATTCATTGTACTTTAATCATATGCCTTAGCATCCAGTGTGGGTGTCCACCATAGGAGCACTTTATTATTTCATTTCCTTATCTATTGGAAATTAACTAGTTCATGATTGTTCATGACCATTAATATGAAGTCTTTAAAAGAATAATCATGTTTCCTTTTATAATGGAAACAAAGCATCCCTACTCATTTACCTTTTCATCAATGTATACTAGCTTTTCCTAAGGAAAAAGGGAACACATCCCCCTCAAGTTATTATTTCAGCAAGACAAATCAGACCCTTCCATCATAAGGTCATCCATGCATCCATGGAATTATTTATATATGGAAAGTACAAATCTTTCCTCACATTTCACTTATTCTGACATTCATATCATACCTTTAAGCATGTATATGTACATTTACATATATGTAGGTGCATAAATTGCACCTATTTATGTCGTTCATTCCTATTTGTTGGGTCTTATTATCATTCTTCTTTAAATATAATTTACAACCATCCTCATGGATAGTCTCACAAACCTATTCATTTCTTCCTTCATACTAGACAACCTTATAATCCATTCCATTCATGCACTCAAGCATCCATTTACATCTATGGATGTTCAACATGCCATCTCACTATTGCACCTTTTTCCATCTCATTCTTACACATGGTCATTTATAACTTCCATATCCTTCCTCCCATAGATATTACAAACATTCTTATGACAAGTCTCATAGGAATACTCAACACCATGTTTCCCTCTCTGTTGAGAGTTTATAGTCATTCACATGATATTCACATGGAAAGTCTCGCAGACATATTTTTAACTCTATTTCCCTTTTGATATGAAAACAACCAACAAGATAAAACTCTTTCCTAAACTGCTATAGAAGTATGAAATGACCCATAAATACAATCTAGGCAATTTCAACAGTGCCCTAGGAAACATGACAACTTATCAAGATTCTCTTCATGACTCATACCATTCTTGGTCAACATACCTTTTTATCAAGGGAATCCTTTTTCCATATTCCCTCTCATTACAAGTTAAGCACACCAAGCCATATTCTTAAAGATACCATCCGCCTCTAGATGTCAGTCTGACCCATTGTCGTCTAGAAATGCCCCAACACTTCCTTTACTCCATTCAGAATAAAAAATTCATTAACCCTTCTACTTTATCCTCATAGGGTAATATGTAATCAATATCATCATCATTTTACTTAAGATTCTATACCTAGATCATCATTAACCATATTATCCATGTCATCACCATATTTTACATCCAATAACATTCTATACTAATCCTATATTCATGCTATACACATGTTGAATCTTTGCCATATGCATTTTGGCATATCCTTGCTCCCCAAATATTTTACCCATGCTTACAGTGTAGATGTATTCGGGTAAAATCACGAATATGGGTAACACTTTCATGAGAATCGGGTCTCGAAAATTGCTAATGGCATGTTTTTGGACGAACTCCTAGATTTTTTGGCAAAAACAGTTTTCGGACAAACTATTTTTTTGACTGAAAGTTAAATCCAAATGCACCGTTGAAAAATATAACACAAATTTTAAATCTAACAACAATTTTCTGTTAAAACTAATCTTCAGCCGGAAAATAGTAACATTCGGCTGAAAACATGTAAATATGGCACTTTTCAGAAAAGTATGTGTTCACTTCAACTTACTCCAACTTGGGGAGGAACATACTCCTTAAAATGTTGTAAGTTTGGTTTCAGAACTAGTACCAACATTTTCATAATTGAATGTACTTTGTTTTGATACAATTCTTATTCGATTTAATTTTTTTTTAGTGATTTTAGTTAATTTTATAAAAAAATGTCTGCATAATATTTTTAGATGACATAATGATTCAGTAAAATCAAAAATCAATATCTGCAATAATACACAGTAAAAAATTATGTGAAATTTAGATTATGAAGCCTTTCACTGTCCTCTTCAAAACAATACTTTTATATTTTACTTTTAAATAAAAGTTAAGGTAGATAAATGGTGTCAATCTAAATGAGTCTAAAATATGCAACTTTTTCATATTGGTCAAATTGAAAAAATTGTAGTAACTATAATATTCATACATTGTCTTCAAAAATATAGTCATACTTTAATAGAGTATCTTTAGATTTTTTTAGAATATTTCATTTTTCATAATCAAAAGTTTAATACTGAGTAAATTGGTGTCAAAAAACATAATTCATTATTGGTGCCTTCATTATTAAGGAACATATTGTCAAACAATCACTAAAATGACATATCAAATGTCAATAAAAAAACTGCAAAAAATAATCAATAGAAATCTAACAAAATTCATGAAAAGTTTTGTTTTTACTGTAGAGTGAAATTGTAAATAAAAAAATACTTTGTTTACCAGAAGTTCAAAACATCTGAAAAAATATTTTTTTTTGTCAAAAAACAAGGAAAATAGAGACTTAGATTCATGATTTTACTTATTCTAGTTGTCTTCCATTTGTATTCACATGCACATATATGTCCTTAGATTAATAGGTATACACATTCTCTTATTATATCCATGAGCATCATAAACTTGCTCATGTGTTCATATCTCTTTACCTCTCCTAGGAGATCTAGAAACAATCTACATGACTCCTTTTTCATTGCTTAACTGGGTTCTTCTCCAAAAACCAATTTCTTCATTCACTATAGGTCAAATAAAACCGACCTTACACATTTTCAATCAATCCTCAGACCATGAGGGATCGTACATAGATACATGGTTTAATATTTTATTAAAGCTATAATTATTATTGCTACAGATTCTATCTATCCATACCAATTTCCTTTAAGCACAAGGAATTTTACATAAGGGTCTTAACCATTATATAATCATCCATATTAATTACAATATACTATGTCTTCCCTAGAAGATAGACATTATTATACTTAACAAAACAACCCAGCTCATGTCCCTTGTCTAGACATAAGAAACTTCATAGAACAATTTCTTCCACCTCTTCCATTTTCATTCAGGTTTTACCAATAGGACATATCAACATATTCCTACTCCCATAAGAGTAGTCATCGCCTTGACAGAGGGACAATATCATTTCCCCTTGTTGTAATTCATCCAAGGTTTTCAGGTTACAATTTCAATCTGTATTCCTTCTCCTTAGGAAGTCAACGCAGATAATAAACAATATTTTATAGGTAGAAACATCTTTCAACACACTCACCTAAATCTCTATATACCAGTCCTATGACTGATCTCTAGCCCATCCAGGCCTATTTTTGTATCATGATTTGACAGATTGGGTAGGGTAGAATTCCCTTCTCCTTAAAAGGTTTTTAAGAAGAATTTTATTTGAATCTTTCATGAGCCAAAGCAGGCCAAGTTTTGTTTCTTGCTCTGATACCACTTTGTAATATACCCTACCCCCTAAGTACATTTTTAAGGGATGGGGTATTAAATGTTTTCTTCTCTTAACAAACTTGAATATTCTCTATTAGAGTTCCATCCTCTTATGCTAGTTAAGAACTTTCCAAAGTTGGTAATTTCACTCAGAACTGAGCTCTGGAATGAAATTTATGACCTTCCAAGGTTCTTGGGTTTACATAGAAAACATCTCTCTTAATGTCACATGGAATCCACATGACATTTCATTTTCCCTTCTAACTAATGTGGAAACACCCGGGTCCTCACGTGGCACTAGCCTAGCCTGCCATAGTGGAAACCTACTCATATCGTTATCCTATTAGTAATTTATATATGTTGTCCTAGTGGCATCCTAGCCTCCTTACTATCAAGCCACACCATCCACCATATGATCTTCCTTTCCATGGACAACATATTCTACCATACTTAGTCACCTTACTATATTCATGTACTTGCAAGTGGTAGTCTTGGGGGCTCATGGTCTATATTCATACTTGTCATGAACCCGCCACCAACACTTAGCTTCCTTTTCATTCATGGACTCACAAAATCATGGATTCAAGAACACATAATTTTGTGCCTCCCCTTCATAAGTCTGTCCGAGAAGTATCAACAATTAACCATTTTCCGCCTACATTGACTCGCGGACTCGCAGACATAAAATTATGTACCTCCCCTTGATAATTATGTCTGAGAACTCTCAAAACTTAACCATTTTTACACCAATGTAGACTCGTGGACATACAATTATGTGCCTTCCTTCCTCTCTTGTAGCACTCAAAACTTAGATTATTTTTGTGCTTTTGTTAGGTTTGTAGGTTGGCAGACTCACGGACCCATTCATGTCATATTTCCAATCTCTGTGAACCCATCATGCTTCTAAGTATGCTTCCTACACTTGACACCATGCATTCCTTTTCCAAATCCTACAAACTTACTCCCCCTTTTTAAACAACTTATTAAGGTTTGAACTACATGAGGGAACATACCCTCTATTGTCTCAACCAATTACATGTCGACACATGTTCCCATCGTATAGATAAGATTTCTTCACCAGTGTGACGTAAATCATGAAGTCACCCTTTTTCCTCGACCAAACTTAGATACTTACCCCCATTGATCTATGGTTGAGGTTACTTGATTTCATCCTGATAGATCTAACAATGGAGAAGGATTCCTGGAGTTTCTTTTATGAGAGCGCCATATTCCTCAGCTACTCCGACACCCTTACCGTGATCAATAGTCATCAGTCCTATGAGATTTTCATTGATGGATCCCATGACTGTTAATAATTATGGATAATTTGAAAGTTCTCATACGAGAGGGACCTCGATCAATGACTAGGATCAAAACTCCATGCAAAATTGGCAACTACGATTCATCCAAGGCAAAGCATGGGATATCTTGAATTTGTTAATACAATTCTGGATTAGTGGCTTTGAATTTTTTTCAAGAGAAGTATAAGTCTTACCAGGGCTTGAAGGAAACAACACCTCCTATTCAAGAAGGATAAGGTTTTCTATCTTATCCATTTTAATGCAAATTTCAAACTATGAACAATCCATACTTGTATAGGATATCTCTAGCTTGAGCTAAACTACATCAAGCCATAATTTCATCCTTTATAACAATGAGTCATATGGGAAAGCTTCACATATGTGTAGGGATACACATAATGCCAATGTAATATATATATATAAGTAAGGTTCATATAGACACCATATTTACACAGACTTTGTGCATGCCCATAATTGTACCATTCTAGATAGTTCTCGCAGTTCTTTATGTACAAGTATAATTCCAACGGTCATTACCATGACAAAAATGCATAATCTTGCCAACAAAATTTCAAGGATAATTATAATGAAAAAAGCCCATGACAAAACTCGCATATCACAGCTTCTGTACAAGTTTAATAGCATGTATTCTTACTTGTAGTCAATACATCAAATACCCATGTTATAAAATAACCCATATAATCATGAAATAAACATGCAAGTCCCTGAATCATTCACATGCAAATTCAACCTTAAGTTATAGTTTAATTATACAGGGTACACAAATACTTATCTATTACAATCGATAATCGACCAAATGACTATGGTTGTTCACCTTTCTGCCCAACCATAGGGTCAGATGCATTCACTCTTATCATTCTGGCCACCCTCATGCCAAGCCATGATACCACTAGGAAATCTCTCTCATGTGTTATCACTGAAATTTTGTCCGCAACATTGCAGACAAATGGTTAAAGAAATGCAACAATGCCAACAACAATTAGTCCACCGGCAACCCTAAAATGCATTCCAAAGGAAAAAACTATACAATTGGTTCAAAAATTGTTAAGAACCAAACAACAATATAGCATAGAAAAACCTCAAGAAAAGTACTCAACGCCTTGAAAAAGAGATAATTTCAGATAATAAGCCTCTTCGAGGGGGAAACCTCCTTTTACCCCACTTAAATGTTCAAGTACAAGATGA
>ML801480.1:502536-524726 GCA_009831015.1 Picea engelmannii | reverse complement strand
CATAGGTCTGATCAAAATTGGATGTGCCAAGTGGAATTTACGGTAACTTCCTCACAACTTGCCGATTTTTGGCCTTTCCAGGAGATCTCACTTGTATAGAATGCCCCGCACAAAATAATTGATATCAAATTCTGAAACTCGCATTCAAAATACTACAGACTGTCCACGATCTAATGCAACCAGTCCCACTCAATTTGGATACTCTAGGAAGAAGTTATGAATTTTTTACCTAGAACACCTTCTTAAGACTAGTCAATAGGGCTAGTCAGATACCCTATCTTACATAGGGTGTATATACAAATTTAAGATGACCCAGAATCTGAAATTGTTGCCACAGATACACTACTAATTTCTGTAAATGTTCTCCAGAGGGCAGGGTCTGAAACGTTACATAAAAGTTTTTATAGCGAAAATGTCTCAATGACTCATTTCAGGATGATTCCATAACCCTATCTTGTACGGTCTATATCTCTGAAAGTATAAGGCCTCAGGAGCTGAATTTTGAACCCAACGTACCTTGATAAGTATAATAAATACCCTCCAAGAGGCTCCTTCTGAAATGTTGTAGAAAAAAAGTTATAGCGAAAATGCCACGGTGTCTCAGATGTAGCAGTGAAACCCCAAGACCTTGAGCTCTGATCCCATATGTTAAGAACCAAACAACAATATAGCATAGAAAAACCTCAAGAAAAGTACTCAACGCCTTGAAAAAGAGATAATTTCAGATAATAAGCCTCTTCAAGGGGGAAACCTCCTTTTACCCCACTTAAATGTTCAAGTACAAGATGATTCAAAATGAAAATGTCTCCTTGGTATATATAGGAGACTAGGAGGTATAATTACAAATAATGGCCTAAAGCTGACATAATTATAATAACATTACTAATCTAAATTACAACTAATGGCCTAGATCCGACATAAATAAAATAGCATTACTAATCTAATATGCCCCAGTTAAGGGGTAGTGAGCCAATATTAGGGCTTAACAAAAATTGACATGCACAAATTCACCAAAAGAAGCATGCACATAATGCGTAGTGTGCACGGGTCAAAAAATCCCTCATAGCGCAAAATTTGCCAAGTGCGTGACTGTGTACAAGAAAATTTGTGCACTTCTATGAACAACACATTTATGGATCTTGTTGCCCCCCCAAACCACTTATGAATGAACTCCTAACCTGATTTGACCTTCATATCTAAGTGAAATCCGAATGGTGGGCTGGTCAAGGAATAGAGGGTGCCCTAAAAGGCCCCTTGTTCACACCAAGAACCAATTAAATTTTTCCTCAAAGAATTTCTATAAATAAGAGCCATGGGTGCAATAAGAAACCAAGATCTTCATAGTATTTTTATGTTTCCTCAATTCTCCCTTGAGAATCCTCTTTTCTCCTTGGAGTATTCAAGCATCATTTCAATAGTCCATTCCACTCACCTCTTGGGGGAATAGGCATTGATTGTCTTCACCATTTTCCATTTTTATTCCATTGTAATAAGAGATCTCCACTAGGGAACTCAATATCCCTTCAAAGGAGGAAGAGGGGACTCATAAGTCCTCATTTTTCTGTACAATGTTTTTCCTACTAATCAAATAGTCCATTGGTAGCATTATCTTGGTTATTGGTTGATTGTTTATGGTTCTAAGTTTCTCATGCATTCTAACTTTTATTTCTTGTTTGTTTTAGTTTGTTTCTTTATTTGTTACATGTGTTTGGATTGTTTAACCCACTCATTAACTTTTGTCTTGTCTAGCAGGCCCAACTAGGCATGCAAGTGTTGTTGTTTTTCTCACCCAAGTGACAAAACAAACATAACATATTGACGACCATACTGGGGATAAGGTATCAAATTCCACCCTATTTGGGATTAGAGAGCACTTCCTTTTAATCAATTTGTCTTGGAGGTACCAAAACCGTCCTAACCTTACCTATGAAAGGAAAAATTCTGAGTTGGAGGAGGCAAATTTCACTCACAACTCCCCCCCCCCTCTAATGCGTATCAAAAAGTGCATGGACTTTCCCTCCCACAGACGTGCACTCAGTGCACTGTGTGCCCCGCAAGCTTCTTTTCTCTATGCACTATGCGCCCTCTGTGCACCTATCAGAATTGTAACCCGCACACATATCCATATTTTCAAAATTGTAAGGGTTTTTGTGATGATTTGAGGGCCCCTAGCCTTCAGATTCTTTCTTTCATACAATTTGTAATTCTCATGCACTCCACTTAGACTCCTTTCCCATATGAAATGTTAGCTAAACATAGGCATTTAGGGGGGTAAAAATAACCAAATATTCTCCTCTTTTTCTTTGGTTTCCACATGGATGGCTTGTTTGGTTTGTAAAATTGAAGTTGATATTATTGCTATCCCACATAAAAACACTTACATTGGGACCATAAATTAACTTTTATCATTGAGTATGCTCTTCTCTCACACCCTAAAGAGATCTTTAGAAGCAGAAAGGTGGTTAAAGGGAAATTTAATCTCTCTTAACAAAAATATTTAGGAGAGGACAAAATCCCCCCTAGGGCTCCTCTTAGTTTCTATTTTTGAAATCATATTAAAGTTTTAAGGGCCCATACATGTGCACATGTTTCAAAGTTAGGATAGTTTCTTGAAATTTCTTTCTTAGTTTACAACACTACGAAAGTTTAAAGATAAAAGTAATGGGCCCATACACGCTCACATGCTTGTAATCTAGGATAGTTTTTCAAGATTTCTTAGTGTAAACAACATTTAGGGAGTTTAAAGGATTGGTAAGGACCCATATGTCCACATGCTAGTTATTTAGGGCTTTAAAAATTCCACAAGGTTGTACTAATGACACTTAGTAAGATAGGTAACAAATATTTGTAAGAACCACAGGAAGTCCACATGTTGCAATCTCACACCTAACTTATTAAAAACTTGGCACACTTTTTCACTTTCTCACACACAAAGTCACTCCTCACTCACATAATTTCCATTTTGAATTGTGGAGGTTGAAGTAGGTTTTCTCCAAAAAGAATTCTGAATGTCCCACTACTTCTTTGGAAATTATCCACACCCACTTAATTCAAACGAGATTGGTTCACACCCCCAATATCTCAGCCCACCACATATAAATGTTTTCTAAAAACTCACTAAGTTTTCCTCCACAGGAGGTGCCAAAATAATTTTTTTACTCTAGGTAGGATCTCGGGGATAGGCATCGAAATAACCCCCCATTATTTGGTTCTCACATTTTCAAACATTAGAATTTGACAAATAGGGAACTTTCAAATCCTCCAAGTCAAGTGTTCCTATACCATAAGGCGGGGAGATACCCATGAAGGGTTTAAGGTCGAGGCCTGGTTGTTCTCTACGTCCCCCCTTGAGTCACCCAACTCTTGGAAGGGATCCAACCTGTGACCCATTTCTGAGGCAAAAAATCTAAATGTCGCACTTTGACTGGGGTACCTAGTGACCAAAATTTAGGAAATCTACCCAGGTGGCAATTGTGGGCTTCAATTGCACCTTGATCAGATCTTGTGTGGCTATTGATAAATATCACCATCTCTTTCAGGATATGCACCCTCTACCCCTCATTATAATTGATTATTTCATCCTTCACTAATTCCTCTTCTGGTGGCTTCAAATCCCACAGTTGAGTTCTCTTGGAAGGTCCAGTGCTATTTGAGAGGAAGGAAAATACATATTTTAGGACATGAGCATTTGTTTTATTTGTTCCCCACTGCAGAAAATATCCACCTACACACATGTTTTCTTATTTACAATTGATTTATTTATGATGCTCATTTGATTACATGCAATTGTGAATTGTATTATCTTGTGAAGATCCAAATTATTCAAATCTCTCGTTCATTTATTTCTCTCATCACGATTTACACACATTCACTTTTCTAGTCGAAAATCATAGGGGACTCAAAGAATCCCCATTGTTCCATATGCTTGCAAAATCTCCCTCCTATTCTAGGAGGAGTCCCTAGTATTTCCAACTCACCGACTCAACTATCTCACACACCTGTGAGTGATACTATTTTGGGATCAAATTTACTTGGTTCCACTTTTCGTGGGTCCAATTCCCAAGGACATCCATCCACTAGCTCTCCTTCACAAGGATGCGGGAGGGAAACTTCTTCTCAAGGGAGAAGTACAACCCCACCAAATCGCTCTCAAGGGCCAGTTCCACTACCTGCTCACACAATGGATGGAACTAATCCTCCACCAAATCCCCCTATGCCATACTTGGAATCTCTCAACATTTCTAATTTGACTAAATTCATGAATGATCCCATTTTACATGACCCCACATGGCCCAATATGCCTACCAAACTGCCTTCAGATATTCCAAAATTCAAAGGAAAACCAAGGGAAGATCCCCCCAACCATGTTATGACCTTCCACTTATAGTTCTCTTCAAACAACATCATGGATGATTCCATCCACTTAAGGTTACTTCAAAGAAAATTCACTAGTCCATCAACCAAATGGTATGTGGACGAAAAATTAGGGTTCTATGTGACTTTTGAATCCTTGGACATGGCCTTTTTGGCCCTTTTTTCAACTACCATTTCGTCATGATATTGGCTTAGAACTGCTCTCTGAGTGCAAGAAAAACTCAAATATGCATATTTTCGACCACATCCACGAATGGTGTTGGCAACGTAGTTTATGTAAAGCAAAAACCACCAAATAACAACACCTCGATTGGCTTATTAAATCACTCATCTCTATACTTTCCAAATATGAAGCATCCACTTTTCCTCAGTCAGAAGAGGAATCCATCAACAAGGCCCAACAATTCAACCTTATTTATGCTCAATCAGGTTATTTATACACAATGTTACATGATGCACCCTGACCTGTACCATTTGGCCAGGACAAATCTAGGATGTCCCATGCCGCGGATGGGTTGATTGGTACCACGACACATCACAACCCTTACAACCAACTGCCACCTATGTATGGTGCACCTCAATATCCAAAACCATATGGAGGGACATCTTATTACCCTTCGCCCCCTTACCAACAACCATATCTTGTTGCTCCCCCCCCACCCGTGAATGGACCCTCGTCGGTACCCATGATGCGTCTGACCTCTTAACCAAGTTCAGGTTCACCTTCTACCTTAGCATATAACCTGGGCACTAGTGAAAGTGCTTCACCTTCCTATGCACCCTATGGATCATTTCCACAAAACAATCCTTAATTTCCATTTCTTGGTCCTCAACAACAGGTTTCTCCTCCACATGGACAACCACATGCTTCCATTAACTTTGTTCATCCCTCTCCCATTCAAGAAATTCATACTTTTGAACAGTTGAATATGAAAAATCCATCCCATTAACTAAATAGTTCCAAGAAGAAAGGGAAAAACCAAAACAATAATAACCCAGGACTAGGCACAAATAAGCCCCAACAAAACCATCCTACTGGGGGCAAACCGAATCAAGGAAATCAGAACCCCCAAGAGGACAATAATAAAAAACTCCAAGGGAATAACAACAACAACAATATCAGGACAAACTTTCCTTGCACTCTTTGTGGTGAGTATGGACATTATACTCGCCATTGTCCCCAGATTGTATACTTCAAATGGATGAAATAATCCATGAATGTGCCATGTCCTCCAGCACCACCTGCCCCTCAGTAGGCCCCGCAACAACACTTGAAACAACCACCCTCAGTCGTGTTGCAAAACCCTATTCGATACCAAGGTGTGATGAATACCCAACATGAGGTACACCCTACTCCACTCCAAATGGAGAAATATCAAAACCCAGGTCTCATTCAACCTGGAAATCTGGTTGATCGCAACATCGTCCTTACCAGCGAAGAAGAAATTCTTTTGCAAACACGTGGTCACCAGTATGGTGTTCCCCCTGAATCTACCCCAACCAATTCAGAAGCAGCTCCAGCTACATCCAAAAAACCCTTAATGATTCCATGCCCTAACGCAGAACCAAACATTTGCATACCCCACGTTCCATTATGACAGAATGCCAATAACCCTCATGCTAGAGCGACCCATAACTACAATCTAGTCGATGACTTAGAATAGTCAGTTGTAGCCATGTCTATATGGGAGGTCCTCCAAACATGTCCATCTTAGCAGAAATCATTTCATTCCACCTTGGGGGCAGTCGACCTAGTTGATACTAGACTCATTGCATTTGATCTAGATAGCGGAGAACGACACCTCCCTGCTCTGGTAGCTTTCCAGATATGAGTAAATATTCGAAACATCACAAGTCATCAATGTATCATTGATGAAGGTGCATCCACATGCATCATGTCGAAAACTGTATGGAAAAAACTTGGCTCCCCTGAGCTAGTACCATCCACCATAACCTTGAGAGCCTATGATGCTCGACCATCCTCCCCTGAAGGGCTCTTCCAAAAGGTCCCCATCGAACTCGGGGGAAAAACCATCCTCATCGACATTGGATTTATCGACACCCCATTTGATTACAACATCTTGTTCAGATGTAGCTACATGTATTCTATGAAGGAGATGGCTTCATTTGTGTTTTGAACGATGATGTTCCCCCACAATGGGAATACCATCACCATCGACCAAATTACACATTATGAGCCTAACCACTCCGCCAACATCGATAAAATTCTTCCTCTTGTCTGCACTAGATCAGATGCTTATTCTCTCATTGACATGGGTCCCAAAATTTTCAAGGACCCATCCTTGTTGGGGGCATACCATGCAACAACACCTCTCATACACCCTTCAACACATGTGTGTCTCGTATCTTCTAATGGAACCAACATCGAAGACACCATTCCTCCCACTGATGCCTCTCCACACCTCGACGTTCCACCAGTTGAAGAACTATTACCTCAATAATTTATTNAGGGTAAAATCCCAGTTTGGGAGACAATCCCTCAAGCCATTACTCAAATTCCCTTCTTCCACCCCCCACTTGGATTTCAATAATTTCAGGTAGTTGCGATGCTTACCCTTCCAAACATGGTGGTTTCCATCCCTGTATGGTATCTTCATCCACCTGTGATGGTTCCTCCACGATCTCTCCCTCCTTAGCCAAAGGAAATCCTGATGAATATTCCAATACAGGCTCTGACCACACCACCCTCAGCCCCAACTATTGGCACCACTTCCACTGCTGGGGGCATATGGAAGAAGAAAGAGCCCACAACTCCACTTCCTCCACGAGTTCAACCTCCTTGCACACTATGCGAAAGAGAGGGAAACCCTGCCAATAGATGTCCTACCCTTCTCACATTAGGAAATATGATCCAACTCCCTTGAGAAATCACATTAATCTCTGCTTCACCAAGTACGTCTAGGAATACTAGAACATCCTCCACTACAGGCAGTAAAGGGTTGAGAACCAAATTTGCTTGTGCCATATGCTAAAACTATGGCCACTTGAGGACAACAACACTTTTAAAGTCCCCACTATCATCTCCTAGGATCCCCTGTATTCTCACATCTTTCACTACGACGAAGATATCCTAGAGGAACTCACTACCTATGATTTTGCATGGAATGCGCTCCATCATCGAGCACTTTTTATTTCACAAGAGGTCTTTCACTTGCCTGATCGGTATCCCCAAGCTCCCATAATATTCCAAATCACCTCACAACATTCTCTCCAGATCACCAATAGTGTCAGTGCAAATGAGGTGACATTATGGGCCCACCATCCATATACAAGCCCTTTCTCCCAACTTCCACACACTGTTACAAGAGCCCAAAACCTCCATTTTCTGATCCATTACCAGCCACGAGATCCTGATCCCGCCATCTACACATTCACATTCCCCATGTCATCATATGAACTTGTCTCTAGAGGAGAACGTTTCTCACATCACGTTCAAGTATGCATGCTCATGTTCAAATTTTATCAAATAACTGTTATATTTTCTTTATCATCATATATTTTTCACGTTGGGTATTTGATTTTGGTGTGTGCAGGTACTTGTTCTGCAAGAAGAACAACCCATTCAAGCATATGTTTGACACTGGAATGTAATTATTCCCTCTGAAAATCAATTGGATCTCCCAGTCATACCCTATGAAATTTACCTTTAGGGTCCTTACATCCAGCTCTGCAGTACTGCCATGTCTACTGCATTTTGGTACTATCACCTGATAACACTCTCCCCCACATGAGTTTTCCCATTCATAGATCCCCTCAAATACTTGACACTCAAGCTGCTTTCATACCCCAAGGATTGGAGTCCCAATACTTTTATGCACTTCAGATAATGAGCCCAATACTTCTTCTCATCATTTTGCTAGTTTTCCCAAAGGACTCCTAGGTCATACCACCTTGGTTCTACTAACTGAACCTTCGCAGTATCATTCACCCTTCATTTCACCCACCATCAGTTTTCCCATCTACAGATTGACCTCCATTCATTTACCTCATACAAAAACCCACCCATGTGGCCCCCACCCTCCACCAGTTCTCTTTCACAAACTTGCACCCTCACAGGCCAAGCCATCCTTCACTAGGGCACTCATTTCTATATCTATACACTCAACCCAAATTATTCTTTATTTATTTGGTAATTTTAAAAATCCTTTGTCTCTAGAATTTACTTAGATTTTTTTCATCACCCTTGATAACCTTGTTTTCCTAGCAACGCAACCCATTTCGCCCTTGGTTGGGGCATCCACTCTCTTTTTTCATTCAGACACTATTCACAAACCCTGAGTATCCCAAATTTCATGTACCCATGATCTCTGAGTTTGTCCACTTTGTTAAGCTTCTGACACTGTTTAACCCCATATCTAGTCATCCCCTTGACACTAGATACAGTTTTATGGTTGTTTCAAATAATCCTTCAACATTCCCCAACCAAGGTAAGTCTTGAGTCTCACCACATCTTGAATTTTTCCATGTTACCTGTGAGTTCCTAATCTCATCTCAATAGATTTCATGAGGCACTTTTTCTTCTTGGAGTCGTGCCTCCCTTTTTGTCAACATCAACACAATTTCCAGAAGGTCGACAATATCTTGACTCTCATTACCTTTACAATGAGGAGTCTCATATGAAACAGAGAGAATCACCATTGCACCTTGATTCCACTGACCCCATAACATTTGACTTCAACAAAATCTCATGTTACGATGTGTATTACTATGTGACTATTGCATATGTTTCATACCAGTCGAAGACCTATGAATTCGTTAGGCCATCAATGCCTACGAGTCATTGACCTTCTCACAGGCGTCCTTGACTCACTTCAGAGTATGTTCACCATTCAAAACTTTCATATTCCATTATCAACCGCCCCTGAGGGCGTTGTAGTTATCTACACCAACATCCATATTATCTTACAGTCTCACATTTTGGTTACATGACATGAGCATGGAGCATGTTCGCCCCATTTGTATGTAGATTTTATTTTTCTCCCTAGAGAAAGGTTTCAGTCCCATAGTTTCCCCTCTCCCTCCGACAGATCTCTCTTGCAGTTCCTCTCATAACTCTTCATTACAATGGCACTCTTAGTAAAAGAAACATTGGTCTATTTTAGCTATACGTATGATCCTAACTTCACACATTAGGGGGCATCTGTTATCACTGAAATTTCATCTGCAACATTGCACACAAATTTTTACAAAAATATAACAATGCCAACAACAATTAGTTCACCTGCAGCGATGAAATTCATTCCAAAGGCAAAAACTATACAATTGGGTAAAAAATTAGCATGCGCAAATTCACCAAAAGAAAGGCACACATAATGCACAGTGTGTACGGGCCAACAAAGCCCTCAGAGTGCACAATGCACCAAGTGCACAACTGTGTACGCATAAATCCGTGCACTTCTATGAACGATGCATTTATGGATATTGTCGTCCCCCCAACCACTTATGGACCAACTCCCAACCTGATTTGACCTTCATATTTGAGTGAAATTTGAATGGGGGTTTGGTCAAGGATTAGAGGGTGCCCTAAAAGGCCCCTTGTTCACACCAAGAACCAATTACATTTTTCCTCAAAGAATTGCTATAAATAAGAGCCATGGGTGCACTAAGAAACCAAGATCTTCATAGTATTTTTATGCAGCCTCAATTCTCCCTTGAGAATCCTCTTTTCTCCTTGGAGTATTCAAGCATCATTGCAATAGGCCATTCCAATCATCTCTTGGGGGAATAGGCATTGATTCTCTTCACTATTTTCCATTTTTCTTCCATTGTAAGAATATCTCTCCATTAGGGAACTCAAGATCCCTCCCAAGGAGGAAGAGGGGACTCATAAGTCCTCATTTTTTTGTACAGGTTTTTTCCTACTAATCAAATAGTCCATTGGTGGCATTATCTTGGTCATTGGTTGATTGTTTATGGTTCTACGTTTCTCAGGCATTCTAATTTTTTTTTCTTAGTTGTTTTAGTTTGTTTATTTGTTTATTACATGTGGTTGGCTTGTTTAACCCACTTACAAACTTTAGTCTTGTCTAGCATGCCCAACTAGGCAAGAAAATGTTGTTCTTTTTGTCACCCAAGTGACAAAACCAACACAACATCATGTTCTCAGTAAGATTTGAAGATAACTCTCCTTCACTCTACTCTTGGTAGATATTTTTCTTACACCCACCTAGCCCAGGCCTCTTCGAGGTTTATTAGATTCCTTCCCAACATCAAGATTGCATATCTCTTATCTTAGGTTGGGTTTTTTGGGTTTTCTATGCTCCAAATCAAAATTCTTTTTTTTTGTAGGCCTAGAATATATTCTATTAAAATACAATGGCGTAAAGTACAATCAAGAAAATTCAGAGTGGACAGAGTTGTGCCTTCCTTTAGTGGGAAAACAGGTGTGGAATTATTCCTACTCATAATGGGAAACCAGGCATACCCCAAACAATAAACCTATGTTTTAGTTATTTGTCTGTCTTGTATTAGAAACCAGATAAGTTTGCAAATATTTAAAAAAACTTGAAAAAACCTGAGAAGTGGTGCCAAGGCCAGAATATCAATGATGGGTGACATCCATGGGATTTTCTTCAATGAATGGACAACCACCAAAGTCACTGTCATTATTAGTGGTCGAGTTGGTGTTGTCCATGGATGGTTGTTTGATTGGGAGGCCAACTGTTTTATGTTGGGAACCTTCAACGAGTTGTGCATGCCTAGGGAAGTCAACATAATTTTCATACATGGATTCCTCGCTGCCACCGAGTTGTGTGTTCCTGGAGTTGTCAACTTGTCACTTATACCTAGAGGTGTCACATTAGTGCTGATGCTAGGTGTCTTGAGAGGTGTCAAGGAGGTGGGAGGGGCCACAATGGGAGGAGGATGAGTGCTAGGAGTGTTCGGAGAAGAGGGAGGGGGGAAAGCTATGGGGGAGTGGGGTGAGTGAGGTGAGATAGGAGGGCTAGGAAAAAATACCCCAGGGAGGTTGAGGAGGGTGAAAGCGAGTAAATTCTTGACCACACATTAGGTGCATCGATTTTAGGAGGTGTGACGAGATACTCGGAGGGAGCCATAGACCTCTTCTTCCCATTCATCGAGAAATTGTCGCTGGGAACTGAGAACAAAGCGGTTTAAAACATCTCGGTTGGCCAGGAAGGGCATGTGAGGAGCTGAGGAGTTGCATCAAGTGCAGCCACTTTGTTTCAAGTGGGGGTGGTGCATTGAAGAGGAGGCATGGGGGAGCAATTGGGAGGGAAAGGCACAAATTCGAGCCTCCACTAAGCTCTAATCATAGAGGGGAGACGTTGTAGGATCGTAGAGATATTTTCTGCAAGGGAGGCAAGGTGAGAGTGAGGGGAATGAGCATGGACAACCATAGGAAGAGTGAAAAGGAAGGGGGGGTCATGTCTGATTCCATTATGGTCACCATACTATTGGAGAATTGGAAAAGGTTGTAGAGCATGCGTGGGTGAGGGGAAGCGACCATGGGTGTAGTGAATGCAAAACACCTCGGGGTGGTGGGGGGGGTAGTTAAGGATCATGGGGGGGCTGAGGTGGCATGCGTCCAGTCATCATGACACGTGTCAGGAGCATGGGTGTGGGGGTGGTAACCCGTATTTGAGGGCTCCAACTTAAGATTCTTACATGAGTTCTCTGATTCTTTTTATTGCACACACTCATGTATTCTCTTTAAGTGAATTCCCTCTTTAGAGACCCCTCGACCCTCCTTGAGTTCTCTCCCTATGCATATCCATGTTGCACACATGACTTAGGAAGGTTATCATCTCGTCCTTCTATTTGTTCTGTCAGAAGGAAACTCGTGGGTCAATCCTGGGGACCCGTGGTGATCTTTCCTACTATTCTATATATGACCACTTCCTATCCCTTTTGACAGTCCTCCATACTTCCATTCATTCGGGTGGTTGTTTGTTTAAATACTAACTTCCCTCAATAACTGATTTGTCTTGAAATCAAGGCTAAGGGAAGTAATATGAATAAGGATTGAGGTCCATTAGTTTATTAGTGCCTCCTTTCATTCCACTAGTGAAATCATGGCTTGTACTTTAAGGATTCACCCATCATTCAACTTTCGGCCTTTACAATTAAACAACAATACATTTACAATATTTGTAAGCCATTGCATGGCAATCATAAATTATTATTAATTACGGGTTGGGGGAAACATGGGTGTACAAAGACCTCCATCTTTTTAATAACTCTCAATATATCTATTTTAAATGTTATTTTTTTATGGGCTACACAATCCATTCTGGATGAAACTACACAAACATATAGAGTCATCTATGTATATTACAAATTACACACACACACACACATGTATGTATGTATGTATGCATATTTTAAAATAAATATTTTTGAGTATTTTTAATATATCTTTGTCCGGACATATATTAGAATCCCAAAATTCATACATGTTTTATTTCTCCTATTACCTTTTATAAGCTTACCAATTTTTAAAATAAGTTATATGCCACACTAGAAGAGACTGATATCTACAATATAAAAATCAAATAAAAATTGCTTGATAATGTTTATACCCTCATACCCTGCACTAACAAAAGACCTTGTCATTTCACTGATATAATGACTTTTGTAATTTTTACAAATATATAATTAATATCATAAATTTTGAAAAACTACCCCACACTAGAATAACAGGTTCTCGACAATTTTACATTTTTCTTAAAGGAAATTGTATCATTAAGGTACTCAACACCTACACTAGAATAAACATATGCATCATATTTTCTTGAAAAATAACATATAACTATTACATAAACTCAAATTCACATAGTTATTCAAAACATTTATAAGTTAAAATTATATATTCAAAAACCTAATTCAATTTCCTACATTTCATTGTTTTACGGATTTTTGTTTTTCCATGTTTGCATTTCCACTAACTCATCATGAGAGACCATCATTATCTCTCACCCACCTTGTTAGTCCAAACAACATGCCTCCTAGTAGAGCTTCCTTTAAAATCCTAAAAAATCACCAAAAGGAGAAAATCTAATCACAAAGGTTGTGGAGAAAATTGAAAGAGATACATAGGTTACACCCGAGCAATTCATTCCAATCACTAAACTATCCAAACCAAAAAATGAGCTAGTTTTCCCTATTTTTAAAGATATTGAAACTGTCGTAAATACTCAAATCCATTTCTCTAGACGGGGTGAAATCTAAAAACAAATAGATTCGAGTACTATCCTTATATAGTACCACATAGTGACCTTGCAATGATAAATGTGTATGACTTGGTCTTCACCAATATCAAAAGTTCACATCTACATACTATTGCTACTAGGAATCCAATTATGACATGTTTAGAAGCCATTGAATGGGTGTTAAGGAACATAAACATTGATAGAATCACTGTTATAAACGATGAAGGTTGATGTATAGATTCTTATGAAGCATATGAACTTGAAAAATACTATAGAATCCATGAACCTAAGAAATATATCATTATTGGATTCATGGAGAAATTTCATCACGATTACGATGATAGAAAATTTTGACCAGTTGGTGCGGTGAACACAAAATATCTTTTGGGATAAATAATGGCATTTATACTATCATCAACATAAGGACCCTTATATCTATTTCATGGCTCTAAGATGAGATTATGAGGAGAGAAAAAAATCATCCACTTTAAATATGGATGGGTTCCTATAGATCACACAATCATTACTATAGGAGAAATTTTCAATTGGATAGTAATCATATCACATTGATTGAATAGAGCCATTGAGAGGTCTAAAAAATCCAAATCTAAATATTTATCAACCTTCTACATGGCATCATATTTAATTCATATCATATGTTCTAGTAACCATTTTCAAGGGTTGTACTAGAATAACATATTAGAGACTCTACTTCATGTTTATTGTCCAACCACGTGGGAAAATAAGTACAACAGAAACTATGTAGTTGTGTGATTTATTTACTAATCCATTCTACAAATTGATATTTTGCAAAGAATTTGATAGACTAAGTAGAGAGGGAATGAGATTTTTGATAAACATGGGGAATTTTTACTTATAGGAGGACTACACTCTAAGGATTTATGAAGTCATTTCCCCCCTCACTTATTCCCTAAATTTGTTTTCAACAGACTGATCCTTAGGGAAATTTCCTTCCATACCAATTTATTTTGTTTTAATGAAAAAATATCCAAAGATGGCAGGAAAAGGAATTTCATTCCCTATAAAATGTATATAGGGAACTATCATATAATGAAGTATAAACCTTCTAGGAGGGAGGATAATACAATGTTAGAGTATGCATTTCCCCAAGGGAAATTTTAGAGGCATAATCCTCTGGGATTGGTTTATAAGCATAACATAATGGTTTCAATAACATGTCCTTATGCTCATGAACAATGTGATCATGAAATATCATATGAAAATTTAGTGACATAGGAGGAAGTTCTATTGAGGCTTAAATACAAATATTTTACTTCTACTTGATCATGAAATATCATATGAAAATTTAGTGACATAGGAGGAAGTTCTATTGAGGCTTAAATAAAAATATTTTACTTCTACTCATAGCATGACCTTAGTTGAGAAAATGGAAAGTATTGGTAGAGGATAAAAGGATATTGAATAAAGAAGAGGAAGATAAAATCAAACATGAAGAGGAACAAATATAAATAAGAAGAGGAACAAATAATTAAAAATTATGAATAAATATCAAGTAAAGAAGAAGAAGAGAGGTTAAAACAAGAGGATGGAAAAACAAGGAAAGAAGAGTTGAAAACTCCAAGAAGAAATAGAAACAATTGATAAGGTAGATTTTTAATCACCTATCTCATATACTCAATTGACATGATTTATATGATATAGAAAAAGGGTCAATAAATCCTTTTAATGATCCATAATCAAGGAAATTATAGCCCACTATATTCACCAACATGAGCCCTATATGGAAATTAAAGTCTTGGTCTCTATTCTTAGTCTTACAAAAATATATTTGTCTTGAGAATGGCATATTCTTAGATGTAGCTTCTATTCTTAGATGTATATTCTATTATTGGTAAGAAACTCACTAACAAAGCCAATAATAATAATTAGGAGTTAGAATTCAAAATCCTCAATATGGTTTTGAGCATGTTCAATTATTCTTTTTTTGAAATGGGTCTATGATCTGGATTTTATGAGCAGAAAGAAATGAATACACATCTATATTATTAACATAGAGATAAAATGAACCATCACAGAGATACGGTAAAAATTGGCTTCTATTCAATAAAGAAATATGTTGAAACTGTAAAATGCAAACTGAAAGAAGCTTGCTAGAATGGTGGTAGATTATCTTTGAGAAGAGATGTGACAATTGTGCTCATTCACAAAAAGATAAATACATTGAGGATTCAAAGGAATTTTTACATAAAACATGAATTCCAAAACGCTATAAATCCAAAAAACCTAACCCTAGGAGATGAAGCATCAAAATACATGTGGGCCCCATTGGGGTAAGTTGGTACATCAACTTCCTGCAGTCATAAATTTTGCATACGATCTTCGTTTTAGGCACACGATAGCCCATTGGAAAGGTATATCTGAGGACTACACATTATTGCATCACACTTTGACTTTGTGTATAGTGTGACTGTGGCAGGCTTAAAAAATGTTGTTTAGGGGCCTCAAAACAACCCCAGAAGTTTAGGATCCAAAAAACTAGAAAAGTACTGCCAAGATGAAAAATAAAACTGCCAAGATGACATCTGTATGTGAGCTATTTGGAATAGGTGGGTGGACACTAATATCAAACTAGATCATTCTATTGAATATACCATGTTATAACCCAAGGGGAGCATAAATAGGAATAAATGTATATGATATGACCTTGAGGGGGGGGGGGATATATGGGCCTAAATGTACATGTAATGCGTAAATATATATGTAATGGGGTTGGAATTGTAGTAAAGGGGCCTCATGTGCAAGTGTGAATATGTATGTATGTGTGTGTGTGTGTGTGTGTATATATATATATATATATATATATATATATATATATCATGTATTCATTATTGTGGACATGTGAATTTTGATGTATAAAGGTATTTGGTTATTTGGAGGAGGTTCTCTTATTATTTTATAAGTTATTTTATAACTTATCTATCTTGGAGTTGTGCTCCATGATCACATTGTGTAGATGGTGTATTGTCTCCAAGGATAGAAAAATCAAAGAGAAATCAAGGAAGATATAGGATTCCATTGTCTCTGAAAATAATATAGATAAAATGCACATACAAAGTGAATAAAAATCATCAAAAGTGGAACATATCGACACCCTCATTAGCATGAAATATTTCAAGGAAGAAAAAAAGGATGATATCAACATTATAGAGGATTAATATGGAATAATCATCAATATTCATGGAATATGGCATCCCAATACTATTATTCAACAAGATATTATCATAGACCAACATCAACTACAAACTGAAGAAGCTTCAACAATGATACATGGAATCAAGGGAAATAAAATTATGCAACAACCAAACACTAGGGATTACGATTCAAAAGAGTAATTTTGTATGGATGGATCATCATCAATGAAAGGAATAAATTAGGAACATAAGAAAATCATATTACTTGGTTTCATCACATGTGAAGCCTTTAATTGCAAATCTTTTAGGACAAAGATTTTTGAAGGAGGGTACTATGTTATGACCCAAGGGGAGCATACATATGGATTAATTTATATTATATGACCCTAATATGAGAATATATGAGATTAAATGTACATGTAATGTGTAAATATATATGTAATGGGGTCGACCTAGTAGTAAATGGGCCTCATGTGCAAGTGTGAATAGGTATATATAGATTTCATGCATTCATTATTGTGGACATGTGAATTGTGATGTATAAAGGTATTTGGTTATTTGGAGGAGGTTGTCCTATTATTTCAAAAGTTATTCTATAACTTATCTATCTTGGAGTTGTACTCCACACTCATATTGTGTACATGGTGTGTAATTTTGTTCTATTATAATAATTTAAGAATTTGGATCATTACATACCAAGATAGGAACACATGCCTTGGATATTTGATGATTTAAATTCTCTTTTTTTAGGTGCTAGCTAAGTGACACACTCTGACTCTATATGTGCATAATTTCTATAGTCACTCTAATATGTTAAATATGTTTCACTCTAGCATTTGTCTACTCATTCCCAACAATCATATTCTCAACAATCTAGTGAACGAGAATCTGTGTGTATTATTCAAGTAGACAACAACAATACTATGTGCACTATCATCGGAAAAAGTTCTTATCTCAATGATCTATTAACTAAATACAAGTAATTGTAATGTGAATAGACATTTTATTATAAATTATAGTGTCCAATTACCAACACTTTCCTTCTTTTACAATACTCCATTAGTAGATGGATTAATCTCCCTTCAATTTTTGTAAATAGAAGAATGCCTCACTATAATGAATAAGTAGAATGATTTATTACCACTCTATTTTCAATTCATGTTTATTTCAATGTATACCTCCATCAATATGCAATAAATGCCAACTTGATTAAGTACATTGTTGTAGTAGTAGAGAAGTCACTTCATACAAAACAATAAATACCTTATTCTAGAACTAATGAAGAATAGAACCACCATCTTATTTTTAATTCAAATTAATATGAAACCACATTTAATACTCAACTCTAGAATATCTTCCACAACTATCACTCTTACGTTTAGAATTCAAGGCATTGAAAATGGGTAAATAATGATGCTTGTTACGCTCTCAACCCTAGTCATTGTCATGTAAAAATAACCTAGAAAACAACTTAGATATGGACATTAATGTTTATCTCCAACACTTTATGAGAATGAGACACATTAAACTCCAACCAAATCGTATGTTTGTAGATACATCCCCTTAACTATAAAGAGTGCACACGATTGGAGGAAAGAGAGATGATATTGATTTATTATTTATTGTTTAATTGGAATTTCTTTTAATGTCTATATATGATCCATAATGGATCATTATATAAGTTTTCATCTATCTTTGTACTTGTTGGTTGGAAAAATTGGAATAAATGGCTTGCATGGGGCCATTTTAGTGGTAGGTCCTAGTTAGGAAATTTCGGGTTTGAAACCTTCCAAATGAATTTTTAGGAATCAAATTACACTTTTGTGGGTCAAAAATTTGTGATCACATCTACCAACCCCTCAAAACCATTTTACACCAATACATTTCCAACGATACAAAATTAACCTCAATTGGAGCTCGCATGCAAAAGTTATGCATCCTGCAAGTTGACCTCCATTGTTGACCACCATTGTACTGAGTGGATACCATCTTATCAAACACTACTCACATATGTGTGGATATCCATTGTTTACTTTAAATCATATTCTAATAGGTAAAAAATATAATACTAATTTAGGGTTGAGGAAAGAAAAAACCCTAACACTACATGGTTATCGAACCATGTTAAATACTGGGCCACTAAGAGGAGAAAGCGTTGCATTGTTAGCATTTATCATGTTCCATAATTGAGAAGAGAATATAGGAATGGAATTTAACAACATACTATAGGAGGAAGAGGAATATATAGTATCCATTTAGGCCATGGTGTTAAAGGAAACCCGATAGTGAGTGTCTCTTTCCTTGTGTCTTCATTTTCATAACTGAAGAAAAGAGAGTAGAGGATAGGCCTCACCTTCTAGCTAGGTTTTCTATTGTATCAAGTTTCCTAGGATACATCATGTGTGTTCATTTATGTGGATGGTGTGTTCATTTTATTCTTTTTCATTTTTGTATTTAATCTATTTTGATAAATTTGAGCAATAAGATAGTGCTAATAAATTTCAGATCTAAGGTAGTAAATTGGAATAAAAAAATATTTTAGCATAATACAAGATATATTGAAATGAACTTTTGTAATGGAATATTCATAAAAATTTACATATCAATAGATAAAGAAGCCAATAAAAATCAATAGAGAAGGTGCATGGATTATCGAGAAAGTAGCAGAATCAACCAACTTGAATGGATTTTGTATGGCTCCATACAACCTATCAACTAGTGGGAGGAATGGTTGCAAGACATTTATGAACTACCAATTGGAATTATCCACTGTGGGAGGGATTCTTGAGGTTTCATGGTATGTATACTATTCTTTAGTGATCTACAAATAGCCAAATTAAGATTCAAAACTATATAGGAAACTCATGGTAGCCATGAAAATTCACATTGGTGATTTTCCCCATTTATAACAATCAAATTCTCAAGAGAAACCAATTTAGGAACTCCATATAATATTGAAATAGCCAAATGATAGTGTCCATTGATCTCCAATATTATAAATAAACCAATAGTGGAGGATAAACATGTATTGGGATATTCATTTACTTATAAACTAATAAAAATATGAATGAAAACTCCAAAACTACATAGGTAAATGAAATATTATCTCAGTAATGAACAAAAAAAAAATTAAAATCTTTAGAGAAACCATTAAAAATTAGCATAGTAGCTTCATTAGTCTATTAATGAAAGATAAAAAAACCAAAATAACAACACAAATTAGATACATGAAAGAACATGGAGACATTATTTACCCCACAAACTCAAATGGGAAAACTAGCTTTGAATGGTTGCTAAGTTTCTATTTCAAAAAACTTTGGTTTACAATGCAAGCTATATGCTTATGAGATATTCAACAATTTAAGCGGCTCCTTCTCCTTTGCATTCTCCCTTCCTGTCTAAAATGATACCCTTTCATATTCAAGAGATACATGAGAGCTGGGGGTAATGGAAAGGCCAAAAGACTAACCTTTTATCTCCTATTCATGTCTCTGTTTTCATCTCCTATTTTCATTTTTCTATTATATTCAATTCTTTATGTCTCTCCTCTTTGTATCCTTTTTTTACACTTTCAATGTCCTTTATGTTTTATCTCACCTTAATTAATTACCAAATTACATTTATAAGTACCGAATCTTACAACCATTCACTTGTCTAGTTCTAATTTGAGGTTTATGGTTTTCTTTATAATACCTTATTGATCCTTGGGAATAATGTTTTTTATAATTTTTATGTGGAGGGATAACTTAATTCTTTTCCATTGTTGATCCTTGGGAATATTGTATTTTTATAATTTTTATGTGGAGGGGTAACTTAATTCTTCTCCATTTACATTGGACAAGAGATATTGATTACAATATCCATTACAATAATTGTGAGGGTACATAAAAGGATTGATTACAATATCCATTACAATAATTGTGAGGATCCATAAAAGGATTGTTTGAACCTTTTCAATTATAGTTTTCTTAATGGATCATGATGATCCCTAAATATAACAATTTTCAATGTAGGAGGGTTATACAATTACTCTCCATTTCGGTTATTACCGAAATGTCAACAACCTAATCATTTTCCTCGTTTAATGTGATGTAAAGGGATGTAAAGGGGAGAGTGGAGGGGTAGACCAACCCTTCTAAATATAGAATTTCCTTTCTTAGATAATGATAGTCCTGAAAAATAAAAGAATTGAATGTATAATGGATACTTAGTTCTTCTCCATTTACATTCAGGAAGAGATATTAATAATTATTAATGATATCAATTAAAATACTTATGAGCATCCATATAAGGGTTTAATGAATCTTATCCATCTAAAAGTATCATGGATAAGAGTCATCATTTTCATATCCATATTTATTTTAATGGATCAAAATAATACTTAGATATTCGCATTTTTAGGAATATAATGTAGAAGGGGCAACAAACTATTTTCGATTACAATATCCATTGCAACTCTTGTCAGTGTTCGTAGAAGTCATATCCATATTTAATTTAATGGATCAAAATAATACTTAGATATACGCATTTTTAGGAATATAATGTAGAAGGGGCAACAAACTATCTTCGATTACAATATCCATTGCAACTCTTGTGAGTATTCGTAGAAGGGTAAGCGAAATCTTCTCCATCTACATGTATCTTTGAGAATGGTAATCTGACCCTTCTCCATTGCAGATGATCCCTATATATAACAACTTTTAAGAATGTAATGTAGAAATGATGACCAATTATTAAACATTTAAATTGATATTAACATGTCATTCAAAACTTTTAGGAATTTAATGTAGAAATGATGATCAATTATTAAACATTTAAATTGATATCAACATGTCATTCACTTAGCATAATCCCTCATTTATCTTTGAGAATGGTAATCTGACTCTTCTTCATTGCAGATGATCCCTATATATATAACAACTTTAAGAATTTAATGTAAAAATGATGACCAATTATTAAACATTTAAATTGATATTAACATGTCATTCAAAACTTTTAGAAATTTAATGTAGAAATGATGACCAATTATTAAACATTTAAATTGATATCAACATGTCATTCACTTAGCATAATCCCTCATTAATGTCATGGAAATTGCACAAGAGAAGGCTCAACTAAACATTCTCCATTTCCTATTTACCCTCATACACTCTGATAACACACACACACACACACACACACACATATATATATATATATATATATATATAAAACTTTTATTAGGAGTTGAGTGGAGAATATTGTGATTCTCTTCTCCATTTACATAATTATTGTAAACACCTAAATTATCCCTTATTTAAGGTGATGGAAATAAGACACCTAAATTGTATGCCATGGTGATGGTGTGTGTTAATAATGTTAACAATTTTTTTTATTAATATTCAATAGGTTATGGGATGAGAGTCAAACATTAAAGTGAGGAAGAAATATATATATATATATATATATATAT
>ML801480.1:460191-484540 GCA_009831015.1 Picea engelmannii | reverse complement strand
CCCCTTTACTCCATATGTGAGTCTGGTCGGCAAGCTATCGTCAGCCTGCATCATCAACCATCATGTCAGATCATGTCAACAACATATCATGAAATCAATAACATATCATCAAAACCACACAATATCACTGTAAATGAAACAACCCAAACAGCCCACTCCCTGACTCAATCCGGAGTCCAAGGGAGTTCCACTGATGCCTCTGCATCCTCAAGGTCTGAAACCCTGCACACTCAATGAAACTAAGTCAATAGCACCTGTATACAACAATAGTAAAACATCCTATCATCAATCATGACGCATCATCATCAAGGTTTAAGTGGTTCATCATCATAAAAATCCAGATCACTTGCGAGCAAGTGTCCCCAAAGAATAAGTTTTGTCAGTGCGCCAGAGCGGGATGTTACACTCACGACTAAATTGCTTCCATTGCACTTTTACCTAGGCGATGGCTCTGTTCTAAAGTACTGTTTCTTTCCTATCCAGAATGCATAGAGGTTCTTCTTGGAACTCGCCTTCTAGTTCCACCCACACTAGGTTAAAATTAATGATGTGAGTAGGATCATGAATATATCTTTCGAATAACGAAACATGAAAAACATTATGAACTTTTAAATTTGTAGGAAGTGCTAGTTGATATGCCACGGGCCCGATTCGAGTAAAAATCTCGAAGGGGCCACAAAATCTCGATGCCAACTTGGAACAACTTCCTATATTTAGAGAGCTTCTTCTTGCTTTGAATTTTAGATATACATGTTCTGCCATTTTGAATTCTTGATGTCTTCTTTTTAGATATGCATAGCTTTTCTGTTGGTCTTGTGCCAGTTCAAGTTCTTCTATACCATTTTTACCATTATTTCCATTTCTTGTAGCATTTATGGTCCCATCGTAATCCTGTCAACTGGATTATCCCAACTGATTGGGGTTGTGAATTTCCTTTCGTATAATACTTTGACGAGAATCATCTTAGTTGATGTCTGATAACCATTACTGTAAGAGAACTCAACTAAGTATAGATACTCTTCCCACTTAGTTGGTTTTGTTCTTACATACATTCGCAACATATCTTTGATAATTTGGTTTGTTCATTCTATTTTCCCATCTGTTTATGAATGGTAACTTGTGCTGAAATTCAAATTAGTACACAAACCTGCAAACAATTCTTTCTAATTTTTTTTATGTAAATTTGACATCTCTATCTGAAATTACCATCTTAGGAATTCCATGCAACCTAAAAAAAAATCATAAAAATTTCAGCAATAATAATCACTTTGTAAGTAGATTTCACAAGTATAAAATGTGCAGATTTACTTAGTTTATCAATCACTACCATATTTGAGTCATTTTGTATTTGATTCTTAGGCAAACTTGTGATGAATTCCATCAAAATAATTTCCCATTTCCATTTGGGTACATGCAGAGGTTGTAACAGACCTATCGGATGTTGGTGCTCATCCTTTACTTGTTGACAATCTAAACAATTAGAAAAATATTCAGTTGTTTCGTTTTTCATGTTATGCCAATAAAACTGTTTCCTTAGTGTTTTTATCGTTTTCTGGTATCCTGGATGACCACAATACGACTTTTTGTGAAGCTCATCAAGAGTTGTCATCTTTAAATCAATAGAGTTAGGTACATATAACATGTTCTTGAACCTTAACAACCCATTTGTATCTATACTTAGATTTGTTTTGTTCAGATATTTTTCATTTCCTTGCAGTTATGTTGTTGTTTTGATGTAATTTTCATCATTATTGCTTGCAGATTTTACTTTATGTTTGATATCATTTTCTGCTTTGCTTATAATTATTTCATAAAGCCCACTAGTCCTCCAACTTAGTGCATCTGCAGCTTTTTTTCCTTACCGTTGATGTGTCGTACTTCAAAATCAAACTCACTTAAAAGGGCCAACCATGTCGTTTGTCTTGCATTAAGATCTGGTTGAATGAACATATTATTTACACTACTGTTGTCAGCTAGTAACATAAATTTCCTTCCCATTAAATAATGCTGCCACATTGTTAATGCACGAATCACAACTACTAATTCTAAATCTTGAGTCACATAGTTTAGTTCATGTTCTTTAAATTTACGTTATTCATAACAGATGACATGTCCATATTTTGTTATCACACCTCCTAATCCCTCTTTAATCGCATCTACACAAACTGTAAAGTCTTTATATGTATTTTCTACTTTTAGGATAGGTGTTGTAGTTAACAAACCTTTTAGATTATCAAAACTATCTTGACATTTTTGTGACCAATTAAACTTTATTCCCTTTTTCTATAGTGATGTAATAGGATATGCAATTCTGGAAAATACTTCGATAAAACTCTGGTAATAACCGATAATCCCCATAAATGACCTTATGTCTGCTACATCTTTAGGAATAGGCCATTTCATAATGGATTTCTTCTCTTTTGGGTCCACTGCAATACCATCTTCTGATATTATGTTCCCTAAATACTGTATATTTCTTTCGAAGAAATCACACTTATGAAACTTAGCATATAACTTATGTTCTCTTAAATTCTGTAGTACTACTTTCATATTCTCTTCGTGTTCTTCTTCGGTTTTTGAATAAACTAAAATATAATCGATAAAAACCAACACAAATTTATCCATGTGTTGGCTAAATATACTATTCATCAAGCACATAAAGGTTGTTGGTGCATTAGTAACTTCGAATGGGATCACTACAAATTCATAGTGTCGATAACATGTTCTAAATGTTGTTTTATTTACATCTTTGTCCTTTATCATGACTTGGTGATAACTAGATCTCAAATCTAGCTTAGAGAATATCTTTTCTCCTCCAACTTGGTCAAAGAGATCATTAATTCTAGGTAAAGGATACTTATTCTTAATCATCATTTTCTTCAGTTGTCGATAATCAATACACAGTATCAAATTTCCATCTTTCTTTTTAACAAATAAAACTGGTGCTCCCGAGGGTGAAACACTTGGTCTGATATATTCTTTATCTAATAGTTTTTGTAATTAGATTTTCAGTTCTATTAATTTGGGTATACTCATTCTATAAGGTGCCTTAGACATCGGGGCAGATCTAGGTAGTAGATCGATAGAGAAATCTATCTCTCTCATTGGAGGTAGTTCTGACATTTATTCTATGAATACGTTTCTGAACCCATGTAGGTCTGAAAAGTCTTATAAAAATGGTTTGATTTCTTCCTCTAGGAGATTACTTACTTGAACAAGATATACTTGGAAACCTTTATTAATACATTTCTTAAATTGCATTGCTGATATTTTCCTAACATAAACTGGTTTTCTTATTCCTTGTGTTGTTCTGACTATATTATTTTCATCTTTATACAAAAACTATTTTTTGTAACAATTTAATATCACTTTATGTTTTTCTAACCAATCCATTCTGATAATTATATCGTAAGACCCCAAAGGTAATATGTTCAGATTTAACTTTGTACTCTGACCATCTATACCGAGTTCACAATCATAAATAAAATATGTTACTTTTCTTTTGGTCCCCATTGCTAGTTGTACTAACCAAGATTTAACATGTTTTACCTTCTTTAACTTGTTCAATTCTACTAAATATGGAGTAATATAACTCATACTATCTCCTGGGTCAATTAGTATAGACACATTGTTGAAATGAATTTTACCTTCAACTTCCATAATAGTGGATTGATGATCTTCCTGTCTTCCATCCAGAGCTGCATTGATCTTATGCACACTCCTGCCAATGTCCCCAAATGTTGAAGCCTCTTGAATATTATGGACTGAAGTTCTTGTTGATGGGTTTAAGTGTGGACAATTTATCCACAAGTGGGGTTCCCCACACTCCCAAAAATTCAATGGTTCTCTTGGGTTTTCCCCTACCTTCTTGAACCCCAGATTAACTGGTTTGTTTCCCCCTTGAGTATTTTGTTTATTAGAGTGATAGTCCTTCCTTTGAAAACCCTTTTACATGTTACAAAAATGGGTTGGTTGGAATCCTTCCTTATGCTAATTCATTTTATCACATTTCTTGTCTTTCCATGCCTTGGGAATTTTAGATCTTTGTTTGTACTAATCGTAGCACATTCGAGCCTTTCTAAATACTTCATTTAAATAATTAGGATTATCAAATTAAATCCCATCCTTGTAAGATTGTGGTATAAAAATTAAGAACCTATGTATCTTTACCTTATATTCTTTGATGTACAGTACAAACCTCAACAGATCTAGAAATTTATTTATTAGATCATCCATAGCCATTTTTCCTAGTCAGACTTCGTAAAATTCCTTAGTTTTTCTTTCGTAATAACTTTATGATAAGTAATGCTTCTTGAAATACTTTTTGAATTTTGACCATTTCATTCGTTTTTCTTTCAATCCCTTTGCTAATTCAATTCTTGCCACCAGATACTCACTTTTCCCATTAAATTGTAGATGGTCATTCTAACTTTCATATTACTAGAGTAATTATAAATTTAAAAGTATTTATTAATGTATAACAAACATGCTTCAGCTTCCTCGCCAGTATTATATTCTCCATCGAAGGTGGAGGGTTTTATCTTTTTGAACTCATCTTCTAGGTGGTCCACTTGTTTTCTTTTCCTTCTAGTAGATGCTTTGTTTTCTGTCATGTGTGTGTCTTCGGATAAACTATGCTCTTTTCTTTGTCATGAATAGAGTTCTTAGAGGAATTTTTGCTGACCTATTCTTCTCTTTCATTGTCTTTTGGGATCTTCTTTATTACTATACTCTGTAGAAACATTTCAATTATTTCCAACTGATCTTCCTATGTTTTCTTCAACTTTTCGTTATCTTCTTTAAATACTTGTAATTCCACGATAAGGTTATTCATCGTTTCCAATATTTCGGTGGTTGAACTTCCTTCACTGTTATGTTCTGGGTCTCTAGGAAGTTCTTGGTTTTGATTCCCCTGGAGTCTACCTCCTTCTTCATATGCTCACATTTTCACAATAGATATTTATTTATTTATTTATTTATTTTTTTTTTTCTGTTTGTAACAATAAATATGTTCGTTAGAGTTTTCCTTAAAAATAAAATACAATTTTGGTGCTTCCTTGAGGTCCAAGCACTGTAACGTACATCTCTGATACCATATGTAGTGTACCCCAAATTTTATAAAAATAAAAAAATGTCTAGGAAGCTAAAGTCTATTACTTCATCAAAATTGTTCGTGACACAGAAGGTAATCCATTATATATCTTTTCAACTATTCTATATGCATAGCAGTTTTAATCCGCTATCATTACCCATCCTAAAGGGATGAAAGAGATGTAAATTCAACCTATCTATTACTAACATATTTCTTCATAGCATCATTATTAGATTAGAATCATACATCTTTTTGCATTGATGAATTAGTGGTTAGGCTTGTAAAGGTCCATATATTAGGAATTAAGGTTATATTAACCATGTTACCCATATTATTATAGGTAATAAGCTATGTTTATAATACATGTAAGTGATATAATCCATGTCCACAATATTTAAAACACTAGCGACCATAGGGTTGAAATAGGGGTCATAACCATGCATGTCCAAAACCTACGCGCTATGGTTTATTACACTACATAACAATATATCACCTTATCATAGTATTAAGGAACTATATTTAACAAGGAAAAAATACGATATGCATACAACAATGAAATTATAACCCTATGCAATACACTAACATAACCACCGATCCAAAGTTACACATATATACATAGATTTAAAGTGGTTCGTAAATACATAAATGAGGAGGATGCTAGGTCAGTTGGAACCTAGGCTATTATAACTATGGGAATTTATGCTAGGTCATGTCCATTAATGGTGATAGATCACCAGTACTCTCTAGGCCTGACATCACAGGAAATTGCCCGCTATGGGCTTGCCACTTCGGCTGGTTTCAAATGGCATGGTATGGGTGCCATACCTTTCACTCTTCTCCACTACCAAGGGGCACAAGGTTCCATTACACCCCCTCGCAGTTGTTCCCTTGCACTTTGTTACTCTGTGGTTTACTCCCATGACTGGTAGTATTGTTCGACTCTGTGGAGAATGGTAGCATTGGAGCTTTGGCGGGGTTTCCACGAGCACGGTGAGTAGTGTTCTAAATATTGCTATCTCTATCCATAGTAATCTTTAGGAAAATGTTCTTTGTGCATTGTATTACTTATTTCCACGTGTTCTTTGTACAATGCATTATTTGTTTCCAAATGTTCTCTGTACAATGCATTCTTTATGCCAACGTTTTCATGTATAATGCATTCTTTATGCCAACTTTTTCCTCTACAATGCATTTCTTATGTGAGGCATTGTCCGTGCAATGCATTTACTATGTGAGTGTTCTATGTGCAATGTATTCTTTATGCCAAAACCAATCTCTCTATGTCGGGTATAACACATTCTTTGAGTAAATCCTTCTCTATCTGGTACAATAGTATGTTTTTGAGGTTCCAAGTCACATACTCTATGATTTTATTTTTGTTTGAGGGTTAATATTGTATGATGAATTACACCTCCATAGGCATTTCATTCCAGAATCCACTGCATTGAAGATTTCATTTGTGCGTTTAACCCTTTCAGTTTTTCACTCGGTTGGGTAGGGTGACTGTTTTTCTTCTACTGACTATCAATCCTCAAAACTGAAATGCTTCGGGCTCCTTTTAAATCCACCCGTAGTAAGAATTCATCATTTCCAAAGGCTAAACCCTTTGCAAAATCCTCATTTTGGTTTCAAGTCTGTACATATGTCATTACTCGGATCCCTTATTTGGAGGTTAATGCATAAGGAAAATACCCATCAGATATAGAGGCCTATCGGGCAGACCCTGTGTAAGGTCATGGACGAATAGTCTTATACTTGCATTTCGTCGTTCGACCGAAATCTTCGAAGCTTCATACACTTATGATATTTGTTACAGACTTCAATTAATTTTGAACCTTGTATACAAGATTCATAATGATACTCTGTATTTTTATATGGCATGGTAGAAATCCCTTGTTCGTTGAAAAAAAATAGTAACACCCCTTTGTATGTATTCACGGGTTATAACATTTCTCTGCCGAGAAGAATTGTGCTTTGTCCCACAGACCCCTCGGAAACAACCTTTACATGATCACTCGTCTCATACAAATAAACCATTTACGTAAATTAATACCCTAATATTGTATTCATCCGCCACATCATCTATTTAATGTCTGAGCTAAGATAATCATAGAGTTTGAACATTTTTTTTGCATTGTTAAACTTTAACCTATGAATTAGGTTCTTACTATAATTTTTATGCACTCATTTTAGATCCTTTGTACATCTATAAATGCTGCTTTATTTAAAGTTCTCACTATGATTATTACCATATGACCAGATCACATCCTGTGCGCCTTTGTTATTACTTCTTAACTTATATTTTGTTTACCACAAGCATTGTCCTCGTCCGAAAATTCCATCTGTGTATTATGGAACCAAATAATAGTTTTGTTTTAAATGTTAACTTCTCCATGATAATTTCTTTCCGTTCTCTAGCCCTCTTAATGGGAATTGGAAATTTCATCGAGATAATATTTATCAGTTAATTGGTACTGTTTTAATTTGTTACCTCCACCCCTCTATTAAATCATTTAATGGCCCGACCTTCCTCTTGATTACAATTTGTATTTTGGTTAAATGTTTTATGTACTTTACAAAGAAATATGTGTATAGGAATGACAAACTACAAAAGTCAATTTTTTTCTTTTAATGCTTTCTCAAGTAAGTAAATTTCTCATGTATGTCAGTTGATGATGGGTCCCTTTGTCTTGTGAGGGAACCCATTAGATGAGTTACACACCCACTTCCATTCCTGAGACTTGGGTTAGTTGTTTCACAAAGCAACGAGAGTACTCCGATATGAAAATGGGTTTCAAGATAAGTATACTTTGATTATGTTATTTATCCCATTATTTAATGGCTTGTACATTAGTAAGTTACTAATGCTATTTTCTAGCTCCTTTTCAGGTTCGGAGAAAGGACAGTGCACTTAGTGAAGTAAGAAACTAATCCACAAAAGGTATTCGAGTTTCATATCTCTTCCACAAGTCCATGGGCACACTCGAAAACAATTTTTATGAAATCTTTTACATCTATGTTTAGACTAGTTATGGAGTTCTTGGGTCTATGGAATGTTGGGTATGTGTTATATTCTTTTCATTTCGAAATTTTTTTTCTACCTCGAGAAACGTGTCATGTATTTAGGTGGTTTTTTTGGCACATGGTTTTTGGCGATGGGTTTCTATTTCTAGTTAAGGAATTAGGGTTTTGAACTAATCTAGGTCATTGGGTTAGGGTTTTGGATTTCGTTGGCTCCTATATGTTTATTATGTTGTAAACAATGTAACATAATGAATAAATATAATATATGTTGGTTTTCCCAGTTTGGGTTTTCAAGGGAAAAATCTTTGTGTAATGTTTGTATTTGCCATTGTATCTTTTCTGTTCTTTTCTAAATATCTGTTTACAGTAGACATTGTACAAGGTTAGAATTTACATTTGGTATCATAGATTTATTGGCTTCAGGGGGATGCCTTTGTGGTCAAGGGTTTGGATTGAGACTGTGATAAGCCTTGTTAAAGTGGGAGATCTACGGTATTGTTTTTCAGGTGAAAATAAATGGCAAGCAATTTGAAGATGGAGATCGAGAAGTTTAATGGGAAAATATTTGAGTTGTGGAAGCTCAAGATGGAAGATATTCTGGTGGACAGAGATCAGTGGATCGCGGTAGATCCAGGTACTGCACGTACAAGAACTTCTGCAGATGACTAGAAAAAGATGGATCAGAAGGCAAAGAGAACAATCCGAATGTGTCTCTCTGATTCAATATTACTGAATGTGTCAGAGAAAGCTACAACCAAGTATTTATGGGAAAACTTGGGGAAGTTGTATTAGTCTAAGTCCCTAGTAAATAAACTATTCCTGAGAAAGAAGCTGTATAACTTGAGGATGAGAGATGGAGACTCGGTGTAAGAGCATTTGAATGCCTTCAATACTGTGGTAAGTCAGTTAGTATCTCTTGAGATTAAAATTTCAGATGAAGATAAATGTATCAGTTTGTTGTGTTGTTTAACATACTCGTGGTATAGTCTAGTTGTGGCCATAGGTAGTAATACAACTTCTTTGAAGTTTGAAGAAGTGCTATCATCATTGTTGTCAGAGGAGATGAGATGAAAGAATATGGAAGGACATAGCACAGAAAAATTCTTTGCAAGAGGACGTTCCTAGGAAAGAAATAGATCTAATTTCTCAAGTGAGAGATCTAAGTCTACGGGTAGATCTTAATCTCATGGAAAGTTTGTAAGGGTATGTTGGAGGTGTGGAAAAGAAGGGCACTACAAGAAGTGGTGTAGATCCAAAGTTGAGAAAAAAGAAGTGATCTGAAGAATCTTCTTCTACAGAAGAAAAGACCTCCAAGGAAGAAGGAGGGGATGTGTACTTGGCCTCTTCAAGCACACATGCAGATCATGAGGCATGGTTGATTGACTCTGGTGCATCCTTTCATATGACTCCCCATAGGGAGTGGTTCTATGAATATGGAAAATATGATGGAGGTAATGTTTTTTTAGGTTATGATTCGACAACCAAAATCATAGGAAGAGGAATGGTCAAGTTGAGACTCATAGATGGAAATATTAGAACACTGCCTGGTGTTCTACACCTCCCAGGTATGGCCAAAAATTTGATTTATGTAAGCAAAATGGAAGATGCAGGGGTAAAAACAATTTTGAAAAGGGAACTTGCAGGATGGTTCAAGGAGAAATGGTGTTGATGAAGGGAGTTAGGTTTGGAACTCTGTATAAGCTGCTAGGACGCACTATTAGTGATGGATGTAATAGCTTCATTGTTCTTGATATTGGATTTGAAGAAGAAAGAAATCCTACAGTCTATAGAGAAAAGGTTATGTTATGGCATCAAAGACTGGGGCATATCGGAGAGAGGGGTCTTCGACTACTACACGATAAAGGTATGGTTGAAGGTATGTCTAACTTCTCTCTGGATTTTGATTTCTGTGAACATTGTCTATATGGGAAGCAGAATCGGGTGAGATTCCCCTCGGGTGCAACGAGGGCAGAAGGAATTTTACAACTAGTTCACAATGATGTTTTTGGACCAGTGTCGGTCCCATAATTGGGAAAATCTGTGTACTATGTCTCATTTATATATGAATTCTCGAGGAAAACTTGGATATATTTCCTCAAGAAGAAATATAAAGTCTTTGACAGGTTTAAAGAGTTTAAGGATCTTGTTGAGAATCAAACAAAGAAAGGAATTAAGGTGCTGAGAATAGATAATGGCAGAGAGTTCTGCGGGAATGAATTTGAAGAATTCTGTAAGAAGTGCAGTATAGAAAGGAAGAACACTACTCCATATACACCTCAACAAAATGGAGTTGCAGAAAGGATGAACAGGACGTTGATGAAAAAATCAAGGTGCATGCTGAGTGGTGTCGGGTTAGGGAAAGAATTCTGGGCAGAGGCAGTGGGTACTGCATGTTATTTGGTCAACATATTACCCTCATCAACGTTGGGTGACAAGACTCCACAAGAGGTATGGATTGGTAAGGAACCTTCCCTCACACATCTTAAGGTATTTGGTTGCGATGCATATGTTCATGTTCCAAAGGAAAACAAGAGTAAGATGGATAAGAAAGATAAAAAATGTATCTTTATTTGATATAAAGATGGTCTCAAAGGTTATAAGCTTTGGAACCTAGAAACTAAGAAGATAGTGTATAGCCGAGATGTGGTATTTAGAGACATGAAGGATGTTGTTAAATAAGAAGTCCTACCAAGTAAGAAAGAACCAAAGAAGATAGAGTTTGATTTAAAGGATGATGAAGCAGACTCTACAAAAGAACATGAATAAGAAGAAGAAGATCCTCATACTTCAGTATTGAGGAGATCGGATCGAGTAAGAAGGCTACCAGAAAGGTATAGTCCATCTGATTTTCGTTCAAATTTTTCTTTGTCTATTACTGATGATGGTCCTAGAACTGTCAGGGAGGCAGTGGATTCAAAGGATGGAAATCTCTGGAAAAGGGCCATGGAAGAAGAAATGGCATCTTTGGATAAGAATGAGGCTTGGGATCTAGTGGAGTTGCCAATTAGAAGAAATCCCATTGGCAACAAATGGGTATTTAAAAAGAAGCTGAATGTAGAAGGAAAAGTGGAGAAATACAAATCTCGGTTAGTAGCAAAGGGTTATTCCCAAGTTGAGGGAATTGATTTTGGTGAGATTTTTTCTTCTGTTGCGAAGCTAACCTCTATAAGATTTATGTTATCTATTGTTGCTGCATTTGATTTTGAAGTAGAATAGATGGATGTGAAGACAACATTCATGCATGGGGATATGGAAGAAGAAATCTTTATGAAGCAACCATAAGGTTATGTTGTGAAAGGAAAGAAGGAGCTGGTATGCAAGCTAAAAAAGTCCCTTTATGGTTTAAAACAATCACCAAGGATGTGGTATCAAAAATTTGATACTTATATGCTGGGACTTGGCTTCACAAGAAGCAAAGAGGATCGTTGTGTGCATTCTAAATTAATTGGTGGTCATTTGATTTATTCGGTCTTGTATGTGGATGACATGTTGTTGATAGGAAACAACAAGGAGATTATCCAGGATGTGAAAACTCAGTTGTCCTCTAAATTCAACATGAAGGATCTTGGTGTTTCAAATTTCATTTTGGGCATGGAAATTAAAAGAGATCAAAAAAGGAGGAAACTCTGGTTAAATCAGAAAAGATATTACGAGACAATATTGCATAGGTTTAATATGCATGAATGTAAACCAGTCAAGGTTCCTATTCCTGTTGGTGTAAAGTTATATGCGGATCAGTGTCCCAAGACACATGAAGAAGAGGAGGACATGTCTCATGTTCCATATGCGAGTGAAATTGACAGTTTGATGCATGCAATGGTCTGTACTAGACCAGACATTGCACATGCAGTGGGAGTTTTGAGCAGGTATATGTCAAAACCATGGAAGGAGCATTGGACAATAGTAAAAAGGGTTTCAGGTATTTGTGTGGCACTGCTAGCTATGGATTGTTCTATGAAGGAAGACCGAGATTGGACAGAGTGGTTGATATACATGGCTTTGTGGATGAAGACTGGGCTGGAGATTTGGATCGTAAGAGATCTACAAGCGGGTATGTGTTTAACCTGTTTGAAGGAGCAATAAGTTGGATGAGCAAAAGACAGGCTATAGTGGCACTTTCAACTACAGAATCTGAATACATGGCAACCACTCATGCAAGTAAGGAAGAAATATGGTTACAAATATTGTGTTCAGGTATTCGGTTGGTACAACAAGCTGTAAGGATAGAGTGTGACAGTCAGAGTGCAATTTTTCTGGCGAAGAACCCTGCTTATCATTCAAAGACAAAGCACATTGATGTTCAATATCACTTTGTGAGAGACGTGATTGAAGAAAAGAAAGTATCACTGATGAAGGTATACACTTTGAAGAATGTTGCAGACTCATTAACAAAATTTGTGAGCACTAAGAAGTTCTCTTGGTGTAGAGGATCCATGGGCACTGTTGCCCTGGATTTTTGACTATGTAACCCTGTAACCCCCTGTATGCAAAGAAAAAAACAAGTGGGAGAATGTTGGGTATGTGTTATATTATTTTCACAAGTAGTAGTGTTTGAATGTATGTGTTGGGTGCGCAGTGGGGTTAGAAGGGGGTCCGGGGGCAACGCCCTCATAAATTTTTTTTCTGCACCGGGAAATGTGACACCTACCTCGGCAAACATGTCATGTATTTAGGTGGTTTTTTCGATGTCGCTGGCTCCTATATGTATATTGTATTATAAACAATGTAGCACAATGAATGAATATAATATATGCTAGTTTTCAGTTTTGGATTTCCAGGGGAAAAATCTCTGTGTAATGTTTGTAGTTTCCATTGTATCTTTTTTGTTCTTTTCTGAATATCTGTTTACAGTAGACATTGTACAAGGTTAGAATTTACATCAAGAATGAAGGAAGCAATGGTAAATAAAAGATGAACCAGAGTTGCTCAATATTGGACCCAGGAAGAGGCACATCATAAATGGCACACATGGATTCCCAAGGAATAATGGGAGAGCACCCCAGATAAAGAAACAATAGATCGGTTTTGGAATGACCTAACTTCCAGAAAAATACCAGTAAGTAATGATCCTGACAAAATATGTTGGGTATGGACCATGAAGGATTCCTTCTCAGTCAGAGAGGCCTATTTGCTAGCAGTAGACTACCAAAATATTCCAAATTCAAAAATTTGGTCGTGTATCTAGAAGTAAACTTTGTGGCCAAAAGTTTCAATTTTTTTATGGTGGCTCATCCCAAACAAGATGCTCACCTGGGAAAACCTCTACAAATGTGGCTTCATAGATCCTTCATGATTCCTATTGTGCCTCTCATAAGAAGAATCAAATGATAATATATTTAACTCTTGTCCTTTTGTGGAATATCTATGGGATCAGAGTGCAACACTCTTCATGAGAATGGGATGCAACTAGAGTTCTATCATTTATTCCATAGAATAATGTTGAAACTACATCACTCAAAACACCATCGTCAACCGCCTTTCATAGCTTCTCCCAGTATTCTTGTTATATGAAACCAAGAAATAACGCAATAGACATATCTTCAGAAATGAGACACAGTCCCTAGAAGTGATCTAGACAAGAATAACCAAAGTTATTTAGGAAACAATAGTCACCCAACCTTGGAAGGAAGAGGATTGGAAGACAATCCAATATGAAAGAAAAATTCTCATAGCTCTAGCTTTATCAAATTCCTTGGCTCAGGTTGCCCAAATCGCTTCACTTCCAAAGGTATCAAATCCCTCAAGTGGGTTACCCCCTCCCCCAGGGTTCTTCAAACTCAACTTCGATGGGCGCAAAAAGGTAATCTAGGCCAGGCGGGTATAAGAGGTGTCTTTCACAACAACGAGGGTAGGATCATCAAAATATATGTAGGAAATCTTGGCTACACAAGTAATAATGCAATGGATCTCTTAGCCTTGGAAGAATGGATTTATATATAAAATCAGAATGACTATACCAAATTTATAGTCGAGGGTGATTCCCTCTTTATTATAGATATGATAAAAGAGATACAACATGGATCGACACTCTCAAAGATAATTTTCAGTTGACGCCTAGAAGATTTTTTGGTGAGGGTGGCTAACTTAATGAGAAGCATCCCCCTCATCATCCATAGCAACATGAAGTGGACAACAAAAAAGCTAGCGGATTGGATAGCTAATGAAGGGATGAAGCTAAAAAGTGATAGATGGGAGGAGGTTTGGGACCCAACCAACACAAACAATATGGAGACCACATGTCATGTTCTAGCAAGGAATGACTGGACCCACCTGTATGGGGTATCGAGGATAGGAAATGGTAGGGACCCTGGCCCCAAGACTAATAGAATGGGGGACTCAGGTGATATTAATAATAGCCTCAACTGGTAGGTAAACCAAGGGCACAAAGTTATGGAGCCTGATAGTACGAGCACCGGTGGGGTGATATTTTCCCCAGGTAGCCAGTGAGGGAGAATAATTGGGACAACTCGAAATATTTAAGAGTGTTAAGCTTTAAATGTTGAATCCAGCAGGGGTTTACATTGATGGAATGGCATTGACACATCAATAGGTGTATTAAATGGGAGGGAGGAAAGTATCCCTCATTTTGAGGCTTCTCACACCTTAACCCATGTGTTATTACATGACACCGTAAACTAGATGCATGTGACAGAGGAAATACAACACTCCATCTGTGTAGGGACCGTAGATACAAAATTTGATATAATTCCTTTATTTAATTAAACAAATAATTCAATCAACAACATATAAGAAAATATTCGACAGAGATTAACATTTAACTACAACATAAAAAAGAACTTAGCGATTTCATAAACAAATTACCTGCTTCTGATGCTATTTTCTCCGTTGACCTGGTTGTCTAGCCTGCTACTTTGTTATTGCCTGATGCACTGACCAAATCTTCCCAAACCGTGTTTCCTCCTTACCAGCTAGGAGCAGCCTGTCTGACTTCCTAGCTCCAGGATACTGTAAGGCTATCTTGGCCCCCGTGCCCAAAACCCCCAACAAACCGATGCCCCCCGTAATGATCCTCCAAGACTGTAGAACTCCAACACAGAACCAGAAAATCCAAGCCCCCCCCAACCAGAACTCTCTCCTCCTCCCAAAATAATCCCCCTCCTCGTAAGACTCCTCCCATCATATGCCCCCTCCACCGACTCTCTTCCCGCTCATTAATATCTTATCCCTTCATTATTATCTTATGTCTTTATTTAATGTCTTATCCCATTATTAATATCTTATCCTTATATTTAATGTCTTATCCCATCCCGCATACATAAATCATTTAATTAAACAAATTAAAATTATTAACCCTCTTAAATTTATTACCCTGGTCATTGAATGTGATAGGTAATTAATTAATTAATTAATTAATATTTAATTAATATTCTTATGCCAATATTTGTTTAAGTAAAACCATGATAGGACAATTAATTACCTAATTAATTTTGCTCAATAATCCCTAAGCATATATTCAACTAGCGTTGTTACAATCTGTAACCCCAACGTTTAATGAAATTAAATATGGTGCAAGTAATTCTGAGGAGGGTCTCTATTACTCCAAGTTTCATGGTTAAAGGAATTTGTAAGAATAATAACACTAAGTCCACATGATGGCGAAGTCTCAACTAGATCCACTAGGGGAGGGAAGTGGATTTAATTATAGGGAATTTCATATTGAAGAGGGGGATGAGACCCTCCCACAGACTGTGTGTATTCTTCCTAGACTTCATCAGGGTGTTTGGAATGTAATGGCTCCACAAAAAGGGTATCCTCATGGCTATTATCACGGAAGACATTTTTCTCTAGGGTTGTCATCCCGCTAGCCCAAAAATGAAGTCCCATCTTCTCGTATTCAACATGAATCCTTTAATGTAGCCCACTCTTTCTTCAACCTCATTCCTCCTAGGTTCCAAGACCATGTGGAAGAAGTGGAAGCAGTAGTTCAACAAGAGAGAACTATTAACAAAGAGCAGGAGGTAGCAGAAGCCACAATTTGTTGGATTCTAGACATGGGAACAACTAGGGCAAGGGATACAAAATATTGGAAGACAATAGAGATTTATTTGTACATAAAAAACCTCTTAGGTCAAATTCTTGAGATGAGGGAGGAGGCTCAAAATACCATGAAACTCTAGTTGGATGGTCTTCACTTGATGATGCGATAAGTTTTATCCCACCTGCCCCAGTCAAGCATAGTGGTGAGTGCTTCAGCCTTGAGAAGTACCATGAATTCAACCCCAGAATAGACTCAAGATCGATCGGTGATGCCATCAACTCCTTGATCTTTTTTTCTTGTCGTAATGTTTGTAATGAACTATCTCAGAACATTTGGGCCAAGGGCCAGTAGAAAAGTTAATATAGGTTTATTTTATTTTATTTTTTTAGAACTCAAGACTCCGTTTAAAAACATTTGATATACAGTATGGACTGATAAACTGTACCTTTTTTATTGGTCTGGTTTCGCTAGTGGAAGACCAGTATCAAAGGCCGAATGCTTGTATGATATTTTGATAGATTAATAGAACCTTAGTACAATGAGCTTACAAAACAAAATACTATATTGTAGATAAGGGGTGGTAGGGGTGGGGGAGCATTCATGATCTTGAGTGAAGAAAGGTCATTCATTATGCGTTGGGGCTTGGAAACATCTCTAAGAATCTTGCAGAGACCTATTCATTGTGGTGTGTCCTTGTCATTTACAAGGAAGAAGGAATTAGAACCTTGATAGTGCTTGGAGATTGAATGTTTATAATTAAAGCAATGAAGGATCAAGCCAATCTTGGGGGGATCAAGTTTATTTCTTTCATTCATGACATTAAGCGAATCAGATCATATTTCAACAAAATTTCATTTTTCCACATCAAAAGGGAGATTAATGATGAAGTAGACTATTGGACCAAAGTGTCATCGTCCATGGATCCTAGTTCCATAGTTAAAAATGAGGTTTTAATATTTACCCCTATACCTTAATTAATGAAATGGCGCTCAACCCAATTCACATTAAATACACATCAATAATTGGAGGCTATGCAAGGACAGATGGAATGTGGCCTATGCATCTCCCACATTTGACATATAAATGCATGCTTATGGCAATTAAATGCCCTTCAATTCCATATCTATTGATATATGGGACAATATAACACTACTGGTATCCATGGTTCTTCCCTCTGTTTGGTTTAGCCTATGTTTCAAGGGTGGGTGATATAGTTTGCAAGTCTATTCGAGTTCCAAGTATGGAGGTGTGAAGTGGGAGATTTTGGATTATTTCATCTTCTCAATGCTTTTAATTTCCTTCCTCTCAACCAAGTAATCCATAGTTCCTCACTTTTTCTTCTTAGTTCCTATTACTTTGAAAATTTTGTAAGTTTTAGGAATGAATAGTTGGAATAGAGACTTGTTATTTCTATTAGTTTGTCAAGGGGTTAAAAATCCAAATTTTTGTTGGGGGTTTTTCTTGTTGGAGTATTGTTTCAATTTAATTGTGAAATGAATCCCCCTCAGTGTCATGGATAACTTAGAGTTGAAGGAAGGCCCTAGAATTCTACACAAGCATGAAGAAATTACCCAGGAAAACAACAAAGTTGTCATCCCAATTTCTTCAAAAATCACAAAGTTTGAGCGGGCCAACACTATGCAGAATGAAAACATTTTGACTCTCATTCTCCTTCAAAATAATAAGATCGACTCCTTGGGAGTGGAATGCAACATACTTCACTCTTTGGTTACATTTTCATGGATGTAATATCTCTCTCTCTCTCTTCCTTCTAAAATTCAGGCCCTTGAAATTTTGTGCAAGTATGAATGTCGGAGGATGAGACTGTATGTTAGAATAGAGACCCTATGGAGATTAAGGAACCAAGTCCCCTTCACTCAAGAGAGGGGTAGGAAGCTCAAGGTAGTGTTTACCCCTAATGCTATGAAGGCCTTTTTGAATTGCTAGTTTTTTGGGCTAGTTTGTTAAGCAAATAACAAGTGGAATCACTTGGAACTCTTGTCTTGAAAAAGTCTTAAAGGTTAGCATATTATGTATAGAAATTACCACAGTTTTAGAGACATCTATGAATTTTGATAAATGAATAGGAACGTCCTTTACTACGAATACAAATTTTTTGTTCTAGTTAAAAAATAAATATTATAGTGTAAATACTATAAAATATTATTTCTATATAATTTATTAAATGCTTGATATAATATTAGTATTTTCATTTATAATATTCTATTATCACCATTTAATAATATTTATCGTAATTTATTTTTCACATAATAGTATATCAATTAAATTTTGTAATATTATAATATAATATTAAAAATAATTTATTTTAAATTTATTTCATAATTCCTCAAATGAGGTGACAATTGGCCTTCATGCATGTAATGGGGCAGTGGTGACATTGGTAGTTATCTCTTCACCTCAGCATTACCCACATGCCTAGTTCATTTGCTCCAAGGCTCTTGTTAGATCGACTCGACATGATGCTAATTGAGGGTATGAAGGAGTTAATCTTCTCACGATGGAGGGTGATTGGGATGTCCATGGTGGCACAAAGTATTGATTTCTCAGTACTCCTAGTACTCACTGGTATGATGAAGCTCGGGAGAATAAGGATGCATCCGAGGAGGCCTTTGGCTCTCACTGTTTCTCGTCTTTGTTGTGGTTTTTATTTCTAGGTTGCTCTGCATGTTGAAAGTGGCTCTAATATTGAGTGGTTTTGGTTCGATTCTCTCCCCCTGCTTAGTGTTCTCATGGCCCCTTGAGGAAGCAATTCTCATCAATCTTGGGCATGACAGACCCACGCAACTAAGGCTATGGTTGAAGAAACATATTTATATCATTTATTTTTCTCAAAAGAAGATCGTGTCACTATTCTTATCATTCAAAGACAAAGCACATTGATGTTCAATATCACTTTATGAGAGACATGATTGAAGAAAAGAAAGTATTACTGTTGAAGCTGGACACTTTGAAGAATGTTGTAGACTCATTAACAAAATCTGTGAGCACTAAGAAGTTCTCTTGGTGTAGAGGATCCATGGGCATTGCTACCCTGGATTTTTGACTATGTAACCCTGTAACCCCCTGTATGCAAAGAAAACAAGAAGTGGGAGAATGTTGGGTATGTGTTATATTCTTTGCACGAGTAGTAGTGTTTGAGCGTATGCGCAAAGCGCGCAGGGGGGTTAGATGGGGGGTGCAGGGGGGTGGAGCCCCTCGCATGGGGGTCCTGGGGAAGTGCCCCCAGAAATTTTTTTCTGCCTTCGGAAACGTGACACCTACCTCAGGAAACATGTCATGTATTTAGGTGGTTTTTTCGGCACATGGTTTTTGCCGATGGTTTTCTATTTCCAGTTAAGGAATTAGGGTTTTGGACTAATCCAGGTCATTGGGTTAGGGTTTTGGATGCCACTAGCTTCTATATGTATATTGTATTGTAAACAATGTAACACAATGAATACATATAATATATGCTGGTTTTCCCAGTTTGGGTTTCTAGGGGAAAAATCTTTGTGTAATGTTTGTATTTGCCATTATATTTTTTCTGTTCTTTTCTGAATATCTATTTACAGTAGACATTGTACAAGGTTAGAATTTACATGGAAAACCCAAATTGTAAAAATAATGGTCATCGACCTATTGTATGTAATAAATATGTATATATTTTTGTCGGGTATCATGTAATATACTGTATCAGATATATTTCTTTGATAATAGATAAAATCATGTATTGGGACTTTTCTTCTATCCATTTATACTTTTCTTTCTGAAGTATTTGATTATATATAGGAATGAACAACAATAGAAAAAATAGATCTATCATGGCCAATAGGCACATATACACAATTTTTATACTTATATATGTTAAATGTTAATAAAACATAGTGGAAAACCAAAAAAGTAATATGGTTATACAGTCCACTTAAACAGATTATGCTTAGAAGTATAGTACTATCAATCATGGCGTCAATTGTATAACATCAATAATAAAACATCAACAGTATAACATCAACAATTTGAATACATAGCTAAGATACATATCTGAAAATTGATGCTGGGAAAACAAATGGAACAACCATGTTCCACCCAACTGTAGAAACAAAACAACTAGGATCACTTGTCATGATCACCCCCTAGCCTGACCATGACTACATAAGGGCGAAATGAATTACACTCCTTAGGCACTGTCACCTTCAACAGTTCAGAAAATGCTTTGCCTCACACCAGATGTTCTCATAACAACAAAACAATTCTCAATTCCCCAACATACTAAGAAGCGTCCTGCCTCCCACATATGTTGTATATATCTTGTGCCTAGGTCTTTTCATTCCTTTCCCTCCTTGGGGAAATTTGCAACTTTACAAATCCCTAATTTTTAGGGGCTGCTAGTGACAAAATTCAACTTCTTCCACTTGTAAAAAATAGCTCCGAGTTAACTCAAACCTGTTCCCACTCATGGAGTCATAGTCAGCTATTTTTAACCTGGTTGTTCCATTTGTCTTCCAACATTTAATTTATTAAAAAGTTTGTATCATAAATATGTCCATCAAAAGAGGACAGTTGGGAAAGTCAAACCCTTTCCCAACAATTATAAAATAATAATTACAAAATACAAGATTCTAAATTCAGATTTTCCATAAATGGAAATTTATTCTTAAATTCAGATTTTCCAAAAAATGGAAATGTATATCTAAATTCAACTTAGATTTTAATTTCTAATAATTTGAGGATATCACATTTCTCTACGTGGCGTGGATGGATATATACAACAAATTTAGCAATCAGTTCTTATTTATTCAAATCTTCAACATGGTGTTCCTTTGAGTCACTGATCTATGTGAATTTTTTATTGTTTCCTTCCTAGGGATTTGCTTCATGTTCTTATATGCACTTGCTCTCTAATTAAAATTTGAACTCTTAATCTAATGTACCATTAGATACTACAATTTTTTCCCCTGCAAGGATTTCATCATGTGCCTCCTTGGACCCTTCTTGCTGACTAAGAGATATATCATGTAATGTAATTTTTCTTTTCTTATACCTAATATTCAAAAGATTCTTTTTCACATTCACATTAATTGTACCAAACGTTTCTATCCAATAATATCCAACAATAACATGAACACAATTTATATCTATGGCATGAAAATCATAATGCAACACATATTTATACATGGTGATATTTATATCTTTAAAAATTTGAGTATTCTTACCCTCAAACTGTGTGCTTTGAATATTATTTGCAGGTACCTGTACCCATTTAGCCAAATTAACATGGATAAAATTATGCATGCAACTAGGGTTAATAGAAGGAATAACCTTCTGTTGTTGAATGCATCCATGGACCTATCGTATGGAGTTTCCACATGAAAACAAACCCTTTGTTCTCTTGATATCTTTTTTTCCAATATAAGTCCACCTATCTAAAGTTATTTTTTCAAATGATTCACTGGAAAGTGCCAACATCTTGGTAGAGTCCAATGAGTCCCACCATATGTGAGAGTCATCCATTAAGCTCTATGCTAGTGTTATTTCCAAGTGATTTGTTTTTCAAATTTTATAAATTTTATGTTATCTTAAATACTAGGGCCATTAGAGTTCCCTATAAAATTCATAAATCTTCAACAGAAAATATAACTTACATTGCAAATCGCACAACCGTTTTTGGAAAAAACATGAAAATTGCTGATTTTAAAATGACGATAACTTCAATTGCAAGACTCCATTTTGGATAATTATTTGTTGAAATAGGGTATTCTTATGAGATGAACTCAAATATCCAATTGGTTTCTAAAAATGATTCTCAAAAAGTTTAAGAATTTAATTTGAAGTGCATCGCCCCCTTTTTCCCTTGATTTTTTTTTGCAAATATAAGAAACCAATAGTGCTTCTTTGGTTGAAGAAAGAGCTCAGACACCAAATGTTATATACCTCAAATCTAAAAAAATAATTTCAAAGAGAAATCCTTAACTTCAACAAGAAACCCAAATTATTCACTTAAAATAATCAACACAAGAATGAGAGAAAACATTTGAGGTAGGGTAACACCATATATTATTCCTTATGGAAGGAATTCACTCCTCAAGAAATGGTTGACACATTTACAATATACTTCACTATGCTTCAGTATATTTCTTACACTTCTTTATATAATATTATCTATCTCCTAGGAACATTCTAGAGAAGGAATATTATAGTAGGTGAGACCTTCTAGTAAGCCTTCTGACCTTTTTTGTGTTTACACTATTACCTAGGCCTTATTTACTAGAGTTGGTCTCCATACATAACAATACATAAACACATTCCCATTGGTTACCTCCGTATGTGCCCCATATTACCCCACTAGGTATATTACATTAAGTATCGTTAATATGTCTAGAGACAATGTGCAATTGGGGTTTAGTATTTTTATTAGCACATCTTTAATTATTAGGGTATGCAATTTTTATATATTGAGGACACCTTGTTATGGGGTTTAGTATTTTTATTAGCACATCTTTAATTATTAGAGTATGAAGTTTTAATATATTGAGGACACCTTGTTATACTTTCCACCAAATTTCATCAACAACTATGCAATTTAATAGGTGTGCTTAATCCCTACATAGAGTGTGAGATAAAATCTAGATTGCATTTGACATGTTCATTTTTTGAAGTGAGCTTTGACTATTAAAAGCATGAAGATTGGATTGTATTTGAAAGTTAAAGAGGTGAAAACTATTTATGTGTAATTTTCTTAATTAAATAAGTATTTTTATAATCACGATACATGAAATAAATTGGGAATTGAATAATCGAAACCTCATATTTTAAATGTTTGAGATTTTGATGTAATGGTGGACTTTTGGATCTCGACTATTTGGGCATCCTACGATTGTTGGATGTGTTTGATCTAGATTCCACATGTATGTCTCTATAAGTGTAATAAGGAGAATGTTCATCGACCATTGATTCAATATACTTTGAATAGGTTACTGTTGTGATTCCAATTTATAAATATACCATGTGGAATTTTTAAATTATTATTTAATGTATCTCAAAAAAAATTGTATGTTGCAGGTGTTTTCTAGATGATTTTGACTGCAGGTTCTTGAGTACTGCACCAAATGGTCTAAGAGAAAGTAGATATTGATATTAAACATTCCCATATGTAGTAGATAGTTCCAACAAGGAGTGAAGTTCCAAGTTGAGTTGTATAATATGTGGAGAGAGTGGTTCCTAAGATTAAATTCCACAATGCTTGGATCCACTCACTCTTATTGTGAGATAATTCTACCTAACATTTCAATTGTTTCTCAAATTGTCTATTAAATTTGAAAGTATTCAATTTAAGGATCCACCTGCTGTGATACAACTTGATCAATTTCTAGGGAGAATGAAATCAAAATCATAGAGTGAAATAACTCACATCATATAATAAATTTGCATATGCACCAATGGTAATAGATATTCCACACCACAACAAAAGAATTTTACAACATGTGTGAATTTTAATAGATGGTGAATTCTATTGGGCCTTATTAGATTTGCATAACCATTCCAAGGGTGTCTAAATAAAAAATACTCAAGAACTATAGGAGGCCCAAATCCTAGGGAGCCAAGGAAAACCCCCATTATATCAAACTCTCAAATATTCAAACTATCAGGTAATGACAATTCTATTTCCAACTTTTCATTTCATGGGGAAACCCAAAAATTAAATTCTTAATACCATTCATACATAAATAATAATCACCTCTTGAAATTCCAAAAACAAGTGAATCTTTGTGATTTTAATAGTTGAAGTTGACTTGGAAAATTGAACATGTGGAATGCAATTTGGGTTTTCTATCACGTTAATAGGCACACCCTTTTAACTCGATTTTTCAATATTAAATTTGGAGGGAAAGTTTAGGAATATGCCCTCTTTTATACTCTAATTCTAATAATTGGAGGGCACTAACCAACATACAAAACCTCTATTATCATAGAAATTGGTAAATTCTAATGTGTTTTCTCCACACATTGGGGATTCATCTTGTTGACCAATATCTTATCACAATCATTCGTAAAGGGGGTCCTAAAAATATGAAAAATAAATTCTATATATTGTAGATATTGGTATGGGGGGATGGAAGGTATGGCGGGGTTTATAGGTATTGGGGGTATAAAAAGGGATATCTAGTAAAAATAGTTTTTTTTTTTAATTGTTGGAAAGACTTATTGTGAGGGGGTCCAACAAAATGATTTTGGTA
>ML801480.1:365334-438799 GCA_009831015.1 Picea engelmannii | reverse complement strand
ATATATATATATATATATATATATATATATATATATATATAGATAAAAAATTATCACAAGTATAATTTAGACCTCGACTTTATTTTCCTAGGCTGGGCAACATTTTATTAGGGGAATGTTTTAAATCCTCCTTAACACGTTATAAACCCTAAGGCCATCTAGGTTTATCCATTTATTAAATAACAATGTGATGTGCCCTTCAGGATGCACTAGGTGCTCCAAGGGTGCCACTCGCCTCTTTTTGTTTCTCATGCGCGATGTGCCCTTCAGGACATACTACATTCTCCAAGGGTGCCACTCACCTCTTGACTAACTTGGTAGACATCAAAAACCCCTAGAGTCAATACTCCACCAGGTGATCTTGATGGAGACTAAGGGCCTCTAAGTAATAAGGCTCATGCCTTATTGCGTGCCCCTTAGAATCATCATGAGCGACTGTCACAGTCTACCCACGACATCGTGGGTCCTCTTGAACTAGGTAATCGTTAACCTACAGTTCGAGCCACGATGACAGTGCTAGTAGGCTGTGGCAGGGTTGTTGTCCACTCCTCTCCCTCAACATCTCTAGTAGTTGTGTGTAACCCCTCTACTCCACATGTGAGTCTGGTCGACAAGCTATCCTCAACTTGCATCATTAAAGAATCACGTCAGAACATATCCATAATCATATCATCTAATCAGATGCACAAATGTCATATGTACAGTAATCAAACCCCAATAGTCTACTCCCTGACTCGATCCAGAGTCCAAGGGGTCGCATCAATGCGTCTGCATCCTCAGGGTCCAATATCCTCCACACTTAAGGAAAACTGAGTCAATAGCACATGTCTATGTCAATGCAACAAAATCACATGTCATCAATTCATAACACCTCATAATCGTAATCAAATGCCCAAAAGTATAATAATTTGGATCACTTGCGAGCAAGTTTCCTCAAAGATTAAGTTCTCTCAGTGCACGCAAGAGCGGGATGTTACAGATCTAACCCAAATAGAGAATCTATATATGATATGTAAATTGTCATGTATATTCCACTCGAATGGTTCATCACAAAAGATCTAATAAAATACCAAAATATTTACTATTAAGGTTATTTTTCCTTTAGATCTCATACTCTTGATTATTGATTTTCTTCTTAAAATAAACTTATGAAATAGTTCAAATGAAAAAAATAGAGAATAGAAATAAACACACACACCATCCAAAAATAAACAAAATATGCGACCTGGGAAACCCAATAAGGTAGAAAAACCAAATAGAAGGTGAGGTTTCTATGCTCTCTTTTCTCTGGTATAGAAATGATGCAAGTACAAAGAGACACTCTCTATGGAGTTTCATTTGACATGTGGCATGTATGGTTACTACAAAATATCTCCTCCTCTGTTATGCTCACAAAATACCACCTTATATGTTTTTCTCAACTATGAAACAAAATACAATGCAAAATAATGGAACCCCTTCTCATCCTAGTGACCCAATATTTAACATATCCCAATAGCCATCTACGGTTAGGTTTTTAACTTCCTTAACCCTCAATTGTGATACGATTTTAGAACTTCTATAATCTTCCTGAAATTACATACATGCCTAGCCTCATATGAATGAGTAATAACAACTGACATGGCATCCTACCGTACCAAGGTAGTCAACACAATAGGTCAACTTGTGAGAGGCATAAATTTTGCATATGAGATCCAATTGACGCACGATTTGCACCATTAGAAAGGTCCCGAAGTTTAGAACACCATCAAGGGGGTTTGACAAGTTTGGAACACTATAACCCCAAAAAACATCATTTAATTCCTAAAAAGGGATCTAGAAGGTTCTGGACTCCAATTTCCCAAACCAAGACTCGCCACTAAAATGATCTTGCACTCTCAAATCATCGAGATAGATAAAAAATAATATAATTATCCAATCTGAATCTCTCTCTCTCTCTCTATATATATATAAGAAATAAAATCTCTCTCACCCAAGTGATCCTTAGTTTTTCAAAAGCATGTTGACATCCTAAAAAAACACAATGAAATTTGATCTTAAAAACTCAAGGGATCACATGACCTTTATAAGAAAGTTGAATCACCTTCTATCTAGCCAAGAAACATGGAGATGGCTAAGTTAAGGATGTTAGAGTTATTTATAACCTTCCCCTAATTAAACATAATTTTTTTAAGAACGTGTATATTAAATTGTTGCTTCCTATTTATAAAAACACATCTAAATTAAATAACCTATTATTATGTTAAAAATAATTGAAATATCATAGCATTTTATATGTAATTCATATCAATCAAATAAAAGATTGGTCTTCAATGAAAAATACTAGAGGATTGGTCTTCAAAGAAATATACTAGAGTATTGAATAATTACTATTTAAATATTAACCGTGTCAAACAAAAATCAAATACATATATTTGAAAATTAAAGAATATTTGCATATCAATATCTCTCCTATGTTTGTAGTGTAGTCTACGTTTTAAGTTTGTGGTTTTTGTTGCCCACCGGAATCCTAAATTTAGAAAATCAATTATTAACCAAATCACAATTTCAATGCATAAATATTGAGTATTTTCAGAAAATCTAAAGTAAAAGTAAAATGTACTTTTAACCATTGAAATTTGCAATTCCATCTTTTTGAATTTTTGACTACAATGTAAGAAAAAATTATTTAAAAAAAATACAAAAAAATTATTTAAAAAAAATACAAAAGAAAAAATTAAACATAACACATATAGAAAAGATCACTTCAAAGTTTTAAAATCTCACCAATCAATATACATTCAAAGTAGGCCATTATTTATGTATTTGTTTTATTACCTCCACAAACATACACCTATTGAAAATGGCCAAAATAAATAATCTTTTAATTATAGATGGGATTTCAATAGTCATGATTTCATGTGGGTATTAAGTCCTTACATGACAAAACCCGTCAATTAATAATTAAAAGGGATGATTAACTTCATTAACATAATAATGTGATTAATACTCACTGTATCCAATCCAGTTAAGATATTTTATTGTGCCTCGAAATAGCTAAGGATTTTTTAGTGTCATTTTTACTATTGCGCCTTCGTCCACCATGCACATTTTTATTTTTAGTGGGTGGGTACAGTAGTTAGGATGTGAAGCGTGGATGTGAAACGTTTCATTTTCTATGATTTTGAATGAATAAATGCAATGATTTCTTCTAGGTTTTCCATTCATATAAACTTTGATTTGCATAGATATTCACGCATCCATTTGTGCTCGTTAAAATTAAGGTTTATAACAAAATTATCTTAAAGTTGGGGTTTATAAATTAAATATGTCTTTAGAAATTCATAAACGACAACCACGATTATGTAGTTGTGATAGTATATTTCCACCTAACTATAGTTATAAGAAGCAAAAGAGAACATTAAGATTCAAAAATGTAATGTTTACAAAACTATTAATACCTGGAATATATGTTCCTGAAACTATTTGTAAATTAACGAGGATTCACTTTACCAACGTGTGAACACTATATATTTAAACTTTTCTCTTTATTGGTGAAATTTCAATTTATCAAACATTGCTGCTTTTTTATTTTACGTGAAAGATATTGAAAACGAACAATGAATTTGAATAAAATATTTATAATTGGGCAAAGATTTTAATTTTTAGACATTTGTTGGATATTTGTTTAGTTTAAATCACTCAGAAAGTGGGTAAGAAGACATTGTTTATACAAAAAAAATTGAACTTCATTTTTATTAAACCAAGAACACATATTTATATATAAAGTTTTCTCAACATCATAACAAATTTATGAGGGAATATTTCAACCACACACATATAAATAGGATCTATTAATTGTAGAAGCTACTCCACAACCAATTAAATTTAGAAAACCCAAACCAATCTCTAAAGTAAGCATTAATTCTAATGCCCTCCCTTGATGCTTATATCACAAATAACAATACTGAAATCATGTAAAAATATATTTGAACTTTGATCTTTGTCTAGTCTGGTCTTCTTCTGAACCATCAAATTCGAGCTACCACTTGATCCATTTAAGATACAATTGCTTCTTACCATCAATAATGTATTTGTAGGACTGAAAATTCTTGAGATACCCCGAAGAATAGTCTAGATACTGAATCATTCTATTGACACACTTCCATCTATCGAAGTACATGGTCTGTCATTGTATTCACTAGTTATATAGGATAGCAGTCTAGATACTGAGTGTTGTAACATCCTGCTCTTGTGAGCACATGTTATTGACTTATTCTTTGAGGACACTTGCATGCAAGTGATCCAGTTTCAGTATATGGATTTTTTTTCTCTTATGGATTCTTGTGATGATGTTGATGATTATGATGTTATGTTATTGGATATCTTTGTATTGACATATACTATTGATGATTTTCCCCTAAGTGTTCAGGGCACTTGATGGATTGAGGATGTCACTGACATCAAGGGACCTCCTTGGACTCTGGATCATGTCAAGGAGTGGACTGTATTGGTTTGGGTATTTTTATTTATGCATATTTGACATATGATCAGGTATATTATGATGTTGTTTATGGATCATTGACATTGTTTCGTTGATGAATGCAACCTGGTGATTTATTTCTAATCAGACTCACTTAAGGAGTAAAGGGGCCATGCATAACAACCAAATATTAAGGGAGAGGTGTAGCAACGACCCTGCCACATCCTACTAGCACTCCCTCATGGCTCGAATTGTAGGTTAACGATTACCTAGTTTGAGAGATCCACGATGTCGTGAGGGAAAACTGAGATAGTCCCTCATGAAGACTCTAAGGGGCGTGCAATAAGGTAGGGTCCTTATTCCTTAGAGGCTCTTAGTCTCTCACAAGGTCTCCTGAATGGGGTATTGACTACAAGGGTTGAAAAAATATCAAAACCAGTCAAAGGTGAGTGGCACCCTTGGAGCACATAATGCGTCTTGAAGTGCAGGTCACATAATTAAAATTTGAATCAAAGGAGAGTGGCACCCTGGGAGCATAGAGTGTGTCTTAAAGGGCACATCGCGATATAAAATAAAACTTGAGATAATGAACTTAGGTGCCTAGAAAATAATATTTTGTTTTGACATTTTCGGACTTAAAATAATTATTAAATAGGTAATTTTTATTAATTATAAAATCTCCTTAAAAATTCTAAGCCTAGTTTAAAAATTTGAGCCTAAGTCTAAAGTGAGTAAGAAGACTAAAACTAAATTATAAATTTAATAAATGAGGGAATGAAGAAAAATCAAGTTAGGATTTGAAAGAGTAAAAATTATATCTAAAGATTTAATTATATAAATGTGTGCAAGAGAATACCAAATTGGAAATTAAGATAAGAAAGGAAGTAAATGTGAAAAGAATGGGGAAGCATAAAAATGTATCTAGTCTAGTCTAACTAAAGAATTTCCTAAATTAAACACAATTATGTTTTAGAAATACATTAGTCATTAAAATGGAAATAGAGGGAAGAAAGGGATAGCTAGGAGTGATTTTAGAAGCACTTTTAGGTTGGATAAGGGAAACTGACATTTAATTTAATTAAATTATGGATTTATTAGTGCAACTAAGGGAACAAGTGACAAGTGTATGGAGGAAATAATTCCTAACTAAATTAAAAAAAAAAACCAATTAAATGTGTAATTGGCAAGTTGTCATTGAGAAAAACTCTTTAAAGGAAATGAATGAGAGGGGGAATGAAGGCTTCACTGGTATGAGTAAGGTTATGCTGCAAACATTCTGACTGATTTTACTTGTGAGAGTTGGGATAGCCAACTAGAGAAAGAGAGTGGTAGCTCTACCTTGCGAGGCGAGCTGAGAGTTTGAGTATTCTAGTTGTGGTTGTGTGTGGCCCCTTTGCAGCTCGGGGGGATAAGGGGGGAGAAGAGTACCCCTAGAATTGGCTGGGAGGTACAAGTTAGATATCAATGATTAGCAAGTGGGAGAAATGAGGAAACGCCAGCTGCTGAAGAACATTATCAAGCACATCTCAGATGATAGTTACAGTATTTATTGAAATTCATGATTTGAATTGGGATTTTAAATCGTACAATCATGCTTTCTTTTTATTTCTTACCGTGTTTAAAACTTTAGGATGGAATAGACAAGCCCTTGATGTTTTGTAAATTCTAGAAGTGATTGTGAATGAATTCACTGCCATTTTTAATTAAATTTGAGCTTGAATGTTTGTATTAGAATGTTGATCCTTTCCCTTCTAGTTGAGATTTGGCCATGACTTATTCCCTTTGATTGTGCACCAAGCATTATTTGAATCTTACTCTCATGCGAAATTGCTAAAAATAAATTTGATTTAGAGTTGTTTTGGATTCCATCTAACCCTCGCCACGATTTACCCCATCAAGTCCACTCTCTGGCAAGGTCGTTGCCTTACTAGAGTTCAATCCTAATTCCTCCCTGATATTATCCACTATCTATTAAATTTGGACTAGTGTGGATCCATGTTTCTTACAAATTTCAATCTGAAATTTCCCAAATTCCTTGGATCTTCTGTTTAATCAAAACATAATGCCTCATTTCTTGTTGGGCGAATGGGTAAAAATTCCTTAGATCTACTTTTTAATCAAACACAATGCCTCTTTTCTTGCTAGGCGATTTGGTAAAACTACCTTGAATCTACTATCTAAATCCAAAATATAATGTCAGTATCTTGTTGGGAGAATTGGTAAGATTATCTTGACTATTGTTTAAATCAAATGAAATGATATTATCTTGCTGGTGAATTCCTTTAAGAGATTTGTGATGCCAAGCCTCCTTCTACATTTTTTTTGTGTAATGAAAACTTCATGCGTTTTGCCTCTTTACTTAGCGGGTTTTTATTTTATTTTATGAGCAACTGGCATGGGTAGTTAACCAAGTGTTTTTCTTTTCCGATTCTTTGACTTTTAGCATGTTTTATCTGCTTCAAGCAAAAGGAAATTTCCCATCTCTTGGATCTGGTGATCTCTGCATTTTTGCTCGACTATATTTTAACATTTTTACCTCTTCATTTCATTAAACTCTCCCAACGATTCTGTATATTCTGTGCGAATTTATCGTGCTTCCACCCAACGATTTGGTTAGCATGCTTTGCATTAACCTTTTCCTAAACTACCCACAAAATTCATGCACCTGGTCTAAGAATTTTCCTAAGTGTCTTCTTTTTCTTAAATAACTAATTTTTCTATTGATAGTCGGGCTCACATATGAGCACCCTCCTTGATCCTTTCATAGATAGTTTATGTGTGCATATGAGCTCCCTACCTTTCCCTTCTCCTTTGCGCTCACCACTGACAGATTTCAAGCTTCCTCATGGTGTCTTTCCCTCACGATCAGATGTATTAACCTTGTGTGATGCCCACGCGGGTTGAGATCCCTGGTGTTTTTAGATTAAGAGGATCGTCTTGACCAATCCTGACCTCTACTAAAGTTGGGGTGTCATACTTCTTGTGGGAATAAGCTAAGTTAGTACCTTAATTATAGACTAGTCATATCCCTTTACTATCATAGTTAGTGAGGAGTTTTAATTAGTAATGAACCCTTCATTACATAATCATTGAGGACTTAAACACTTTTGGATACGCACAATCTCTAGATGGCACCTACTATTTAGAATTGTTGGATTGTAAGACTTAGTCTATAAGTTTTTTTTATCTAATTATATATCGTTGATACACTGGAATTGAGTTATGGTAGCATTCTAGAAGTACCTTATATTACAGAGTATTGAAATAACTATAGTACTAGTAATAAATGATTGACTTAGGTTGTGGAATTGTCCCTGTTTTTAGGAAAATGGATTTTGGGTTATAAGTTTTACTTATGATGGTCAGGGTTAAAATGCTTCACAGATGGTAATTGCATCAATTAATTGATTGTGTTAATGTAGTCGGACTATTGTGGAAGCTTCAGAGGTACTTTGCGTTATGAATTTTAATACGATGTAATATTGGCTATGTAGATTGTTTCTCTCTTTGCGCCTTGAAAATAATGTGGATGGATGATTTATTTAACTCATTAGTTTACTTCCGTCATGAATTTAACATTGATGTATGACTAGTTAAGTGGTTAGACTGCTTGCGTGAATGAAATTTAATTTAATGAATGACTGTTTTAGATATTAGACTTCTTGCATGCAATGAGAATATGATGTAATGAATGATTGTTTAGATATTAGAATTCTTGCGTGAAGGAAATTTAATGTGACGGATGGTTGCATTTATGCTAATAGTTAAGTGGTTAGATTGTGTGGCTTTATGGACTAATGTTGACACATAATTGTTTACACTTTTTATTACTCGCGCTCGTTGCAATAACAATGATGCATGATTACTTTAGTAATAAAATTTACTTGCACGCATTAATTTAAGTGGGCTTGTGTTGCTTCATAATTATTGTCTTTCACCTTTGAATTTAATGTTGATTAATCTTGCATCATTAATTTATGTCGATATGTGACTGATTTAGTAACTAGTTTTCTTTTGCGCCGTCAATTAAGTTGACATGTGATTGTTCTAGAGTTTGTTTTCTCTTGCCAACCTTGAGACCTTAAATGGTCAAAATCAATTGGATCTTGGGCTTGAGCATTGCTTATGTGTCCTAGAAGTCCTAACCTTGTAGGGTAGGTTGGGTGGGTAGTCATATTATATTCATTATCTAATTGATCATTGTTTGTAAATTGTTTCAAGATGATTATGATGTCCTAAGCAACGACGTTATTTATGTTTATGTGTCGCTATCCTTTTTTTTGACATGTTGAATGCATTGTTATTGATTTCAATTATGAGTAGTTGGTAATGCTTTACTTATGATGTATTTGATTTCCATTGCTATGATTTATATTGTTGATGCTAATTTCCTAATTTAAAATAGAAAAAAAAAATTATTTACCTTTTTGCTTCGCTTTCCTAGTCATAACAGAGGGGTCGTTACAAGTGTATCCAATAATCAATCTTACAAAATGACCTATTTCACACACAATGATCACAAAATCTACACAGAACTAGTAATCGTCGTTCTTGAGACACCACATCCTCTAAGAACCACAAGTTGTAACAGAATGTAGGTATAATCAAACCAATAACATGTTCTTACATGTCACTCAAGTATGTCAATAATATAATGTTATAATATAATGTTATAAATAAAATACAAATACAAAATCTCTTCTACCAAAAAACTTAATATAACTACACTACCAACTAGAGATTTTCAATTGTGTAAGTACACAAACACTTTAATCTGCACACCCAATAAAGCAATGAATTTCACACACAAAAAACGTTTACTATAGGAAATTGTAGGCATTCTATTCGTCACAAAATTTATGGATATTCTTCAACTCCGAAGCCATGCCATCCATGTTGAAATCGATGGACGGGAGCTCCATTTTATGCATGTGTATTCAAAGAACAGGGCTCAGGTGCAAATAAAGATAACGACTCTTTCTAACAATGGCATCTTCAACAAATTCGTGGTTGATCCTCCTTGTTCACATGACGATGGGAAACTATTTGCGCATGTTTTTCCTTTAATCGTCACCGTCAAAAAATCGATAAGAAAATCCGATCTTGAAGAATGATTCCGTGTTCAAGGAACAGATCTTGAACAACAATGATTTAAGTTTTCATGTGGGTCTTCAACTCACGACTCCAGTCTAGAAAACAACCTTCTCCGAGCAGATTATATCCTCAATTTGACGTTCAGATCAACATATTTTGTAGTAGCTATTTGTCCTTCAGTGGTTTCACCTGAAATGATTCTTCCTTCATGGACATATCTCGAAACGAATCTGTTTGAGATACATCCCTTCCAGCTATTTCCTCCATTACTTACCAACGATTTTGATGCAGATTGATTCCAATGGATTTTGATTCAAATATTAGCTTCGACAAATCTACTTCCTACCTCACAACAAATAAGACGCAGAAACCTGCGCACAAAATTCATAATCACTTATATACAAATAAGATCTATTACTTGGAGAAAATTTTCTACCACCAACTAGATCTAGCAAACCCAAACTAATATTTAAAATAACATTAATTCTAACAAAATCTTAAGTAAAAACTTTTTATTAAACATATTTATCATAATTTATTTATATAAATGTGATTGTTAACTGAAAAAAAAAATATTTTATTATTTTATATTATATTTATTTTAAATATATAAACATAATTGTCAAAATGATTTTTGTATTTATGTTAGAGAATAAACTAATTTTCTCTTTTATTATACGATTATAATACATTATATAAATATAGATGGATTTTCATGATTTATGAAATATAAATGTGATTCGTAACCATAAAAAATTATATTATACTTATTTTAAATATATAAATATAAATGTAACAATGTTTTTTATATTTTTGGTACACAATAAATTAGTATATTCATTTATTATATCATTAATTTACACTATATAAATAAACATAAAAATTTTAAAATATTATTATATAAAAAAAAATTCTATACTATATCTTAAATTTTCCTTTACTTTTGCATATTACATCTAATGATATCTAAAACATTGCCAATAAGTAAAAAATAAAGATGAATGGAATCTTCTCTATGTTTGTTTTAAATTTTATTATTATTATTATTGAAATGGGTATTTTATGATTCCTTTTACAAAGTTAAGAAATGGTTGATTGATCTTTATGGATGTTATATTTTGGATTGGTTTATAATTATAATTATATAAATATTAATTTTATTATTACAAGTAAAAATAATAAATATTTTCTAATTTGTTTTAATATAGATAACTTGAATATTCATTAATAAAATATTGGGGAAAACCTCATTAATCCTTAATTAATGTGATTACAAGGAGATAAAAAATAGTTCACTAACCATTCTCTATCAAAATAGAACATTCATTAATAAAATATTGGGGAAAACCTCATTAATCCTTAATTAATGTGATTACAAGGAGATAAAAAATAGTTCACTAACCCTTCTCTATGAAAATAATTAATCTAGAATTTTCTTAATTTCACTTATAATGTAGAATACAATCCATAATTATGATATAATATAACATCATTCCTAATAGTATGAGGAAATAAATGTCTACTGTGTTTATGAGATTTCATTCTAGATTATTAAATAAAATTAAAAAGAGTAGTTAGATTTTTTTCTCATTTACATGTTCAAGATCATGCCATTCACCAATTTTTTTTTAATTATTTTAATTAACTTAATTAAAATAATATAAAAATAAAATATCATAATTTTTTAGATATAAAATTATATATAAGATGAAGAATGTTGTACGATGAATTAACTCTTTAATGTTTAATCCTTATCATCATGCTAGTTACTTCTAAAACTACTTTTTGTTTAACATGATTAAAAAGAGATGAAAAAAAGGTAAGGAGACCTTCTCAATATATAAAATCGATTCGCAAACTCTTCACTATGACAACGATTGATAGAATAAAAACTCATAGTTTCTTATATAATTGGCAAACTCTTCTTCACTATGATAAATGAAATTGGCAAACGCTTCTCTATGCTAATGATTGATAGAAAATAAAAAATCATAAATTTTTAATATATAAAATAAAATTAAAATAGATGATAATTTTTTTTATTTAGGTTAAAAAAATTCTAAAATATATGAAATTTTAAAAATTATATTTACTATTTTAATATTATTTATCTAAAAAATGTCTCAATCCAATCCACTGCAACATATATAATACAATATTTCATAGTACCGCGAAAAAGGAACTCCTCACTCTTGCTCTTCCTTTCATTTAGAATCATACATTCTTTCTCTTCCTTTTGAGTGAGAGAGAAAGCTTCTTTAGGTTCACTATGCTCACCTGGGTTTCTCTCTTCCTTTCACTTAGACATTTAGAATCATACATTATTTCTCTTCCTTTCAGTCAGAGAGAAAGCTTCTTCAGGTTCACTATGTTCACCTGGGTTTTTGCCTTTCTCTCTTCCTTTCACTTAGAGATAAAGCTTCTTCAAGGTCTCTATGCTCACTCGACCAAGAACATTTTGCTATAACTCAAGCTTCTTCAGGTTCGCTGCGCTCTTCCTTTCTCTCTTAATAAAAATGACAGACAATAGAATCTAATATCATATAATGTATTTTTGTCTTTCTAGCTCCATTATCTTATCTTTCATTTCTCTAGCTACATTATCTCATCTTGCCTTTCCCAGTCTCCATTATCTTATCTTTCATTTATTGGTCTCCATTTCTCTTCCTACCCTTCTTTCTCTTTTTGCTAATAACCCGAACCAGAAAAATACAATCCGGGAGGCTCCTAAACCGGATGATCCAGACATAGGATGGAAGGATGTAACGGAGGTGCGGACTCATAACCATGAAAGATCCGGAAAGGCCATTTTAGATGCTCCTAGACCGAAAGTTGAGCGGGAGGAGGGGCCATGGCATGCATGCCTAGAAAAAGGTGGGAGACTTCATCAGATTTTCACTGAAGGAATATTAGTTGGGATTTTCAAGGGAGACCCCTCTCAAGTCCTGTTAGGATGGCGGAAGACTCGTGAAGGAAACTCCTCTCAAGTGCTATTAGGCCAGGAGACTCCCCCCGTCAAGTTGTTCCATTTCATTTTGGGTCCCGTATAAAAGGGGGAGCAGACCTATAACAACAGGATTGTCCGGATGAGGGTTCACATACTATTCCCCAAGGCCGACGTCATCGTAGGAGAAACCAATTTACACCAAAAGGTTAATCGCGTGACGTACCATATCGGTGTGAAACTCCCCAATCCTCCCAGGAAGGAGCTTTACTTCCAACTAAATCACGCCTTCCCCGACTTGAGGTAGGATCAATTCTGAATTGAAGGTCGGAGTAGGTGGAATCTCCTACGAAATCAAATACGACGGGAAGATCAAAAGTTCATCAGTTTTGGGAACGAGACTCCAAAGAAAGGGAGAGGGAGGAAGCTCTGCAGCTTCGAAAACCCCCCAGGAAAGGGGAGCTGCTTATGGTAGCTTATACCTCTCTAGGTAAGAAGAAAAAGGGCCAATCAGGATCAGAAATATGTGATTAGCAACAAGTAGAGAATAAGCTTAGCCACTTTAAAGTCAAGGGGGAAGGAGTATCCCGATCGAGTCCGCAGGTTATAGCTCAGCATATACATGACAGAATAGAACCAGTGGCCTTTTCACGGGCAACAAGATATCAAATCTGACAAACATAGCTGAAAGGTTAAAGTCAGTTTGCTTTCTCTGTTGTTCTGCTGGGATTTGGTGACAACGAATTCCTTCAAGGATGGATTTGGATCCTACTATTCTGCATTGGTTGCAACTAAAATAGACCAAGTTGGAATATGGATAGGAGTGCATTTAATAATCAGTTTCTTGTGTAAATGTATATAAATTCAGGTAAGTATGAGAGAACTTGCAAGTTTGTTGTAATCTCCATGATCTGAATAATAAGAAAACCAATGCCTATGCTTGGTGGATGTAGCCCAATGTTTGGGTGAATCACGTGAAATCCTTGTGTTTCTTATTTGTGTGAATGTTAATTATCATATGTGAATGGTGTTTTCCACATTTACAATTCTAACAAGTGATATCAATGCTGGTTGAAAGAGAGAGTGTTAAGGGCGTCAAATTCTCGAACAAGCCACATGAGTGAAACCTGTGTACAGTGCGTAGATTACCACATCGTCGTAAGAGCCACCTCTTGGAAGGTGCAATGTCCTATAAGTTGACCTTTCGTTCCCAGAAAATTCCTGAGCACATCACACCCTGGATGTATCGGGAGGGGCGACGACCACCATACATCGTCACAACCTGGTTGTAGTTTGAGGTGCGACGAACCATACTAGCACGTCGCAAGGCACTCACTTCGAGAGGTGCGATGACTTTAGAAAACATTCTTATGTTTTTTTTTTTTTTCTTTATTGAGTGGAATTTTTTTAAGGTATGGCCACTATTTTGAAAAAGCTTAAGGTATGACATCATAACGGATATTTAATTATTACTTTAGAGAGTTGGAGTTCTTAGGTCGATTTAGTAAAAGGTTTGTTATCAAGAATTAAAAAAATATTTTTTAAAAAACTTTTTTTACTATTAATTTTTTTTGGGTTCAACCTTTGAGTATAAGGTCACATTTTTTTTTTAAAAGGGCCTTGGTTATTATAAGAAACGATTTGGGAATTAAAATATTTTTGTGCTAATGAATAATATGTAGAGTTTGAAGTTGAAAATTTCAATGGTAAAAGCAACTTTGAGCTCTCGAAGCTCAAGATGCAGGATTTACTAGTGCAATAAGGGTTGCAAAAAACATTGGTAAGCAAGTCAAAGAAACCAACAGCCATGGAGAATGAGGAATGGAAAGATATGGATGCAAAAACTCTTAGTACCATTCGTTTATGTCTGACGAATGATGTTCTGTTTAATATTGTACGAGAGGATACAACATCAGTCTTATGGAGCAAGTTTGAAAGTCTATATATGACGAAGTACTTGACGAGAATGATCTACTTGAAGAGACAATTGTACAGTTTACGGATGAAAGAAGGTACAAAATTTGTTGACCATTTAAATACCTTCAATACCCTTATAGTTCAATTGACTAGTATGGAAATTAAATTCGAAGATGAAGATAAGGGTATTACACTATTGTGTTCGTTTCTTGAGTCTTGGGATAATCTAGTCACCTCTATTAGCTTTAGGTCAATAGATGTTTTAGATTATTACTCTGTTGTGGGAGCTTTGTTGGCTGAGGAGATGAGGAGAAAATCTAGTCAAGAAACCTCAACTTCAGAGGTGATGTTGGTTAGAGGTCAAACTAAAGAGAAGAACGAGAGAATTTTTTCTTGATCTAAGTCAAGACATAGAAAGGGTAAAGAAAAATGTTGGTACTGTGGAAAAACATGACATCTCAAGAAAGATTGTTGGAAAATAAAGGAATCTGAGGAAAACTCTACGAAGAAAGAAAATTTGGCTGTAACAAATTCAGGTATGAATGATCAAGTTTTATCTATTTCTAGTAATTTACAATATCAAGAGGAATGGCAGTTAGATTCAAGTGTCTCCCACCACATGTTCTCAGATAGAAATTGGCTCATTTCTTACCAATCTGTTGATTAGGGTGTAGTGTTTATGGTAAATGGTATTCCATGTAAAACTGTTGGGTTCACAATATTAGAATTAGGATGTTCGATGGTATTGTTCTAAGGGAATTAACGGATGTTAGATATGTACCTAAGCTTAAATCAAATTTGATTTCATTGGGAGTGTTGTATTCTTGTGGATATAAGTATAGAGGTCAAGGTGGAGCACTCACATTGTCAAAAGGTACTTTAGTAGTGATGAAGGCAACAAAGGTTGATAACCTTTATAAGCTGGAAGGGAGTACTAAAGTGGGCATTTGAAGTGACAGATGTATCTTCTTGCTTATGGAAGAAGCATCAAGGTCCTAAGAGAAAGAAAGAATTGCAAAAACTGGTAAACGATAAATCATTTCCAGACTTAAAATCTTTGTTTCTGAATTCCTGATTGTTTTATATCTCTACAAGTTATAATGGTGGTATAAAGGGATGTTGTGTGTGGGATCCTACTTCTGATAAGGTCATCATTGACAGAGGTATAGTATTGTGATATCCCCCAAAAATAAAATATTTTTGGAATTTAAATTTGTTGGAAATTTATTTTCGTTTTTAGTAGATTCGAATTTGGAATTTTTTTTTTATTTATGGCAATTCCGAATTTTGAATTTCATAATTGTGATTAATTATTATGACTATTGGGTAGAGTTCTGATTGGACTCAACTAACTATTTGACTATGACACTTGTATAAAAACAAAATATTTATATTAATTGCAGGAGGACAAATGGAACAACCATGTTAAAATCAACTGACCATGATTCCGTGAGTGGGGAACATGTTGGAACTACCTCTGGGCTGAATATTACAAGTGGAAAATCAGAGATTTGGCCATTGGCAGCCCCTAAAAATTAGGGATTTAGAAAGCTGTGAAAATCCCCCAAGGGAGGGAAAAAAAAAGACCTGGGCAAAATTGATAAATAGCATATGTGAGGAGGTAGGATGCTGCCAAGTATGCTGGGGAAAAGATTTTAGAGCTCTCTTGCTGTTATTAACACTATGGATTGAGTGTGAGGCAAGAGGAGTCTACTGGAACATATTCTCCTTGTTGTTATGAGCACTGCTGAGTAAGCGTGAGGCAAGAGGATAACTATTGGAATCGAAAGACATTGCTGAGAAGGAGTTTCCAAGTTCGCCCTCATGGATTCATGGTCAGGATAGGGGATGAATCGTTGTTATCGGACTAATCGGTAGGTGAAGACACTAACAAATATCCCTAGATCCACCTGGATCTAGAACAAAATAGGACATGACATGACTCTTTCCCTAAGTTTTGACCATTGAATTAGCTAGTAGGAAGGAACAAGTAACATACTTTAGTATCGCTTCCTGGGGTCTTTGTTGCTCCTGCTTCACTCCGATGCTCTCATGAGGTCAAGACCAAGACAACACAAACCAACCAAAGTGAAGATAGAAAAATATATTCAACTGTCAACTTATGTGTATGATCAAGGAATTACACAATAAAGTGAGAATAACTTTATGAGAAAGAGACATGCCACTGTATCATATTAATTGAAAGTTAAGATTACAACTTGATAGCCTTGATGTCGCAAGCTTCCTTTGGATGGCTCTTGGCTCCAACACACACACTTTCTCAATCCTTGCATGAAGAAGATCAAAACCTCTTGATAGACTTGCTAGAGTCTCCAAGCTCTTGTTCAAGCTAAGTCCTTCAAACAATTCTTTTACCAATTCAAACAATTCTACAATGCTTTAGAGAAGGTTCACACCCTAGCTATGTTACACAGTGCGATAAGTTCACACCCCAACTTAAGGCAGCCTGCGAGAATGGGTCATTCTCACACCCTGGGATACTAGCAACCTGCGAACTCTCTTCAAAAATGAGTTTTCTAGGAAGAGATGAATATAACTTTTCTCAGGAGAAATTTCTTATGAGGAGCCTGAGTACACCATCATAAATACACCATCATGATGACCAAAAACATGGGTAACAGAATGCCCCCCAATGTATGAGGCCGGAACCAGTGACAAACGAAAGACTTTGTAAGTTGTATGTGTGTGTCGGAAACTAGGAGCACACCTAATTGGAAACCTGCAAACACCCAAGCATCTGTAGAATATCATCTATATCAATTCTGAGGTAGGCATTCCCATACTTAGATAACAGACGGATGACAATTGTAGACATGGGTCATGGCCACCAATCATACACTGTGGATCCATGCCATCAAAATATAGCATAGCCACCAGGAATACATTGTGGATCTATGCGTGAAATTTCAAATTAAGACGACATAGCCACGAGACATACACAGTGGATCTATGTGTCGCAATTTATACATACTCCATCGCAACTTGGACAAAGAGATGATATCTAGGGTCTTCAATCTCATCACCCAAAAGTACAAACCTAACCATGTGATTACATGTGTTGAAGTCGAACATGGCAGAAACCACTTGATTACCGGTCATTGATGAAATTGTTAACAAGTGTGAGGGAAATCACCATTGATGTCAATGACTCCTAAGGTACTCTAATACAATCCATCGAGTATGAATGAATGAGTTGAAATCAAACATCTGATGGAATATTTCGATCAGGGGTCAATGATGTAAACCCACTATCGAAAGCGAGGAAACCTGCCATTGAGGCATGGAAGCTCCAAGGTGCCAAAGAATTTCTAAGTCTTGATTATGGATAGTGAGCTGAAGTCGACAGAACAAAACTCGTCATAGGAGGGCCTTGATGTATCCCCCATCAATGACACGAAATGAGTAACAGATTTTGAAGGTGAAGTAGAGTATGATGTAAATTAAACTAGACACAGGGAAGGCCGACATGGAGAGAATGGATAACTGTAGATGGCTGACTCAATAGAGGTTTCAGATGGACTTCTCTTGAACATATGAACAACACGACCAATGATTTGGCAGCATTGACTCAAAGACGACACAGGGAATGACCTTGTAGCAAATCGAATGAGAGACAAATGGATTTCCCAAACCGGCTTCAAATATAATGAATAGGGGGTGTCATGTTCAAGAGCGACACTTACTGCCAATCAATACGAAAATGATAACATATCCGTTTCCCAAATTTCTCCTCACTGTTTCTGGCGAGTACCTCTTTATTTTTACACAAGCTTGAGGAGGATAACATATGCTTGTTGATATAAGCTTATCCTTCGGATAAACGGGTCTGTCAATGTTTGTTTAACGAATCCAAAGATAGAAAACTCAAAGGTTTTTCATGATTATAGATTCTGGAAAAACACTTAAACGAGAACTCTCTCAGTTCCTTTTTCGTAAAATAGTCTGATGAGACTAAAAAAGAGATAAATTATCGTCACCAGATGCTTTCTTCAGATATTTTATCGAGCGTGAAAATAGCAAGGTCGCTCGGCTATATTTTCATGTTTAGAGAGTCTAAAAAGAGATAAAAGTATGCTTGATCACGTTCTCATGTATTTTCGAGTGCAAGAACGGACAAAGACCACGCTCGAGGTTTTATACAAAAACCATAAAAAACAATCAAAACATGGATGAAAAAATAAAAATTATGTCCACATTCCTGTACATGAACATCGAGGTCGTTACGCCTGCAAATGTTACACTCAAAAGGGCATTGGGGATTAGGGTTTAATAGATAAATAATCATAAAAAACCAAATAACATGGTAAAAGTAAATATAAAGGAGTAAAACTCTTTTTACCATATCATTTTAACGTTTCCACTATTGGAGCCCCAAAACCCCTCTTTTACCCTCAAAGTTCGGCGTCAGATTGTGGGAGTTACGAGTGTCCATTCGTCGAGTTGTCAGTGACAGTGAGGTGGGCTCTTTGTCCTCTACTCTTTCATGGTTTAATTTTTCATTTTCATTGGTTAAAATTCATTTTTTTAGTTGGTTTTGTGAACCCTACTTGCACTCAGCAATTCTCGCAGGTGGGCTACACGGGACCTGCGAGAATGGGTCATTCTCGCAGGTGAGCCCATAACAGTTTGCAAGGTTCTCACACTATGCCTAAAGGGCACCTGCAAGAACCGCAAAGCACAAAAGTTTTTTTAAAATATTACTTAATGAAAGAGAACCAATTCATGAAAAGAGTTGCTAATCCTCTTTTTGTGCTTTTTATGCAGGTAATTGGCCATCAAAATGGTTCTTGAATGGCGCGAAAGGGAGCAGGAAGAAGACAATTCCATTGCCGGAAATCATCCACCCACTATTGCTGCTTTGAGAAATTGTGGCCTTCTGAAGTACTTTCGTATCCCGGGCATGAGGGCCCAAGTCAGGTTATTAGAGTACCTTGTGCATATGTGGGATCCTGATCAGCAGGTATTTCATGTAGGGGTCCACACACTATCCTTAGATATTGAGGACATTTACTTATTGACTATATTGTCATGGTGTGGGTACCACGTGAGCCTGACTGGTAGCAAAGGCGGTGGGCTGCCCATGAGTGAGTACTGTCGCTTACACTATGTTCCTGAGGCAGAGAGGAAGAAAGGGAAAGTAGCTATTTGGGGAGTACGGGATTTGACCCTCCGTACTATCTTGTTCACCATAGCTCGGATGCCTAGGAGCTCCGCTCCTCACATGGCACTCCAGAGTTACTTTTAGTATTCTATTGAGTGTACTAAACCTCAGGTTTTAACTGGGTAGATGCAGTGCTTTGTAGCATAAAAAGGCAGTTGACCAAATGCAGATGAGGCAACCTGAAGCAATTCAGGTACGGATCTTTGTTAGTATCCTTCTTTCTCGAGAGGGTTCCATTACTAAGGCAGTAGGTGGAGTGGAATTTACCTGCTCCCAGGGATCCAAGAATGCTGAGATGGTGTCAGCTCATGGCCCGTCACATAGCTGGACCAATTATCAAGTATGTTGATACCTTATTTGACTGGCTTCAACCACATATGTTGATGGTTGACGATTATGCTTATGTTCATTTAGGTTTCTGTGGTGAGAATTATGTTCAGAGATTGTCGGAAGAACCACAGTATGCTTATGTCGGGTTGGATTTCTGAAGAGATCCGGACTTAGTACTTCCAGAGGATGCTGAGTGGGGGGAACTTGGTAAGAAGTACACAATTTTTTCCTTTTTAAATGTTTTTGTGAATTTAATCATATTAAAATGTTTTTTGTATGTTCGTTCAAAGTCTAAATACAAAATCCGTTGTTGATGACACAGATGTTGGACCTTACCGACCTTCTGGTACTTCTCCCATTCAGCGGCGAGGAGAAGTAGTGTCAGTGCTACAATGGGAAGCTGGGGATTATCAAGCAGTGGAACAAAACCTAGAGGGTTTGACAATAGATATTTCATACATGCCTCTTGGAGAGGTTCCACGACGTGATCAACATCATACAATAGGAGTGTCAGAGTCCATGAGTCAAATGCTCCATAGAGTTTCCCAGGAAGTAATGTGTTACCATGAACGTCATCCATGATGTCACTTTGTAGAAGATATGAGCCTCAGATTTTGACATTTTGGTCTTCGGACAAAACTTTTTTGATTGTTATATATACAGACAACTTCTACCAGTTTATCATGTGTTATGAGAATTGATGTGATTGATTTATAAATGATCCAAATGTCTGTCTAATACATAGTTAGCCAATGCATCAGTTAATGTATTTAGACATCTGGGAATATGTTGATATTCAATGTAATCAAAATAACGTTCCAAGAGGAGAATTCACAAATACACCCATAACAAAGTGGGACTTCGAATAGTATAGACATTACTTAACTATAGTACTACAAGCTGCGAATCGATTCACACAACCAAATGACGGATTCCGAGTGAGATAGCATCAACCAATAATTCAATAACAACGCTATACTCTGCAATGTTGTTGGTCGCACGGCCGAGACACACACCTCATAAGGAGACAAGTTCGTTTGTAGGGGCATAAATTGCCCAGGCAACGGAAGCAAGGTTCTGAGTACTACGGCTATCGCCATCAGCGAAGCCAATATAGGGTAGTAAAGAATCTGACATCTGAAAATCAAACACAACATCACATAAGGGCAGAGACCAACTAACAACAAAAGAAAGCTATAGTAACACACGAGAAGTATGATACAATAAAAATACAAGTACTCGTGCACAAATGATTTTATGCATAGTACTTCTTCAAGTACAACCCATTCTTGGGTTCACTCAAAGGGATACCATCGTAATCTACTAACTCATAAGCTCCTTTTTCCAAAACTTGTCGAACGATATAAGGACCTCGCCACATGGCTTCGAATTTTCTAGCTCCTAGCATATCTCGATCTTGATCATAGAGGAGAACGAGATCTCCTTCGGAGAAAATGTGAGGTTTGACATGTTTTTCGTATTGGGCCTTGACACGTTTCTTCTGAGCTTCTATAACTAGGGTAGCATCGCGTCGAGTTTCGTCTAATCGCATAAGATACAATAGACGTTCTTCCTTAGCAGAAGTGTTTGGTAGGAGTTCAACAACTAGTTTTAAAGAGGGTATCTTACATTCAATCGGGAGAATGGCTTCCACACCATAGACTAACCGGAAAGGTGTAAACCCAGTGGTGGACTTGACAGATGTCCGGTGAGCCCACAATGCCGAAAAAAACATTGTGTGACAACTTGTTTTGTGAATCCCTATCATTCGTCGGAGCATAGTTATGAGAACTTTTTTAATTGCTTCGACCTGGCCATTGGATTGTGGGTAATAGGGCGTTGAGTTATCATGGTGAAGACCCAACTTTTCAGTAAGTTCAGACATCATGAAGTTTCTTAAGTGGCTACCGTGATCAGTGACGATAGCTTAGGGAACGCCAAAACGAGCTATGACATGATTAAAAATAAATAATGCTGCGGTCTTTCTAGTGTTGTCAAATGTCGGCATCACCTCGGCCCATTTCGTAAAGTAATCGATGGCTACAATGATGTAACCATGCCTCCCGACCGAGTGAGGGTGACATGTCATTAAATCAATGCCCCATTTCGCAAAGGGACCAATGGAGACTACAGGGTGAAGAGGAGCGGGATGTGACCTTATCTTCTGATTATAGGTCTGGCAAACATGGCATTTTTGAATGGCGATTATGCAGTCATTAAATAAAGAAGGCCAAAAATACCCTACTCGTAAGATCTTCTAGCCAGTAGCATACCCAGACATATGACCACCATAGGCTCCAGAATGGCAGTCATTCAAAGCTTTCTCGGCTTCGTCGAATGTTAGGAAACGTAAAAAAACAGAGTTGATCCCCCGACGATAAAGAGTATCCCCAAGGATAATATATTGACATGCTTGATAGCGTATGCGATGTCGGTCAGTACTAGACAAAGTTGGTCGAAAAGTATGGGTTTGGAGATATATAATGATATCACCATACCAAAGATCATCAGTGCTAATAAGGAAAAGAGATTCATCGAGTAATGAATCAGCTGCTACATTTTCCGTTGCAAAATGGGGAAAGTCGCATATCAACTCAGCAAAAACTAAGGACTTCTTGGACTTGGCACGTTCGAATTCCAAGTCAAACTCCTGAGAATCACAATCCATTTGGAGTACTTTCCCCCTAGCAATTGACGTGTAAGAATGTGTTGCATAGGGTTGCATTAATAAATCACTGTAGTCTTGCGCGAGAGGATATAGTGCCAGAAGCATTAGACTGCTTGGACGACAGTCAAAGCCAGTTTTTTGACATGTAAATACTTGATTTCGATAGGCGTTAGACTTCGACTCAAGTAATAAATCACATGTTCATCGTTATTGTCATCCTCTTGGACGAGAACCATACCAATGGTGTAATCCGAGGTAGCAAGATAAAGGAAATAATCGTGACTGTAATCAGGGGGAAAGAGAAGAAGATCACGTGTTAGGGACAATTTCAAAGCTTCAAAAGCATTGTTGGCGATGGTATCCCAAACGAACTCTGAACCCTTTTTGAGGAGCCGAGTAAATCCACGAGTTATCTCGACATAATTTGGGATAAAATGACGAAGAAAGTTTGCTTTCCCTTGCAAACTTTGCAACTGGCGAAGTGTAGAAGGAGGAGGGAGATTAAGGATCGCCTCAACCTTTAAAGGATCCACCCGGATCCCTTGACGTGAAACGATAAAACCTAGAAGTCGGTCGGATTCCACGCAGAAAACACACTTATGAGGATTCAAACGTATACGGTAGAACCAACAACGGATGAAAATGGCTCGGAGGTGTTTTGGGTGATCGACTCGGCACATTGAGTGAGTGGGTAAATCGTCCAAATATGGTTGAACGATGTGCTTGATATCATGGAAAGCATAAGACATAGCGCATTGAAAAGTTGCACCAACATTCTTGAGACTAAAATGAAGTTTTCAATAGGCAAAAGTACCCCAAGGACAAATAAAAGAAGTCTTATGTTGATCCTCGGGAACAATGTTGATTTGATTATACCCGGAGAAACCATCCATGAGAGAGAAGATTTTTCTTCTGGCACAATCATCGACAATCTGATCGACGAAGGGGGTAGGAAAGTTGTCTTTGGGACAAGCTTTGTTGATATCCCTATAATCAACGCATACATGAATGGTGCCTTGTTTCTTGTCAATCGAGACAAGATTGGAAACCCAGTCTATGAGAGCCACTGGATAAATAAAGATGGCTTTCAGAAGTTTCTCGACTTCGAGCTTGATAGCAGCCTATTTACGTGGGTGAACTGGGCAAAGGCGTTTTCGGACGGATTTAGCGTCAGGGTATGTCTTTATCTCATGTATCACAATCTCAGGGTCGATACCCGACATTTCTTCGTAACTCCAGGTGAAGATATCACAAAACTCTTTGAAAAGGGATGTGTAGGTGATGACTTCGTCAGAAGAACATGAAACTTCGATATGGACATTTTCGACAATCCCAGGTTTGATGAATATGTTGAGGGGGATAGTGGGAGAGATATTTCTTAAGTTCCCTTTGGAAAAAACATCGTGTGCAGACTCGGGAATGGTAGAAATGACAACAACGGTTGATGGGGTCGAGATCCGTTGATAGTTCTCAATGGTATGTTGCTCCAGAAAGAGGATGGAATGATGATTCCCATCGTCCCAAGGGGTGTCCTCCATGATATACATGATCATCTCTTCTATGGGAAAAATGACACGAAAAGGATCGGGAGACAAATCACCAAGAGAAGGGGTAGAAGGCGTTGCCGATTGAATAGCCTGATAGGCGGATTTGACCGGACTTAACGGTATTTCGTTGCCGTAACGAAGATGATCTCAAGGGTCAGGTACTATCTAGGGGTCATGAGATGCAGGAAGTTCGTGAGGCAAGGTGGAGGTCATGTTGATGGAAGAAACAGACGAGCGTGGAACATCGGGCGGTGGAATGGGGAAAGTACCCATTAGCGAAGAGTCTTTTAGAAGGCCTACACCGACGTTCTCATAACTCGGTGGGGTTTTAGTGATGAATGGTACATTGCCAGTATGGATATTCGAATTAAACAAGGTTAGTTGGTCGACGGTAATGAACTTGCCTTGATGTGGGAAATGTACCACACGAAAAAGGGTCGACACAACTGCGCGCATGGAATCGATCCAGCTGTGGCCAAGCATAAGATTGTAATCAAGGGGAGCATCAAAGACTTCCACTTCGACTGGGACCGTTTTTCCTTCTAACGTGATGGGAAACGAAGGAAGAACACCGTAGGGCTTAAAACCAGAGCCGTTGAAGGCTTTAAGAGTGTTCTGGGATTCATTCAAAGAAGGAGAGTCAATGGATTTCCAGCAAGCAAGAGACATGACACACATCGAGGCACCCTCATCGGTAACGGTTGGAAAAATGTTTTTGTTAGAGACAATCACTTGGATCTGGAACGCGAGTTGAGTGGGTAACCTTCGTATCCGTCGGATCTATTCCACTGATAGCTTTCAACAATGCCTTTCGTTGTGCAGGACAAGTTTGAAGGACTTCAAGGGCAGACATCGCAGAAGGTGCTTGGGCTAGATCTTCAACAATGCTATAGTTCTGGGCCACACGAGCATGAGGATTGAAAGTTGATTTCTGAACGATGCCCTTGGGGGGGGGGTCGCAGAACTGTGTCGAGGCTCGTTCATTCAAGATGAAGAGGACCATTTGTAGGTGGAGTCACGTGAGAGGGTTGTACCGAGGAAGGTGATAGATCATCAACCTTCTCTTTAGAGTGAGATTAATCTTTGGCTCGAGTAGTGAGTGCAACGTCACTCTTATTAGAATCACCAGTACACATCAAGACATAGGATGTAGTCGAAGATGAGGGTTGGTCATGAATGACCAACTGATCCTGTTGTTGAGATGGGAAGGGTTGGGACAAAATGGCCGGAGAAGGTGGTTTTGGAGCTCCTTGAAGGAACTTAGTGACCTTGGCACGTCATGGACAATCCTTTGTGTAGTGATCATCACCACATATAAGACAAGGGTATCGAGGTTTGTGCTTATCCCGATTGTCAAAAGGTGTATTTTTGGTTCGCTCTGCTTGAGAAGTATTTTTGTCCTCCTTATTCTTACCTCTCCCATTTTTAGATTTGTTTTTACCGGCTGGGGTAGATTGGACTGCATTTACCTCAAAAGTATTTCCGGTGGGAGGGGTAGGAGACAGAGCATTTTGAACATTAGAAGAAGTAGGTTTGGGTTTTTTTCTTGAGGCAGAATGTGGTTGGGCCTGGAAAGTGCCAATCACACCATTAGCTACATGCGAAGCAACTGGAGTAGTTGAAGTTGTGGAAGTGGAAGGATGAGGTAAGTCAGGTAGAAAATTGTAAAGGGTACCCATTTGTGAGTAAACGAGGTCAAGATATTGAGCATGACTTATAGCCTGTTCTTCTGTGACCACTCCACCCATGGAAATGTCATGACCGATGTCATTCATAAACTATTTGGTGAACCATTCTGCTAGCAACTGATCGAGGAGTTCGAGTTTAATACGACGTCGTCTTTGTCACCACTCATGAATGTGATAGGATATATGAGTGTCTTTTTTCTATTTGAAAGAAGTCAAAATATCGGTCCCTGTGTCATAAAAAATCAGTAACTAGTAGTGTGTGAGGAAAGCCATAGCTAGGGTGTTGAAGTCAGAGAAGAAACCTCATGGAAATTCTATATACCACTTCGCAGCAGAACCTGTGAGGGTTCATTGAAAAAGACGTAAACGAATAGAGTCATCCATCAATGAGTTGGATGAACACCATAACTGAAAATTCATGACATGACTGTTTGTGTCCTCTCCCGCTTTGCCATCGAATTTGGGAATGTCTGATGGTATCTTAGCGGGTATAGCAGGCCATTGGGGAGAGTGACGAATTGGATCATTTAAAATCCTGGACAAATCCGGAAGATCCAAAGTGGCTATGAAAGGTAACTATCGATTCACCTGTGGGTACTGGTGGCTTTGGGGAGGAAGCCTTATCAGAAAACCAGTAGGACCATAAGCAGTCTCCATATAATGTGAAGACCTAGGCAAATTCGGTGGTGGTTGGAGAGGATAGTAGCTCATAGGATTATACCCTGGAACAGGGACTTGATTTTGAGCATTCGCCCCCCAAATGGGATTGAATGAACCTGGATATGGTTGGCCCATACTAGGGGGTATTACGGACGCAGCTGGAAACTGCTGCCCCCAAGGTGGGAGGTATGTTTTGCCCAATACTGGGCCAAGGAGGGAGGTATGTTTTTCCCATAAGGTGGGGTCAGTCCTCCCATCGAAGGTGGTGTTCCAATTAGGATTTACATTCCAAATGGAATTTGCCCGCTGAGAGGGGGTTGAGTCATACCACCTTGGTGAAATTGTCCATCGACGAGAATCTGGTAATTTGGTGTGAATGATGGAATAGTGCCACTAGGATAAAGACTGCCAGTAGAAGATGAAGAAGGTCCTCCAAAATGAAATTGAGGGAGTGTCGGAATAAAATCGGGAAGAGAGTGCCCAGAAGAAGAAGGACCACCAGGAGAGACAGATGGGGTTTGCGTAGGAGTGTGAATGGAAGCATTCAACGCACGGTATCCAGGTGGTAGTGTCGGAGTGACATTCGGGATTCGTGGTGTGTTGATGGGAGAAAGACTAACCGTAGTAAACTCGGTTGGAAGACTTGTAGTATCTGTGAGATGGGATATTTCAGTAGGGACAGTAAAATGATAGGCGGTAGTCAGTGGTACTGTCTCTGGACTAAAGATTTCGATGATCACAGGTGGGGTGATTTCGGAAATCACCGGTGAGCCTGGACCAAAAAGGTATCGTCGAAAAACAACTGTAGACCAAAAAAGATCTTGGCCTTCTATGCTTGGAAAGGGTCCAACTGGTGATCCATAAGACGTAACAACTAAGTCTCCGGAAGAATTTAGTCGCATAAATGGTCGCTCAAAATCACGGTGAAGTCGAAAGTCCTCTCAAGTATTTGTAATTCAAAAATGTTCTAGAGAGTCAATGCGTTCCACTTGTGGCGTGGTGACGACTGTGACTTCACTTTGCCGGGGAGAGCCCTCAGGTTTACTTGTAGGCAAGGGTTGAGAACCTTCTAGATGTTTTGGAAATAAACCCTGCATTCTACGTGAACGATGTGGAGGAGCTATTGTAAATGAGTGACAAACTTCATAAAGAAAATCGTATGGTCAACTTTGGTAACAACAACACACGCTAGTAAACAAAATCTAGGAAGCAACACCAAGCAAACAAGACCTTCTAATTCAGATGTCACTAGTTGGTGATGAAATCCAACGTCGCAACAACGAGATGAGAAGGGGCTGGGCTAGGGTGGAAAATTTACGCCGACGACCTGCTTAACAGACTTACACCCTGGTGCAAGCTCCCACACATAATCGTGGGTATACCCTCCAAGGAGCCCGGGTGAGTTTGGTCAACGTCAATTCCAGGTACCGTGAAGACTTTCCCCTTCATAGTCACCTCATGTAAGAAACTAAAAAGATAGGCCCCTAAGGTTACCACCAACAACAATAAATCCTGGGGGGACAGTCGACAGTCCAATCCACACGTAAGGGCAGAGTATCTAGCCCGAAAGCAACTCAAAAGGCTTCCACTCATCATTCTGGGTATACCTCCGAGTGATCCCCATAATACGTGCAATCTCTACACTGATATCAACAAAGCAGGGTGAGTAACTCTGTCAATATCAATGCGACCTCGTGTTTGACCCTTGTGTGAGAAGGGCTTCCCAGGACAAGATGTTGCAAATAGAATTTAACACTCCCTAACACAAGATTCTATTGTGTGTTTTGTGCTTTGGAGAGTGTATCTATCTTCCTACTCCAAAGCGCTAGCCTAGCTAAATGTTGGTGTAATAGATCCCTAGAAAAGAGTTAATAGGTAAATTTTACAATTGCACAGTGTTATTAAGAGCTGTCGTTTACTCAAAGGAAACAGAGATGAAATTGATGTTGTATTAGAATCTGACCCAATGATGCATGGATGAGAATGAAATATATCGATTTTCGTTCAATGAATCATATGTATGGGAGGGAGAGAGAAGTTTTCCGGATCAAACTTTGAACTACAAGACACAATTTCCTTTAAAATGCAAATGCAACAAATCATGCATCATTAACAATTCTCTATTGTTTATTTTTCAATAATTTCAACAATTGATTTTCAATACTTTCGAAGACGAAAATGCTTTTGAAAGAAAAATGTTTGTTCACTTTTCAAAAAGGACCTACACCCTGATTGTGAGAGTGCAGAAAATAAAAAACCAATAAACAAGCAATGATAAAAAACCCAAACCACTCTTTCAATGGAAACAAAAATAACAAGAAAACCAAACTAGTCTTTTCAATTGCATAAGAAAAGTGATCTTTCAAAGAATAAGAAAATGATAAAGACCAAGAAACTCAACTTTCAACCGATCGCCGATCCTTAACCAGACAAGCACACTCAGATTCTGAAATCAGAGAGTATAGCTTTACCAAGAAAAGTCAAGAAACGAAAGTAAAGAACAATGTGACAGGAAGAGCCTTTGAAAACCTAAGACTATTCATGCATAAGAAACGAAGACAAGAGAACATCAATCAATGGTCCAAGAAACTCTTTTGAGGCACCTAAACTGACCTAGGCAGTTGAAGATGCAAAAACTCAAATCCAAAATTTTGAAAAAATGGGTTCGCAGGATGAGAGTGTTACACAGTGCGAGAATAGGTGATTCTTGCAGGTAAACTTTGAGAAGAGTGCGAGAACCTCGCACTAAACCTAAAGGCAGGGTGCGAACTCAGTATGTTCTCACAGGCTACTATGGAGTGCAGTGAGAGAATGTCTGAAAATAATCATTTTTTTGGAAAATGACACAGAATTTGAAGAGGCCTCTAGACCCAGAGGGTCTATCCGGGTATCCTGAAGACTCAGAGATTGATATGAATGGAGAAAAGTAAGGCAAGAGAAAATGGCCAAGGAAAAATACCAAAAACCACAAGAAAATAGGTTATACTCCCCGGTGGAGCCGCCAATTTTGTTATCAGAAAAATTGGTAGGTGCAGACATTAACAGATCTCCCTAGATCCACCTGGATCTAGAAAAAAATAGGATAGGACATGACTCTTTCCCTAAGTTTTGACCATTGAATTATCTAGTAGGAAGGAACAAGTAACATACCTTAGTATCTCTTCCTAGGGTCTCTATTGCTCCCGCTTCGCTCTAGTGCTCTCGTGAGGTCAAGACCAAGACAACACAAACCAACCAAAGTGAAGATAGAAAAATATATTCAACTGTCAACTTATGTGTATGTTCAAGGAATTACACAATAAAGTGAGAATAGCTTTATGGGAAAGGGACATGCCACTGTATCATATTAATTGAAAGTAAATATTACAACCCGATAGCCTTGATGTCGCAAGATTCCTTTCGATGGCTCTTGGCTCCAACACACACACTTGCTCAATCCTCGCATGAAGAAGATCAAAACCTCTTGATAGACTTGCTAGAGTCTCCAAGCTCCTGTTCAAGCTAAGTCCTTCACACAATTCTTTCACCAATTCTCCAATGAATCTTGATTAACCTTTTCCATGCGAATTCCATCAATATATAGGAGAGAATGAGATAGTTACTTAGATAAGAATGATCCCACAATATTAGGGAATCCAGTACAAGGATAACCATTCGAATGCCAACCCATTCTTTTAGAAGATTCCCTTCTAGAAACATCGATAATTCATCTTTTTCCATGCTTTAGAGAAGGTTCACACCCTAGCTATGTTACACAGTGCGAGAAGTTCGCACCCTAGCTTAAGGCAGCCTGCGAGAATGGGTCATTCTCTCACCCTGGGATACTAGCAACCTATGAACTCTCTTCAAAAATGAGTTTTCTGGGAAGAGATGAATATAACTTTTCTCAGGAGAAAGTTCTTATGAGGAGCCTGAGTACACCATCATCAATACACCATCATGATGACCAAAAGCATGGGTAACAATCGGGCAAGTGAATTTTGGCTGCCCTATTCTACGATTGCGAGGAACATGGTTGTTCCCTTTGTCTTCCACGAACTATTCTAGATATGTAAACCTTTCCTTCTCTGTTGCATGTCATGATGAATTATTGACTGATCAAATTGCATCTGTTTAAGAATGAATGGAGTACTTTGTTATATATAATTATGAAGGAATGAAATGAAACGTAGGGTAACCCCCTAGAGTTTGAATTGTTAACTATCGAGAAAAAACTATTTTAGTCTCTTTACCGAATGGAAACCAAGGTTTGGTAATTTATTAGAAAGCGTAGTTGTGTTAAACATAATACTATTTCATTATATTATGCTAGAGATCACCACTAGATCAATTTCTCATATGTATATCCAGTTATTTTGTTTTTGAATATAAAATTTGTGCAAACGCTATTCTGGAAGTAATTATGGGATTTAAAACTTTTACATACCTATGTGTACAGGCATCTCCCTGTGGTTTATCTCTTAATTATGGGCGATTTGTCCTATCGAATTAAATTACTGTTGGAATGATTATACAATAGGAAATAACTATGTGTGCGGGTATATATAAATACATATTTGTATAGATAACCATACAAATTGCATGACTCATTTTAAATACATGATATATGTATATTCAACAGGTGCGAAACATAATCGAAGACAAATAGTCTAATTAATCATAACTGCTTTTTCTAGAAAATGAAATAATGAAAAAGAACAGTCTAACTAGTGATAGTTGAACTTCATGGAAATGAAAGGATGGAGAGCTCCGTAAGCATAAGGGTTTGGAGATGTTTTAATCAAAACCTTTACTGAAAAAAAACTTAGACTTTTGTTTAATGGTTTAAACCTTAGAGAACAAAATGGTGTGAAAATCCAAAGTCAATCGGGTTTCAGCAATTACAAATGCCAAACACAAAAGACAAAAGACCACGTTGTTTGTCGAATCGCGAAATGTGAAGAGACTGAGGGCCAACATTTCGAGGTTTCGAGTTTTTGGGATTTCGGGGTTTACAAACTTTTGATTCACAAACAAAATAAAAAAAGAAGTGTCGAATTGCGAAATGCGAAAGGACTATGGGCCCAACACTTCGGGGTTTCAGGTTTTCACGATTCAGGATTTCGCGACTCTGACTATAACGTTTCTAGGCCCTTCGAACTCTCGGGACCCAAAATGTTGAAAAGGGGCTTAGTGGGTTTTGTCCTTTTCACATTTTGGGGTTTCACAATTCGGGATTTTGCAACTCCGGATGCAACGTTTCTAGGCCCTTCGAACTCCCAGGACCCGAAATGCTGAAAAGTGGCTTAACGGGTTTTGGCCTTTTTCACATGAGATCAATGGTCTCAATTCTTTCGAGATTTCGTGAACTGAAAGTTTGCGATGCAATGACTCCAAAATCCCTTGTTTCTCCAAACCCCAAACAACTCCTGTTGCTTCTCATGTTGCTTCTCATCCAACGGAAGTTCGAAGCGTGAGATCAACAACTCTTGTTGCTTCTCATCCAATGGTCACTACTCCTCCTGAGCTTTTGAATGCTAAAAGACGATCAGTCTTAACCTCCCCACATATATAAGAGATCCAATGGTCCGCGGGACTTCGGTACTTACCCACGAAGAATTTTCACCATTCATTCACTTCTCTCAAGTATCTCTGGCAAAAATGACTTGGCATCCTTCCACCTGAACTTGACCTATGCGAGACGATTTTGATCTCTGCATCCCTTTGAATACTTCAAAGGTGATATCCCTTCTGAGCTTTATCTCTTTTAACATTAAAGGTTCCTTCTACCTGACTTTAGACATTTCCTATATACAAAGACGTATGTTGGAGTAGTTTGAGAGTCGAGGGAAGTGATAGAATTTATGGAAGGAATTTACCCATATAAGCTTTTCGGTTCAAAGTAATCTAGACTGGTGTAAAAATGACATTGTGGACAGAAATGAATCTTGCATTCTCTTAATTTCTAAGCTTAAATGAAATTGAATTATGTCATAGTTTTTTTTATTTTTTCTTTATGGTGAATTTGAGGTCCATTACATATGGTATTAGAGCGAAAGCTACAACACTAGGCGTGAACAGGGACACATTAATGGCTTAGAATATATTCCGATTTATGAAAAAACTAATAAATCTTGTGGTTACAAACATAAAGACTTTATGTTTTGTGTTGATTATGGCAGCCCAAGAAGGTGCAGAAATCAGGATGGAAGGGAATCCATAGCAAGGACCTCCTGGAGATCCAAGACATAACAATGATGGAAGCTCACCCATAGAGGTGTTGGAAACAATGAGGAATCTTATTGTTGAACTGCAGGTTTTCAAGGCCGACAATGAAAAATTGAAGAAATCATAGCAGGAACAACAAGAGATAAATGAAGTCTTGTTGCGTGGTATAGTAACCAAGAAAATCCCAAAAGATGATAAACATGATGAGGAGGTCAGCAAAAGGGCCTCCAAGAATTCTGGTGCAGAAACAAAAAAAGAAGACAGTTCGTCTGAAGGAATACCTTTCGTTGAAGACAAAACCATACCAGACAGAAAAAGAAAACGAACAAACCACCTTAAAGGAGAATTTAAAAAGATTAAACCAGCTACCTTTGATGGAAAATCTAGTACAGGAGAAGAAGCTAAGGCATGGTTGTTGGACATAAAAAAATACTTCCAGATCTACAACTATTCCAACAACATGAAGGTGAGAATGGCCATCTACAATTTGAAGGGGAAGGCCAGCATTTGGTGGTAGGACCTGAAATTGGCCAAGGGCCTAAAGGAGAAACAATTGGAGTGGTCCGACTTTAAGAAGTATTTCAAGAAACAATACCTTTCTAAAAGCTATTATGAAAGGAAAATGAAAGAATCTTATGAGTTATGACTCAGACAGATGACGATGGAGAACCTTATAAATAAATTTCTGGAACTACTAAGGTTTGTACCGTACATCCGAGAGGATAAGGTAAAAATCCAACGATTCTTAAGTTGTTTACCACAGGCCTACCGGGACAGAATTGAGTTTGATAGCCCCAAATCCTCGAGTGAGGTATTCAGGAAAGCACGAATGTGCTATGACCTGGAAGAGTTTCCCAAGACCTGGAAGGATAAGAAGCAAGATCGAATGAACTAGTAGAAGAAGGGATACCAACCAACTCCTTATCGAAATGTAGTAAAAAGTTTCCCAAGGAAGGATTTTCACTCCAATCATCTGAATACACAAGGTAGAGGTAAATCGGTAAACCTGGGAACAAAGAAGTTTTGGGACAACTCCCGCGAGACATTAAAGTGTTGGGAATGTGGAGAACCTCATCTAAGGAGGAATTGTCCACGTTTAATTGTAGCCAACATAACTGTTGTTTACAATTTGCAGGAAGCCTCATTAGTGGGAGACATGGGCAGAAGTCTGCATCGAATAAATGCAACCATAGATGGTCGACAAGCTGACCACCAGTCCTCGGTGGTAGAAATCGAAGGTAAAATCAATGAGACTCGAATTTCTGTTTTAATTGACCCTAGAGCTATGTTAAGTTATATTACTCCAGATATAGTAGAGTCGAATAAACTTAAGAAACTGAAGCACACAAAATCATGGCTTGTACAACTAGCAACAGGCACTAAAAGAAAAGTAGTTGACTTTATTTCTGATCTTGAGTTCAGCTTAGATGATCAAAAGATAATTACCAATTTGAACATACTACCACTAGGATCTTATGATATGATTATCCGGATGAATTGGTTGGAACAAAACAAAGCATTACTAGACTGTTATACAAAGATACTTAGCTATAAAGATAATTTTGGCACTATTAGAACAACCCAAGGCATACCAAAACCTGTATCAGCCAGACAATTTTCAGTGATGCAACTCAAGAAATGTATTAGAAAGGGATGCCAAGTTTACGCCATCCAAAGAACAAATCTATTAGAAAAAGAAGATAAGCCCAAGTTAGAAGATTTTGTTGTCCTACGTGAATTCAGAGACATGTTTATGGATGAGATATTAGAATTACCTCCTAGAAGGGAAATAGATTTTTCCATGGACTTACTACTCGGATCAACCCCTATCTCAAAAGCACCCTACCATATGAGTCTACAAGAACTGATAGAATTAAAAATACAATTACATGAATTGTTGGACAAAGAGTATATGAGACTGAGTGTCTCGCCATGGGGAGCATTAGTCCTCTTTGTGAAAAATAAAGACGGTACTCTAAGACTATGTATCGATTATAGACAGCTAAACAAAATGACCAAGGATAAATGGTCTGTTCGATCAAGTTGGTGGGGCCAAGATCTTTTCAAAATTGGATTTACGATCCAATTATCATCAAGTTAGGATAAAGGACGAGGACATAAACAAAATAGCTTTTCAAACAAGATATGGACACTATGAGTTTGTAGTCATACCTTTCGGACTCACTAATGCACCAGCCACATTTATGTGCTTGATGAACAACATTTTCAGTCAGTACTTAGATACGTTTGTAGTAGTATTTATCAACGATATTCTGGTCTATTCAAAGACGAAAAAAGAACATGATGATCACTTAAGGATAGTTCTACAAACGTTGAGGAAACACCATCTGTATGCCAAATTTGACAAGTGTGACTTTTATCAAAAAGAGATACAATATTTAGGACATGTCATTTCCTCGGAAGGCATTGTCATAGACGTGGAGAAGATAAAATCCATTATGGAATGGTCGGTACCTAAGTATATAGCGGATATCCGGTCATTCATGGGAATCATTGAATATTATTGAAGATTTATAGAAGGATTTTCCAAGATAGCCTACCCTATCACATCATTACAAAAGAAAGGGACCATGTTTAACTGGTCACAAAAGTGTTAAGACAGTTTTAACAAGATGAAAGAATTATTGACATCAACGCCCATTTTGAAGGTAGCAGACCCAGATAAAGATTTCACAGTATGTGTTGATGCAAGTAAAGAGGGACTAGGTGGTGTTCTAACTCAGGAAGGGCACGTGATTTGTTATGAGTCTCAGAAATTAAAATAACATGAGCGAAATTATGTCACTCATGACTTAGAATTGGCATCAGTAATACATGCCTTAAAAATGTGGCGACACTACATAATGGGAAGGAAATTTCTACTATTGACGGATAATAGCTGTGTGAAATATTTGTTTAGTCAACCAGAGCTCAATGCACGGCAAGATAGATGGTTATCCTTCTTGAGAGAATTCAACTTCGAAGTCAGACATATTAAGGGAAAATAAAATAAAGTAGCAGAAACTTTAAGTCGAAGATTCCTTGGGTTATTTGAGATAAATATCAGCAAGGTAGAAAGTGATCTGGAACAAAAGGTAAGGAAGGCCAGTATTACCGACGGAAATTACACTAAGATGATGGAAAAATTACAAAACAGTTCCACAGACTTAGATAAACCAGATCTAAGTATCGACAATAAGGGATTATTACGATTTAAAAACAAACTTTACATACCAGAGTCAACAAAGTTAAAATTAACAGTTTCGGATGAAGTGCATAAGAGACCATATTCTGGTCATCCAGGTTACCAAAAAATGATAACAACACTTATAAAACCATTTTACTGGCCTAATATGAAAGGCGAAAGAACATAATACTTGGTTAGGTGCCAGGATTGTCAACAGGTTAAGGCCGAACACCAGCATCCAACCAACCTATTACAGCCATTACCAGTACCAGAATGGAAATGGGAGACCATATCGTTGAACTTTATAACAGGTTTGCCTAAAACTCAGAAACATAATGATTCTATCATGGTTGTAATTGATAAAATCAGTAAGTATACACACTTTATTCCTGTAAAGTCTACTTTTAAAGCTATAAACATTGTTGAAATATTCATGAAAGAAATTTTTAGACTGCATGGTATTCCTAAAATGGTGATTTCAGATAGAGACTTAAAATTCACATCAACTTTTTGGAAGGAAATGTTTGCAGGGCTAAATACTAATTTGAATTTCAGTACGATTTATCATCCACAAACTGATGGACAGACCGAAAGTACAAACCAAATCATAGAGGAAATGCTCTACATGTATGTAAGAACAAAACTGAACAAGTGGGAAGACTACCTACACTTGGTAGAATTTGCATATAACAACGGGTACCAAACTTTGGCTAAGTTGAGCCCTTTCGAAATACTGTACGACATAAAGTGTACAACTCCAATTAGCTGGGATAACCCAGCTGACAGACTCATGGTTGGACCAGAGATGCTCCAAGAAATGGAGAACACGGTAAGGAAGGTACAATAGAACTTGAAAGAAGCACAAGATAGATAGAAGAGTTATGCAGATCAGAAAAGGAGATACTTGGAATTTCAAGTGGGAGACCATGTTTACTTGAAGGTTAAAGCCCAGAAAAGATCGCTGAAGTTAGGGAACTGTGCCAAGCTGGCACCCAGGTTTTGTGGGCCCTTTGAGATACTAGCTCGAATTGGACCCATAGCATATCAACTTGCACTTCCAGCTAATATAAGAATTCATAATGTATTTCATGTTTCTTTGCTCAAAAAGTATATTCATGACCCTACTCATAGGATTGATTGGAACTTGGTGCAAGTGGAACCAGAGGGTGAATTCTAGGTGGAACTCCTGCGCATTCTGGATCGGAGAGAAATAACACTTCGGAACAGAGTCATCGCCCAGGTAAATGTGCAATGGAAGCAGTTTAGTCCCGAGGAGGCCACTTGGGAGTTGGAAGGAAATTTTCGGAAATATCATCCAACCCTATTCCAAGAAAGGAACGAACACTGAGGACAATGTTTTATTGAAGGGGGAAAGGATGTGATATCCCCCAAAATAAAATATTTTTGGAATTTAAATTTGCTGGAAATTTATTTTCGTTTTTAGTAAATTCGAATTTGGAATTTTTTTACCGTTTATGGCAGTTCCAAATTTTGAATTTGATAATTGTGATTAATTGTTATGACTGTTGGACAGAGTTCTGATTGGACTCAACTAACTATTTGACTATGACACTTGTATAAAAGCAGAATATTTATATTAATTGCAGGAGGACAAATGGAACAACCATGTTAAAATCAACTGACCATGACTCCATGAGTGGGGAACATGTTGGAACTACCTCTGGGATGATTATTACAAGTGGAAAATCAAAGATTTGGACATTGGCAGCCCCTGAAAATCAGGGATTTAGAACGCTGTGAAAATCCCCCAAGGGAGGGAACAAAAAAAGACCTAGGCAAAATTGATAAATATCATATGTGAGGAGGCAGGACATTGACAAGTATGTTGGGGAAAATATTTTGGAGCTCTCTTGCTGTTATGAACACTACGGATTGAGTGTGAGGCAAGAGGAGTCTGCTGAAATGGATTCTCCTTGCTGTTATGAGCACTACTAAGTAAGTGTGATGCAAGAGGATAACTTTTGGAATTGAAGGACATTGCTGAGAAGGAGTTTCCAAGTTCACCCTCATGGATTCATGGTCAGGCTTGGGGGTGAATCGAGAAAGTGACTTTTGGCTGCCCTATTCTATGGTTGGGAGGTACGTGGTTGTTCCCTTTGTCTTTCCACGAACTGTTCCAGATATGTAAACCTTTCCTTCTCTGTTGCATGTCATGATGAATTATCGACTGATCAAATTGCATCTGTTTAAGAATGAAAGCAGTACTCAATTTTATATAATTCTGAAGGAATGAAATGAAATGTAGGGTAAACCCATAGAGTTTGAATTATTAACTATCGAGAAAAAATTATTTTAGTGTCTTTATTGGATGGAAACCGAGGTTTGGTAATTTATTAGAAAGCATAGATGTGTTAAAAAGAATACCATTTCATTATATTATGCTATAGATCACCACCAGATCAATGTCTCATATATATATCCGGTTATTTTGTTTTTGAATATAAGATTTGTGCAGACTCTATTCTGGAAGTAATTATGGGATTTAAAACTTTTACATACCTATGTGTACAGGCATATCCCTGTGGTTTATCTCTTAATTCTGGGTGATTTTTCCTATCGAATTAAATTACTATTGGAATGATTATACAATAGGAAATAACTATGTGTGTAGGTATATATAAATACATATTTGTATAGATAACCATACAAATTGCATGACTCATTTTAAATGCCCGATATATGTATATTCAACAGGTGTGAAACATAATGGAAGAAAAATAGTCTACTTAATCATAAATTCTTTTTCTGGAAAATGAAATAATGAAAAAGAACAACCTAACTAGTCGTAGTTGAACTTCATGGAAATGAAAGGATGGAGAGCTATGTAAGCATAAGAGTTCAGAGACGTTTTAATCAGAACCTCTACCGTAAAACAACCTAGAATTTTTTTTAATGGTTTAAACCTTAGAGAAAAAAATGGTGTGAAAAGACAAAGTCAATCAGGTTTCGGCGATTACAAACGCCGAACACAAAAGACAAAAGACCACATTGATTGTCGAATCGTGAAATGCGAAGAGACTGAGGGCTAGAATTTTGGGGTTTTGAGGTTCGAGATTTCAAGGTTTACAAACCCTTGATGTAGAAACAAAATGAAACAAGAAGTGTTGAATTGTGAAATGAGAAAGGATTGTTGTCCCAACACTTCGGGGTTTCAGAGTTCGGTATTTTTGGGTTTCGGGATTCGGGATTTTGCGACTTCGGCTGTAACATTTCTAGGCCCTTTGAACTCCCGGGACCCAAAATGCCGAAAGGGGGCTTAACGGGTCTTGGCCTTTTCACATTTCGGGGTTTCACGATTCGGGATTTTGCAACTCTTGATGCAACGTTTCTAGGCCCTTCGAACTCCCAGGACCCGAAATGCCAAAAAGGGGCTTAACGGGTTTTGTCCTTTTTCACATGAGATCAATGGTCCCGATTCTTTCGAGATTTTGCGAACCGGAAGTTCACGATGCAACGATTCCAAAATCCCTTGTTTCTCCAAACCCCGAACTTCGAAATAGTGAAATTCGAAGCACGAGATCAACGACTCTTGTTGATTCTCATCCAACGGTCGCTACTCCTCCTGAGCTTCTGAACGCTAAAAGACGATCAGTCTTAACCTTCCCACATATCTAAGAGATTCAACAGTCCGCGGGATTTCGGTACTTACCCACGAAGAATTTTCATCGTTCGTTCACTCCACTCAAGGATCTCTGGCCAAAATGACTTGTTGTCCTTCCCCCTGAACTTGACCTCTATGAGACGATTTCGATCTCTGTCTCCCTTTGAACACTTCAAAGGTGCTATCCCTTATGAGCTTTATCTCTTTGAACATCAAAGGTTCCTTCGACTTGAGTTTAGACATTGCCTATATACAAAGAAGTATGTTGGAGTAGTTTAAGAGTCGAGGGAAATGATAGAATTTATGGAAGGAATTTACCCACATAAGCTTTTCGGTTCAAAGTAATCTAGAATGGTGTAAAAATGACATTATGGACAGAAATGAATCTTCCATTCTCTTAATTTCTAAGCTTAAATGAAATTGAATTATGTCATAGATTTATTTATTTATTTATTTTTATTTTTTTTAATGGTGAATTTGAGGTCCATTACAAGTATGTATGGAACAACCAAAAGGATTGATTCAAGATCACAATGGGAAATTTGATTGCATGCTAGATAATTCATTGTATGGCCTATTGGTACTGAGGAAAATATACAAGAGGTTTGAATCCTTCATGGTAAGTCAAATTTTTTCAAAGGGTAGGAATGACTATACATTTTATAGTACAGTCACAGTCTTGATGTTATTTTTTGATGATATGCTCGATGCAAGCCTAAGCATGGATAAAATTAGTAAGAAAATGAATCAGGTGGACAAGACAATTCAAATGAGGAATAAAGAAGCAACAAAGAAAATAATGTGCACGGAAGTATATAGAGATGGTAATGGTAAGCTGTGGTTGGAGTTCAGCATGAACATTGTAAAACCAATTTTTATCGCTCTTTCTTTCCATTATAAGTTTTCTTCAAGCATAGGTCCTATCTATAAAGAAGTGTCTTATGTAAGTTCAATAGGAGTTCTATTGTATGTGATGAAATGGTTAATACTAGATGTTTCACATGCTAATGATGTTTTCAGATACGTGACAGATTCAGGTGTTGCAGTGAAATGGGTTCTTCAACATTTGAGAAGCACAAATGTCACCTATAATGGTTACATTGAGATGGTGTGTGATAATTGTAATGTATATTGCAATACAGGTGTCTTGGATAGAAGGAGATATATCACTAAATATGTCTCACAACACAGTTCTGGAAGACATGTTGGAGGTGGAGTGACCCCTCAGGAAATGAAAACTCATGCAAGTCACACATGTGAGATCATGAAACCGTATTTATTAGATAATATGCAGTGGTGCTCGGTTTCTCTTGTCTTGCAGAAAAGGTGATGAACAAAATGAAGGAGCAATGTATCAGGCTAATTGTTGTCAAGGTGGAGATTGTTGGGATTTGGTGACAACGAATTCCTCCAAGGATGGATTTGGAGCCTATTATTCTGTTTTGGTTGCAACTAAAATAGACCAAGTTAGAATATGGATAGGAGTGCATTTAATAATCAGTGTCTTGTGTAAATGTATATAAATTCATGTAATGTCGTAGAGGCAGATACGACACAGTGAGAGGAATGAGAGAACTTGCAAGTCTGTTGTAATATCCATGATCTGAATAATAAGAAAACCGATGCCTATGCTTGGTGGATGTAGCCCAACGTTTGGGTGAACCACGTGAAATCCCTGTGTTTCTTATCTACGTGATTGTTAATTATCATATGTGAATTATGTTTTCCGCATTTGCAATTCTAACAGGTTCAACTCTTAGCGCCTCTTTCCACCCTTTATGATTTCACCATTGATTATGAACATCATTATATATATATATATATGAAATTACACCAACCAACTCGCCAAACACCAACCCCAGGACAATCTACATTCTCTTATGTATAACCCGTATTCTACTTACTTCTACTAAGGGAAGCACTAGCTCTATAGCGAGGCCATTGCTTCACAAGGAAGTACTCATTGTTCTTAGATATGATAGCATTATAAGTCTCCCTCAAGAAGAGACATACATAAATCATTGATCTATCCAAGACAAAAAGCACATTGATAACCTCAATTAACTTTGATTCTCATTGACATCAAGAACCGTGAGAGAAGTACTCGTAATTTACAATGGAAAGAATCTTGATCTTAGCAATGAGCCAATAACTAATACTGATAATACTTACCCCACTTACCCTTGCCCTGCCTCAATGTACCTTTCTACTGACCACATGCCCTAGCCTTGCTTCAACCTATCTTCCTCCCTCTGACCAACCTACCTCCTACCTGTCCCGCTGCCTCGCTGCAAAGGGTCCCAACATCCCATGTTAGGGAGAAATGCATTGACAAGGATAAAATACCAACACACTAGTGACAAAGATCTCCAACCACAATTAGAGGCATACCTCCATAGCCTTAATTCACTTAGTGAGACTAACAAGGGAGCATACCTCCTAGCATGATTGTGGGGATTTGTCATATATCTGGCTATCTTGAGGGTAATCCTACACTCAACAATTGCGTCTTCTAAATTTAAGGAAAATATGTGGCATGATAAAGAATTAGTGGATAAAAGGAAATTAAGATACTACAAGGAGATAATCAACCCTACTTAGAAGACCAAAGTTACCTCTCAAGTTTTGAGTAACGCAAAGAAGAAAATCACCATTGCTAAAATAAGAATAAACTCATCTACATAGTGAAACTGGGAGTTGGACAAATCCCAAAACTTAGTGAGATGAAAGAATATTTCATCTTTGTTACACTAAGCATGAAGAAGTTGAAAAAAACTTCCTCTTAAATTTCCCTACATATACCCATATTAGATCCCAATTTAAAAGTGTTTTCCACAATACAAATTTTTCTAACCTCCTAAGTCATCAAAACTATGGTGATCTTGAAATTCTTCTCTCAATGCTTTTCTAGAATACAAATAAAATTTTAAAGAAATCTAAGTAATCTAAGGAAAGAAGGATGTTGTAATTTCCATGATAACACTATATAAAAAATGTTAGATTTTAAAATAAAATGTGTAATTATTTCGATGCTCAACATGGAGTTGACATCTCAACTCTATATATAGAGAGAAAAATATAGAGTAATTGAAAATAAAAATAAAAATTGATTTCCTTAATAGATGCTTTCTACTTCTCATGATGTGGGAGATGAGTAATTCCTTCAATGCTTAATATTATGGAGTTGACTTGTGGCATTTTAAAAACTATTTCTATGTCCACCTATTTTAATATGGTAATGGTGAGTTGAGAATGAGAGGGAGATATGCAATTCGATTTTAATGGTGGTATATATATATATATATATATATATATATATATATATAATGAGGGTAGATCCATCAAGAGGTTTCAAAAAATTTCTTCAAACTCTAGCCAAAACCACCTTATCAAGTTGGGATGACATAAGTATGCTTAATCTTGGCTAAATAATTGGGGAATAAAGAAAGAGATCATATTGTGATTAAAGATAATATTCAAAATATTATTACATAAAAATGTAAGGAGAAAATGTGGTGCCATAAAAATTTATCTAGGACAAAAGAAAATTAAGATATTATAAAGAGGTAATCAACCCCAATCTAGAAGATAAAAAATATCTCTCTTTTTGACAAAGTGTAAAGAAAAAAATAAACATTGCTAAAATAAAAACAAATTCTCATGAGCTTCAAAGACAAAGTAGCTTTGGTCAACTCCCAAAACATGGTGGGATGAAAAATTCTATCACCTTTGTGACACTAAAGGGTTGAAGATGAAAATAACTTTCTCTAACTAAAGAGTTGAAGATGAAAATAACTTTGTCTTAGAATGTCCAACATATGCGGAGATTAGATCTCAATTTCAAAATATTTGTCACACCACCCACCTTCCTAACCTTTTAACTCAACTAAACTATTATGATGATCTTGGAACACTTCTCTTAATGATTTTCAAGAACAAAAATAAAATTTTAAAGAATTCTAAGTAATCCCTTACCTTCTTAAGGTCCTCCTAGAAACTAATTCAATCTTAGTGTAAGTTCATCATCATCATAATCATCAATATAAGATAATATTCCTAACAAGTTCCAAGCCTCATCAAATTAGCTTAGTCACAATTACTAAATTAAAAACAATTTAATATTATACTCTTTAACCATTAAATTCTTTGCAATTCTTAATAAATTCAAATGATCAAAATTAATTATTCTATACAACCTTAAATAAATATAATATACATTTAATATATAGTTGGATTTCAAATATTTTTAAATCTGAATATATAGATCTTAACATGTTGTCCTAACTTAGTATCTATCATAGCTTTATAGACATCAAATCTTTTAAGAAGCAAAACCCTTTTTTAAGTAAAAAAGCCTAAGAAAATATTTACATATAATGTAAAAGAATTGGCATCTGATTTTTGAAAAATAAATAAATAACCCCACACAATTATTAAATCTTCAAAATTTGCTCTTAACTTTTTATTTAAATTCTTAGCTTTTTATTTAAATTCCGGATATCCAAATAAAACTTTGTCTTGATTAAGAGATCAGATATATGATGGCAAAACACTGTCACTAGAGTAAAGTGGCAAATCTAAAATTGTGTGGATTGAGTGTCTAAGACTGCAACGTTCTTTTGCACTAGGTAATCAGTGTTCGCTATCTTGTGAACCACATGACAATCGACACTTTTCCAAATAATAATTTCCGAAAAAACCAAATACTTTTTCTCATTTTGTCTAGATACTTCAATGTATAATGCTATCAACAACAAGCATGAAACCATTTTAACAATTTTACTCATAATAATTTCAGCAACTTAGTAATGAAAAATAGAACCTACTTTAAAAAAATAACCTCATCTCAAAATCACAATAATAACTAAAACCCCATTCAAATGTTTTTATGTGAAAATATCCACTATACTTGGTAAATCAAGATACTTGGAAAATCAATTTCACAATCTGAAGACAGGATAAAAGAAAAAGGAATAAACTGCTTTAGTGCTTAAAGATTTTATGAACCATACTTTCTATTTTGATCTATACAAATATTATACTTCTGTTGACCTTTATCTTTACAATAGTTAATGTGTTTAAATATAAATATAAAGCAGAATGAAATATTTTATTCAGACAACATTCAAACTTCCTTTCTAAAACAATGTGGTAACACAAACTTATGTTCTTCAACGAGATGAATTTACATGTCATCTGTTTCTGCAAAGAAGAATTTGTGATTCGTTTTGATAAATAAGAATAGCGATGAACTGGACACCATCGTTCAAAGTTTGCACGAACAACTAGTACCGCTTTATCGATTTGCATTGTGAAGTTTAAGAAGAATATAATTCAAGAAGTTTTTTAAGCTGTTAAAATCACCGCAAAGGTATTGAATTTGTATGGTCTATTAAACAAAATTTACACTTTAACCGAATGTTATAATGAAAATTGATTATAATATTATTTTAGATTTTTTAAACAAATATATATATATATATATATATATATATATATATATATATATATATATATATATATATACTGTAACACATATTTCCTTCTAAGCCGACGGAGACCAGGACTAAACTTATATCAAATTTAAACCAATAAACAATCCACATAATCTCATATCAAATTTGTATATCAATTAACATATATATAATCCTTATTTATACAATATTTATAAAAGTTAAGTGTGTGCAAAATGGATCCCTTCCCAAGAAGTTAATGGTGCCTACATGAGAGAAAAAATTTATTTCTTATTTCCCATAAATGTTGTACTATAGGATGACCTTCGTTAATATCTAGGAATAGGAATGATAAGTCACAAGGTGCCTTCCCTACTTCAGCCTAACACTCTTGGCATATTGAAAAGCATCTATGTTAATTTCAAAGGGTTCTTGAAAATCTTCTATGTAGAATGCCCTTGGAATACAATGCCCCTTTTAATTTGTGATTTTTTTTTTGTTTTCCTCGACACACTTCAAAATGGGTTGATTATTGATGTAGGTGTGGGCTTGGTGAAGGATATAATGAATATAAAATTTCAGGTTTTTATTAATGAAACTTTTTAAGGTAAGTATTATAGTAGGAAAGAGATAAGTTCTAAGAGCTTGGAACTTTGTAAGATTTACATAAATGACCAATTTATTAGTAAAAAATTGAAAAATTGAATGGAGGTTTTCTCAAAGTAAGACTTCTTATGTTTCACTCACATTTTGTGGGTTCCAAGCAATTCTAGCACCAAGCCCACATGATAGAGGTGCTCATCTTGTGTGTTATTGAAAATAGCAATATCATCAAAGTCGAAAACAATAAAACAATATACGTGTGGATTAAAGTATTATTAAGAAGGTGATGGAATCTAGCAAGGCTATTGGTGAGAAAATGGGCATCACCAACCATTCATCCAAACCAATCTTGGTCTTGAAAGTGGTTTTTCAAGTTTCATTGATGGTCTCTAAATCTTAATGATAGCTTGTTGTCAAGTCTAGTTTGGTAGAGGATAGTGGGTTTTAACAATGATCTTATTGAGATCACAATAGTCCATGACAAGACTCCACTTGTTTGCTTCCTTCCTAGAGATAATGAATGTCAGGGGGTGGGGGGACACAAGGAGAAGAGATAGGTTTAATATGTCAAGATTCATGAAGAAAGGTAATTTGACATTCAATCTCATTAACCTTAAGAGGGGATAAGTAGTAGGTCACGATGTTCGCAAGAGTAACACCCATAACTAATACAATGTAACTGTGGATAGGATGTAGAGGAAGGAGTCCTTCTAAAGGCTCCCAAAGGAGAAGAGATAGGTTAAATATATCTAGACTTATGAAAAGAGGTAACTTGACATCCAATCTCGTCAACCTAAAGAGGGGATAGGTAATAGGCCACGATTTTGAAAAGAGTATCACGTAAGACTAAATCAATTTAACTTTGGATAGGATATAGAAAGGGAAATCTTTCTAAAAGTTTCAAGACATTGCAATTTTTTTCATGTAATGATTACATAGTGGATGGGGTAGCTGTTGTAGGAAAATCTGCCTGCGGACAAGTAGATCGACCTCTAGAGCTTGACTTTAACCCTAGACAGAAAAATGCTTATCATGGACACTGACTTCCTTTCAAATCTATATAAACTAATGCATGAGAAGGGAGGATAACAAAAGTACCTTTTAATCGACGTTTGTCCCTGCACGCTCCGAGTTGCGCTTCAATCCTTTGCTCCTTGCTGAGTTCTGTGGACAAAACAAGATACGACCACTTCCTACTCTATTGACATTAGCTTGAAAACAGATCTATCACTAAATGATAAGTTCATGTAACATCAGACACAAACTGGAAAGAAACAGGCCAAGCGTGTCATATTAATGAGAATAACGACAACAGTACTTACAATCGTAGATGCGAATGCGACAGCTTCGTCAAGTCCTCTTCGTCTAACCCTTGCCTGAAAGATCCACAACCTGGATAACAACAGCTTCATTGATCACTCTCCTTTGGCTGACTGTAAGTTTCCTCCAAGATCATAAGTTTCACCTATTCAATTCTTTCCCCCTTTTCACCATCATAGAGCCTGTTTATATAGGTTGGGAGGAGCTTAACCTCTTGAGTTATGTTTAGAACCAGTTGGGAACCTTCTCCATAGATCATGGATCTGTTGATGAGAACAAGAATTCGAGCACAACAGTCTCTTGATCTCGAATGTTCCTTCCCTTATTCCTCTCAACGGGCTAACAACTGACCCAGATTAGGGAGCGCTCCTTCAGAAGGGGTCTCAGAGCATTGTAGAGCTCCTGATGTGCCTTGGGAAAGCGCCAACGCTCTTAAGATGAGCAGCGCTCCTCTAGAAGGGCCTGAGGGGCGTTATAATGCTCCTTGAGCATGTTAGGGGAGCACCAGCGCTTCTGCAATCATAGAAAGGGAGCGTTCCCCCTCCAAACCAATGTTTTAGGGCTCCTTTCAAGTGTCAAAGGTCATTTGATCTCAGTAAACCAGTTCTCCTCCTTCAAATCAGTCATGTGAGATGTCACAAGTGTCTCCTTAGTGTTGTTATCATGGCATTATGTCTGGACATTGTTTGCGACACCAGTGATCAACTTGCGACACTTGCAAAAGTTGATAGGGGAGATGCGACACTTGCGACGATTGATAGGGACAATGCGACACTTATCCATCTGAACAATTTTGACGTGTAACAGTAGCACCTAGGTGTCATTATTGACTTGAAAAGGTGAACCACGTGAAAAAACTTTTTTCAAACTAACTTATTAAATAGTATCATTTCCATGGAGAACTAGGTGGAGATGGACTAGCACCTAGGTGTCATTATCGACTTGAAAAGGTGAACCAAGTGAAAAACCTTTGTTCAAACTAACTTATTAAATAGTATCATTTCCATGGAGAACTAGGTGGAGATGGACTGGAACAAATGTAAGCTCATAAACTTTTCCATCCTTAAAAATTTTATATGTATTTCTTGAGGCATCACCTAAGGAATTTAGTTGATGTTAATGTAGAAACCCAAAAAAAATTGCATGTCCGTCATTACTTCATAAATAGTTTTATATCTTTGAAAATAGTTTTATATGTAGTTTACGAAGGATTTGTCTAAACGTTACTTCACATTCTCAACATTAAAGACTAAAAAACACAAAATTTCATGGAACCTCAATCACTTGAGTTGCATTTATTTTGAGATCGTGCCTATTTTTTTAACCTCTAGAATAGCACCCAACATGTCAAGGAGAGGTGCATTAAAATTTACATGGCATATCATTGAAAAAATATGAAAATCTAGAATCATTATTTTTATTTTGAGTAAGAAGATTGTATTATATGTTGTAAGGATTTATATGCAAACTTTTTCTCTATTATTATTTTCATGCCCATCCTCACCTTCATATATGTGAGAGTGGTGGTGGAGAATAATAGAGTAAACATATTTTTATATATACGAGGGTAAGGGTGGGAGTGAGGGTAAGGATGACAGTAGAAGTGGGGAATAATAGAGAAAACATTATATAAGTGAGAATGAAGTGGGGAATAATAAAGAAAACATATTTATATACAAACAATATCTCTATTAATATTTAGATTGTCTTACATAAAACCAGCACACCATAATTAATATCTACACTCAATATTATCCTCAATATTCAAAAAATAATACAGCAGATAAGAAAGAAACATATCCTTGTCCCTCAAAAGACCTATTCTATCATATATCCTACTATATACTGAAATATGTAGACAAAAATGAGATAGTGTCAGTAACTAAATCCATCAAAGATCATTTGACGGAACCTGGTCATTCGGTGGAGGAAACTATTTGCTCATCGACAGGGGAACAAGAACTTGCAGCAACATGGCGTCCTGAGCCGATATTGCAGAGGGGAACAAGAACTTGCAGCAACATGGTTACCATCCGAAGAGTTGAGGATGCGTACCAGATGGCTCTAAAAGCCGAGGAGAAGCTGAGCCGCAAGCAGGGATAGAGAGGGCAAGGCAGGAGTCAGCCCAGAGGCAAGGCAATAGCCCAGGAAAAATTCCAAAAGCCCAAGGAGGAATGGAAGAAACCTCAAGGTAGGGTTGAGAGAGGTGGAACCTCACAACCAAGGCAACAATATGCTGAGCCGAGGAGGCAGCATACAGAGCAGGGTGGCAGATATGCTGACGCCAACGCTATTCCTCGTACCTGAGGTAGAGGAAGAGGCCGTGGAGGAATCATCACATGTTTTACATGTGGAAAAGACGAACATAAAGCCATGGATTGTCCAGACAGGAAGGTGGACAGAGGAGAAGCTCACATCACAGAGGTGCAGAGACGTGATGTTGAAGATGAAGACACTGGAAGTGGGAAGTCACTGACGATACACAAATTTCTCTTGACACTTGAGAAAGAGGTGGAGGACAAAGCTCAAAGAACCAGACTGTTCAGAACGACTTGCAAGACCAAGGGCTGGAAATGCAAGGTCATCATGGATAGCGGAAGCACCGATAATCTCGTTTCGACCGAGATGGTGGAAAAGTTGGAGCTGGAAACAACCAATCACCCGAGCCCATACAAAGTGTCATGGCTGCAGAAAGGACACCAGGTAAGTGTTACGAAACAATGCTTGGTTGAATTTAAAATGGGTGAATATAGAGATAAAATTCTGTGTGATGTCATTCCCATGGATGTCTGTCATGTATTATTGGGTAGACCATGGCAGTATGACCGAAATGTGGTTCATGACGGGAGGATGAACACATACACCTTGGAAAAGGATGGGAAAACACACACATTGCTTCTGATAAAAGATAAAGAAGTGAAGCCAGAAGTAACCAGCATGATACTTCTCATGAGTGGGAAGGAGCTTCTCACAGAGATGGAAAAGAATGAAGATCCACAATTCTTTGTTGTCAGGAAACCGAGAATTGTCCTGACAAGCACAAGAGTGGACGACTTGCCAGAAGAGATTCAGGAACTGCTAGGAGAGTTCTCTGACATCATCGTGGATGAACTACCTCGTTCATTGCCACCGATGCGGAGTGTGAGTCATCACATCGACCTCATACCCAGAGAAAGTTTACCGAATAAAGCTGCGTACAGATTAACACCTCAGGAGAACGAGGAGGTCAAGAATCAGGTACAGGATTTGTTGGATAAAGGACTGGTCAGAGAGAGTCTCAGTCTGTGTGTTGTTCCGACAGTACTAAGTCCGAAGAAGGATGGAGGCTAGAGAATGTGTACAGACTCCAGGGCGATAAATAAAATCACCATCAGGTATAGATTTCCACTGTCGAGAATGGATGATCTGATGGATTGCCTGAGTGGGGCAAATTTCTTTTCGAAGATTTATCTCAAGAGCAGATATCACCAGATCCGGATGAGAGAAGGAGATGAATGGAAGACGACATTCAAAACAAATGAGGGTTTGTACGAATGATTGGTCATGCCTTTTGGTTTGAAAAACGCGCCAAGCACTTTCATGAGGCTGATGAATGAAGTCCCGAGGGAATTCATTGGAAAATTTGTGGTCGTATATTTGGACGACATACTGATTTTCAGCAAGACCAAGGCTGAGCATTTAAAGCATTTGGCCATTGTAATGAGAAGACTGCAGCAGGAGAAGCTGTTGATCAATTTGAAAAAGTTCTCATTCATGCAGACAGAACTCATCTATTTGGGTTTTTTTATTTCAGCGAATGAGTTGAAAATGGATCCTGAAAAGGTGGAAGTGATAAAGAATTGGCCATCACCAAGAAATGTTTTCAAGGTGAGGAGTTTCCATGGACTGGCTAGTTTCTACAGAAAATTCATTCGAAATTTTAGTGGAATTAGCGCCACAATGATGGACACGGTGAAGAAGCGGCATAAAGTTTTTCAGTGGACAACAGAGGCTGAGAGGAGCTTCAATCTGTTGAAGCAAAAGATAACAGAGCAACCAATTCTGGTGTTGCCTGATTTCCAGAAGACATTCCAGGTGAAATGTGATGCGAGTGGATATGTTGTTGGAGGGGTCTTGAGTTAGGATGATAGACCTGTTGCATATTTCAATGAGAATGTGGATGAAGCGAAGCTGAAATACTCCACATATGATAAGGAGTTCTATGCCATCATACAAACATTGAAAAAGTGGAGGCATTACTTGATACCCAAGGAATTTGTTCTGTACAGCGACAATCATGCATTGAAGTTTGTAAGTCAACAGGAGAAGTTGAACCAGAAGCATGCAAAATGGGTAGAGTACATGCAAAATTTCACATTTGTGATTAAGCACATTTCAGGAACTGATAACAAAGTGGCTGACGCTTTGAGTAGGAAATGTTTATTGCTGCAGGAGTTCAAAGTTAAGACCTTGGGTTTTGAAAACCTTAAGGACATGTATGCTGAAGATCCAGATTTCGGAGAAGCATACGAAGTAGCTGAGAATCCAGTTCTCAGGGATCGGAGTCTGTGGCTGGAATATATGATCCAGGAAGGATTGTTGTTCAGGGACAATCAATTGTGCATACCGAATTGTTCCATGAGGGAGAATTTGGTGAGAGAAAAGCATAGTGGGGGCTTAGCAGGTCACTTTGGACATGACAAAACATTTGCGAAGCTGAGCGAATCATATTTTTGGCTGGGGATGTGCACCGATGTCAAACAGTTTTTTGACAGATGCAGGATATGTTAACATTCAAAGGGCCGAAAGCATAATGCTGGGTTATATCAGCCATTGCCCATACCTGAAAGGCCATGGGAGGAAATTAGTATGGATTTTGTTTTGGGATTGCCGAGAACTCAGCGAGGAGTTGATTCCATCTTCGTGGTGGTAGACAGGTTTTCGAAGATGGCACATTTTATTCTTGCACTTATATCATCGAAGTCATACCTCAAACCATTCAGGTATCTTGCCACCTTTTCATCATCACTCTCTCGATGACCTGCTCGAATATTGAGCTTGTAAAATTCTTCGGTGTACTCCTTCACCGTCATCAACTTCTGTCTCAGGTTCTGCATTCGCCTGAACAAAGTGATCTGGTAATCCCTCGGGATGAATTTCACCTTCATCTTAGCGATCATCCTGTCCTAGCTCTTAATTTTCTGTTTTCCTTTGCAGCGCCTATCAGCCTGCAACTCATCCCACCATAAGGCTGCATGTCCTTTTAACTTAGTAACAACATGCCTTACCTTCTTGTCCTCATCGATATCCTCATAATCGAAGTAGGTGTCGAGTGCTCGGATCCAATCCAGGAACTCTTCTGCATTTAGACTCCCTTCATAGATGGGAATGTCCATCTTTATCTTTGAGCTCATTCTAGAAATGGCCCTGATTAACCGCTCTGTCGATGCATCTTCTGCTGTGACTTCTTTGGTATCATGTCCAGCTTCCTCTTCCACCTCGAAATCACTAAACTCTCCATCGCCAGCTCCGCGTCTCTGCGCTGTCTCCATCTCCTCGAGCCTTGCTCGGAGATCTCTCATTTGGCACTCCATCTCTGGGTTTCCTGCAGGCCTACCCCTTCTTCGGGCATCCCTGTCTTCTCGATCAGGTGACTGCCTTTCTCTTCTTGGCGGCATGGTGAAATCTTATTTCTCTCTCTTCTCTGCTACAGAAATAAAATATGTACTCGCTCTGATACCACTCTGACTCAACCGCTCTCGGCAACAACCGCTTCCACCAGGACCTTCTTTCTCACAGACCCGAAGAGTCAAAGAACTCTTCCAACTCCTCTCGGGAGTCCTCTACCCACAGTTCTCCTTCGACGATCTCCCCTTCGCTTATCAGGAAATCAAGTCTCGCAGTGTCGCGAACCTGTGTTCTCGTTCTCGTGCAACTCCAAACCCCGAACCCCGATGGGTCAACGGGTCAACGCTTCCAATTATCGGGGATTTCCCTATCGAGAAATCAGCACCTACGATGCTGCGATTCACATACCCGGTGAATCCCCAAATCCCAAACTCCGATGGCACGTGCGCAACCCCCCTACCACGTCACCTCCCCTCTCCACTCAATCGAGAATCGCGGGATCACGATTTTCACTGTTCACAATTCCTTGCAACGGAAAGTCCCGAATGCCGAATCCCGACCTCCTGGGATCTCGCGCCACCTGTCCTGTCGCAACCGACGGCTCCGATTAATTTGGGAAACCGCGACTCGCAATTTCAATGAGTCTGAGACTCACCTCGTAAAACACTGAATGCCGAACCCCGATGGGCTTTGATCCTTCCTGCGTCCATGGGTTAACTTCCCCACAGTTTCTCCACGATCCAACGATCGGCGGGATTTCGCGAGTTCCTTCTGCGAATCATGTCCATCAATTCTCCTTCTTGGAGATTTCTCTGCTCTAAATCTCCTTCCATTTGGGAACTTCTCCTGGGTCTATTCCCAAAGTCTTTACGGCGGAAACCATCCCTCCTGAGCTTAATTTCTCGCACTCCTTCAACTGAAGGTTGGTGCACTCCTTGCGCTTGGCATCCAATCACTCTCTAAGTGTTGGATCTTCTGGACTCTGTGCACTTCCAGCCACAGTAATCCCGGCCTTCCTTCTCTCAGACTAGCTATTGAGACTCCAAACTCGACCTGCATTCCTCCTACACGGCTCTATCACCCAATTCAACTCCTGGGCAGATGAGAATAAGAGTTCAACTGTTTGGCCTCATCAACGCACTCTATGTGGATGAATTCGACTGCACTCTATGCAGGAATCTCCTGGCTCAGACAGAGAAACAATTGAAACTCATTCTCCTCTCTCACAGACTTCAGTAAACCTATGAAACCACATACACAGCATATCAAAGCAAATGCGTACAAAGGAAACAAACAGCCAAGAACATAATATCAACACAGAGAAACATCACAAACCATGAAGTTGAATCAAAGACTCTTCTATTAATCCAATCTGTACATGGGTGTTCTCCACAAGTTCCCTGCTCTGCTCTGCTTGCTCTCAATGATAATCCAGAAATTAAATTACAATGTACAAAGGAGGGTGCCTATATTCCATTTGCCCTCTCAAAATTTGAAGCTATCAAATCTACAATAAATTCCTATCTAACAACATTAAATCTAATAAATGCCTTCCTATCTATAATACAATACAAGTGCACTTCATTACATAAACTCATTAATGCTTGGCGCAACAAATATCAAGGTAAAATTCAAAAAGAAGTCTGTTGGCTTGTCCAGCTGTCTTTTCCTACTCCACGCGCTGGCTCGCTTGATGAGTGAGCGATGCTCCTACATCAGCGTGCAAGGATATCAGCCACGACATTCATAGATTCATTAATTCCCAATTGAACTTCAAAATTGTTATATCTTGTTGAATTTCAAATACCAAATTTGTTATATCTTGTTGAATTTCAAAGACCAATTGCATGAGATGGTCAAGAGTGTTTGTAAAAGAGCACTCGACTGGGGGGATTTATGTTGTAGCAGAAGGAGGATTCTGTAGACTGGTAGGAGTGAAATCCTTCTTCGCTATAGAGGTAGCTCGGGGAATGGAGCTCGGACGACTACCCTGACCCTTTACTACCTGAGGTTCGTCTTCCCATTCAACTTTACAACCCTAGATTGAGACTGCTTCCTTCCAATTCATCAAATTACGATCTTCGCGAATATGAAAAGGAGAAGATGCAGTGTTGTTGTCCAGATAAGTAGATAAATACTCCACAACACTAGACGGCAAGCTATTCTCCATCTAGATAATATTTCCATGAGATAACTTAAATGGCATGAAATGAGATAATTTAAACTATTAGCTATGTAATTAAATATGCTTATAAAAGTTAGAAATATCAAGTGGATAGATGAAATTGATATGGATGGATTATATAGAAGAGATGGTTCAAGATTCTAGCATATATAAAATAGATATATTAACTATGTTTAGTTTGTAATAAGGTTGTAATAACATATCATATTTTGTTAATTTAAAATAAGAGAATTAAGAATTAAGGGTTTAAAATACAAATTTTAAAAAGAAAATAAAAAATAAATATATTAATTATGTTTAATTAGTTAGTTTGATTTTTTGTTGTAATAAGGTTGTAATAACATATCATATTTTGCTAGTTAAAAATAAATAAATTAAGAATTAAGGGTTTAAAAATATAAATTTTAAAAAGAGAATAAAAAGATTATATAAGTCCCCGAGGTGTAGGACAGTCGGTGACAGAGTGTGTTGTTAACCCACTCCGTGATGTCAAAGTCACCGGTTCGAAACCTGTGGGGACAAAAAATCCAACCATGTTAAGGGTTGGTGTGGCTCTGGCCGGGTGCGATCCCCGGGTGATTTTGACGGCTTAGATGCCCCTGAGTCGCGGTTTCTCAAGCCATAGGTTAATCACGTAGCCAACAGGTCCCGCACAAATTAACAAAAAAAAAAAAAAAAGATTATATAAAAAAGAAGTAGATTTATTCCATTGAAGAAAAAGTGTAGTAAAAGAAAATAAAAATAAAAACTAAAGAAGGGATTTAGTGACCTAGCCAATGAATGAGGTGCTTCCAAAATTGACTAAGTTTGTAGCTATCATCATAATTATTAATTTGCCAAGAAACCTCTATTTAAATTATTAATATATCATTATTTCATAATGTCCTTCTCTAGAAGGGTTTTTTTCAATCTTTTTCCTTTAAATCCATTCCCTACCACACTTTTTTAACATCATAGTTGAGTGTCCACTCAAAATATTGGACATTTCAAAACTACTTACATAGTTTTATTCATAAATATTAACAACTAGATTTACAATGTTACTAGAAATTTATTTTGTGTATAAAGTGTTTGAAGAAATTTCTTTTATATATATAAGATAATTTTTAGTGTTTCAATTTGTTTTAATTTTACTTTACACTTCCATAAGATTTTATGATTTTATGTTGTAAGAAGAGTTTCACATTTTGATCAATCCAATTTAATCTCTTGGATTTAAGGTCTGAAATTAAAATATGTTAAAGAAAATACATTAATCTACCTTCCCAACAAATTTGATAGTAAATTTAAATATGAATAATGTGTCCACTACAATTTGAAATTAAGATTTAATATCTTGATTAACACATTTTCATTTTTTAGAGTATAAGCTTTTAATATGTTAACGACACCTTTTTATACCTTGTTGGAATTTGGTGACAACGAATTCCTCCATGAACGGATTTTAGATCCTATTATTCAGCGTTTGTTGTAACTAATTAGACCAAGTTAGAATATCGATATGAGAACATTCAATATTCAATTTGTTATGTAATTGTGTTTAAATTGCTATAAATTCATGTATGCCCATAGAGGCTATAGAAAGATGAGTGGAGTGAGCCTGTTGTAACTCTTCATGTTATGAACAATAATAAAACTGATACCTCTGCTTGGTGGATGTAGCCCAACGATTGGGTGAACCATGTTAATCTTCATGTTTTATGTTTGATTTGTTTATGTAATGTTTTCGCTGCATATTAGTTCATGTTTTGGTGGCTCACAGGATCAAAAATTGGTATTAGAGCCAATCAAAGGCCACAAAAAATGCAGTAGCATGCAAGGAATTTGAGGCATGTTGATTTTGGAGGAGTGTTGATGCAATGCCATTCTTATTGTACGTAGGGAGGCCTCTTTTCACATCCACTACTACATATGGGCGGATTATTCCACAAAAGTTTTCCATGCTTCAACTAGTTTTATCATTTTTTTAAATAGGGTATGATTTTCGTTGATATTTCCATGAAAGTCCGTCGTAATATCCACGAAAATCTTATTATAATCTAGTCTGGATTTCTGTCACTATAGCGACGGGCTTTCGTGGTAATAGCGACAAAAATTTTGCCTATCTCATTGGTCAGTGTTAATGGCTAGTTGACTATTTTATTTATATGTACGTGACATTAAGAGACTTTGCAACACAATTTATATAGTTGCGACACTGTTCTTGGCTCTTGTTTGAGCTGTTTATTTTTTCTATCACCCACCGGTTGAACAAATCCAATTCTTGATCTACATAGCTCGGATTTTGAACTTGCAAGGTTAGTATGTTATTTTTTATTGATGTACTCATTTAACTTGTAATTTTTTTTTCAAATGTCCAAATTGCATTTAGCTTGTTTTTCCTTGATAATATATTATAATATGTGTATTACCATATTTCATGTCTTTGGTTTTTGGATCTAGTTAGTATCTTCTATGAAAAAGAGTATGTGCATTCCATAATATTCTAGGTTTATGGAATCCATATACCCTTTTCCCTTCAATTGTAGATATAATCTCTCTCTCTCTTCATTGATAAAGATATGGAATTGCTCTTGAAACTCAACCCTGATCGGTGAAATGATAGTAATTGATTGCTATATTCCCTGCTTTAGCAGGGATGAATAAGATACATCAACACTAACCCTAAAATTGTGTTAGGTATATATGTCGTTATTATATAAAGAAAACATGTGTACACATATGACCTTATTATAAAGATGTTATCTATGTCATCCTGATGTTGATCCTCTACACATATGATCACCTTATTATAAAGATGTTGACCTTATTATAAAGATGTAGGTCACTGTAAATAAACATATCATAATTGAAAGGAGTAGCCAAAATATAAAAAATTGAGAACTTAATGTTTGGTATGGTGTAGGTAAGGCAATTACTTGTCAAGACAAGGATTTGTCACAATGAACAAAAATGACAGGAAGCTTGTTGTAATGTACCTCAAAAAAACTGTCTAAACAAAAAATTTGTTTTTACATTTATCCTTGAATAGTTTCGAGATTCAAGCAAGTAAGCTTTATGTTATATAGCTTGAGTCTGAAAGTTTGTTAGAGTCCTTACTGTCGTCAACTATCCTTACCATTCAACTTAAAGTTTTCTAATCGATGATATAATAAGTGTTTACTTCCCACTTCAATGTTTATTTAAAGTCCTATAATTATAATTACTTTCCTATATGTTTGTACCTATAACACTACCATAGTATTAACAATACAAACGAATTTGGGTTTTATGGCCTAGGCCTCATGCGTTAGTCCATACACGTACTCATATGATGAAAAGGACCAAACAAACTTAGGTAAAAGTGGTATTAGTCTATACTCCTCTGCAAGAGTTTCAATATAGGCAGACTCCTTTAGTTTTAAAAGTATCTGAATATGGGATAGTGGTTAGGTAAGACCCTTCCAGTTAAACTCAGAGTACGAATATTTCATAATCTTCCACCCGTGCTAGTAATCTTATTCGACTCCACCTATTCGTAACGTAGCGTCAACTATACATGTAATAATTGCATTCATTGTGATTTAGGGTTTAGGTCTGATATGAACTTACCCATCCCATTGTGCTCCACTTGTCCGAACGTAGTGTCAAATGTGCATTGTATTAACTTCATTTACTGTGATTTGGGTTTAAAGATTTTCATGAGTCGCAGCGACACTTCTTTACTCAATAGCTCATTAATTACCAAAGGAGGGGTAGGTCCGATACACACTTAATCCTGGCCAGGGAATTAAAGGAGGTAGGGTATACGTTACAGTCGAGGCCATCACCTGTCCTGCTATTCAATATGGACGTGACAAGTCGATCTCATCACAGGGTCATTCATACCCGTAAACCTCATTCTCTGAGGTAGGGATTAGTTAGGTTGATGGATTTTGTTGTGGAGAGGTCCTCCGGAAGTCTAACTCCATGACCTCGATTTCTTGGCGAGGATAACAATATTGCGGTTTTGTTCATAGTGGAGGTGACATCGCTATCTACCCTCCTGGTAAGGTTCTTGTTACTTTTGTATCTCTAGTTCTGAGATTTGTGGCCAAGTTTTTCCTTCCTCTTGCAACCACTATGGGTGACCTACGCACCGTAGTGATTATACGCTCTGCAAGTGGTTGTTCTCTTGCTGCCAAGAATACAGGAAGGATTATGGAGGTTCCTCGCCTCTGCTAGGAAATTGTATTACCGCGTCCTTATCTATTCTGGAAATTTCTTAAGGGGTTGGATACCTCGTCCCTTTGTTTCTTGGTGTTTTCGCAAGTATATTGTCTCTAGGGAGTGATGTTTTCCACTCTGCTTTGCTATCCTGTATCATTGTTTGGTATTGAGCTTCTATGGGGTTTCTCGGATTCCATTCCAGAAACTACATTTATTACGATGAGGGCATTGCATTGTAATTGCAGTATTTCCTTGTCCATATTAATGAATTTTTGTTGTTTCGTTGGCTCCAAAATTCTTTCATGGCTGGTTATACTCTGTTTAGTGTCTGAATAGGGTTTTCCCAACCCAGATCCACACTTCTTCCTCAAAGGGCCCCTTTCGCTTGTATACCATATAAATAGTAAATTATTTACGGGTTCTGTAATGACTTACTATGGTATGTCGATAGATTAATTCAATATGTATTACTTCAATCCTTTCTTTGTAAATTTTTAAAGGAACAAATTCCTATATTTAACATTCAAGTTAACTGTATCTTCGATTTTTTCTCTTTATGAAGATTTCATTTAGCAGTTATTGGTATCTTGTCTATACCTTAGAATACATTCAATCTCTATTTAATGTCTCTGGAATCGGTGTTGGACTACTGTTATATTTACAAAAGACGTAATGTTCTTGTATAACTCTCTTTTTGAACTAGATGTTGTAACTAATGATGGGACCCTATTTTGATGCGAGGGTACCCATCAGCTTAATCAAGCTTGCTCCTCCCCTTTTCGGTTGGCAGAAGACCACGGCTAGGAGATGGATCATTCCCACAGAAAAATCCAAGATAAGTACAGGTTCTGTCAATGATGTATTTCCATTCTGTAGATAATTCCATTCAACCTCCTTTCGTATAATTCTAATATTTCAATGGCATGTTTAGTTACTAATATTTTATTTATACGAATTTTGCAGATTCCTTGTCAGTAAATAGCTTCAGATATCCGTGTCTGTCCTTGGAGATAAAGGTACTCAGGTTCCATTCTTGTATCCCTCACTGTCTCATTCCTTTATTTCTAAAGGAAGGGCATGGTCCCTTTCCAGTCCTTTTATTTACTGTGTAGTTCTATTTCGGTTTTGGTACCGTTGAATAAGGGTAACCCGTTTTGTGATGGCAATTTCTATCATTGGAAAATAAAACACCGTATGGGATGTTCATTTGTTTCAATTCCGAATGAGATATGTAATATTATTCTTAAAAGAATTACAGGGTTTCCCTTCCTCCTACTTGTGTTGGCATACTAGTTATTTTATTGGTTTAATATACTAGTGCCATATTGGCTACTTCCTCGAAAGGATTTTTGAAAAAGAAAAAGGTACTCGGCTATTGCTGGCTATATATATGTCTTGTTTATAGTTGACTCTAGATCACAAGATGGTAAATGAATTCAATTTGCACTTACTGTACTTTGTGTTAAAGGCTTTCCTTTGAAAATTCTAGGTGATTATGTTTTATTTACACAGTTATGAATTTACTCAGGGGTATATGCTAAGTTTCGGTATGTCCCCTCTTTCTTGGGCCTTCGCGCCTCTCATGATTGGTTCTGGTAATTAAACTTCGTTAATCCGATTCACTCCAAAGAATTTCCCAACATTTCAACTTATAACTTTTCATTAAACATCGGTTTGATATAAAGATGTGTAAATGCTATAGGTGGTTTTTGGTATTCACAAGATCACTTCTGTACTTTAAATATACATATAAATATTAGACACTTGCGATTAGGGTTATCTCCCGAAAATCATGAATGTTAGGCTGGTACATGGAAGAAATATTAGTTAATTACTCTACTGTTGCACGTGCTTTTATATATCCGAAAATATGTATATGTACATATATATATATTTATATCTATATAGTCTAAAGTTTTCCATTTACATTCAATATATAGGTAAACTCAAATCTTCATTGCATTTTACTTGTGGGATTTTCAACAATAATGGTTTATCTTACTATAGTAGTCATCAAACCACAACACAAATCTTCTTAAATAATTGACTAGGCAAATCTTTTCAGCTAGTATACTTTCGGGGACTAGTATTCATAACAGAAATCAGATACAACAAAGATAATCCATTCCGAACTAGTGGGGAGACATTCTAGCAGTTCCTAAGTTTCAATAGGACGCATTCGATCTTTCATCTTTAATATTAATCCTAATTAGAATTAACAGATGCATTCTATAAAGTATGTAACCATTTAACATTTAGCTAGAGAAGGGATAGAAATAACATATCTGAAATAATACACTGAAAGACAAAGGGAACAACCACGTTCCTCCCAACCGTAGAACAAGGCATCCAAATTACTTGCCCGATTCACCCCCTAGCCTGACCATGAATCCATGAGGGCGAACTTGGAAAAACTTCTCTTCAGCAATGTCCTACAGCTCCAACAGTTTCCCTTGCCTCACACTCAAGTAGTGTTCATAACAAAAAGTAAATCAATAGTCTCCTTCACCAACATAATTGGTAGCGTCCTGCCTCCTCTCATATGCTATTTATCATTTACCTAGGTCTTTTCCCTCCCTTGGGAATTTTCGCAGCTTTCTAAATCCTTGATTTTTAGGGGCTATCAATGGCCAAATCACTGATTTTCCACTTGTAATAATTAGCCCAGAGGTAGTTCCAACATGTTCCCCACTCATGGAGTCATGGTTATCTAAATTTAATATGGTTGTTCCATTTTTCCTCCTACAATCAATATAAAATATTTTGTTTTCATACAAGTGTTATAGTCAAATAGTTAGTTGGGTCAAATCAGGTCTCTACCCAATAGTCAAAATAATTAATTACAATTACCAAATTCGAAATTTGGAATTTCGATAAATGGAAAAAAATTTCCAAATTCGAATTTACTAAAAACGAAATAAATTTCCAGCAATTTTAAATTTCAAAAAATATTTTATTTTTGGGGATGTCACACTTGCTCGGTTAAGAGTGGCATTAGAGGCAAGGTGAGGGGCGATGGAAAATGTTATTTCCCTTGCTATGATTGTAGAGGCTTTCAAAATAGAAGACTTTTAATAACATCACCCCAAAGACATTGTAGGGAGAAGGGGAATGCCAAAGGGGGTTATGAATATCATCCCTTGGTAAGAGGATTCAATATTTAATGTATTCTCTGTAATAATCAGTATGTCATGAATTTTAGTAATATTTCTTATCGGGATTTTTATATTTTCTATACACTAACTTTTCTATGTTGTTTTTAAATATATAGATGATGCCCCCAAAGTGTCGACCTCCAGAGATTTATTTTCCAAGTAATAGCATAAATACTACTTTACATGGAGATGAACTTCGAGATCAAAATATTGAAGTTGTTGATCAAGTTATAAATGATGATATGGATGGAGATAACGTTAGTGATTCAAATCAGAAAGATGAGATACATAGATTCATCCAAGACACATTTTCTCCAATGGATGATGACAACCAGGATGATAGTTATGATGTTGATCCTCTACTCGAGAAGTCATGTCAACCTCTTTATGAAGGCTCAACAACAAATCTTTTATTTGCTATATTGTTGTTGGTGAACCTGAAGGTTTTGAATGGTTTATCAAAAACATGTTTCACAAAGATACTAAGGTATTTAATTTGTTAATTATTTATGCCTGCATGTTCACAAATACTTAAAAGGTTCAATTTTTTTCCTATATTGCTATTGTTTTCTAATTTGTAAATTAGTATATTGGATGATATATTGATGATTAATATTGTTTACATTGACTTATTGTTTAGAATTTTGTAGATTTTTAGGTGATGTTCTATTACCGACGTCAAATATTTTGCCACGCACATATCGAGAAATATCTGTGATTATGAAAGAAATTGGACTGGACTATCAGGCTATTGATGCATGTCCTAATGATCATATCATATATATTATGGACAATATGCATTAGAAAATGAATTCCCACAATGTCAAATAAGTAGATATCAAACCGATAAAGCGTCAAATAAGGTGCCTCACAAAGTTCTTCGTTATATTCTGATAATTCCACATTTCCAATGGTTGTCCAGGTGCCAAAGTATAGGATAGTTTATGGATTTCCATGCAAAGAACAGAATTCGAGGAAATTTTCTTCGAATTCTTACAGATGGTTCTGCATTGAACTACATCGAAGAAAAGTGGCCAATTTTTTAAGAAGAACCTCGTAATGTTAGACTTTTGTTGGCAGCTGATGGTGTCAATCCATTTGGAGAGCTTTGTTCTACGTACTAAGTGTTTCCTGTTTTTGTTATAAACAATAACCTTCCTCCTTGGATGTTGATCAAAAGAGAGCACATAATTTTGGCAATCATTGTTCCAGGTATTTAATTATCTTTTATTTTCTTTAAAGCATGACAAAATATTTCATTTCTTTGTTTCATGCATCGTAATTATTTCTTTTATATATCACGACATCTAGATAAGTATAATTAATCATGTAGTAGGTTGAACCAATCAGGTAGGTACCAGGTTAAATATATGAATGTATATATTGAGCCTCTCATCGATGAGTTGTTGAAGTTATGGGTTGGTGTGACTATGTATGACATCTCTGGACAAATAGGGCAAAGACTATTTCAATTCCATGGAATACTATCATGGACAATTCATGATGCTCTCGGGTTAACACATTTTTGTGGTATATTGTTACTTTATTTTTGTGATTTAATATTATATATATATATATTCAAAAAATCACGCATTATTTTAAATTGTAACTCTAATTTGACGCCACATTTATTCATATATCTTGTAGGTCTTCAAACAAAGGGTAAATTGGCATGCCCAGTTTGTGGTCCTACGATAAAATCTCATTGTTCAAGGAGTTTAGCAAAGGAAGTGTTTGGTGAGTATAGGCACTTTCTGCCTAAGAACCATAGTTATCGAACTACAGACAAAGCAAATTTCAATGGTAAAGAAGAAAACGAAAAAAAAACACGAAGAATGACACCTCGCCTATGGAATTTGGAATATATTAGAAATCATCAAGGTACGCAAATTATTTATGTATGACCTATTACATAAATATTTGGTTAATTTCATTAGTATTAATTTCATTTTGTCCCATTAATTAGTGTTAATTTCAATTTGTTGATGTTTCATGAATGTCGTTAAGGCATGAATGGGCTTCTACGAGGAATGAAACGTTACCCGATGCAATTCAGTAGATTGTCATACTACAAGCACCTACAAATAGTTCATTTGTTTGATACAATGCATATCGGGAAGAACATAACATAATTGTTATGGCGAATATTAGATGGAAGGACTGACAAAGAGAGAATTGGAAAGATTTGTTGACATCCAAGAAGCTAATCATGCCTTGAAAAGTGTTATTATTAATTCTAATGGTGATGGTCGTGAATAAAATACTAGTCTTCCTTGGTTATTGACGGAGCAATAGAGCAATATTGTAAAAGAGTTCATTCGAAAAATTAGGTTTCCGACAGGGTTTTTGTCGAACATACAAAATATCTTAACTAAAAAATGTGATTTTGGCGGGTTTAAAACACATGACTGGCATACATTCATTAAGGTAATTAGTAGGTTATAATATATTTTCTTATTGATATGCATTTTTTGGAAACAAATAATAATTATTTGTTTTTTGTTATAGTATGTTCTGCCTTTATCTCTCCCAGACGACTTTGACAACAACATAAAACAAATTATTTATGTACTTGGAAAATACATGAGGTAAGTATTGTTTTATAAGGAAAATGTACTTCTTATGTGATTTGTATTGGAACTTATTGACATATTATCTTTTATCTGCAAATTTATGTATGGCTTGATATTATTTTATTGCGTCGACATTTGTAGGTGGCTATCATCAAAAGAAATCCATAAAGAAGATATAAGGTATTGGAAGAGAGAAATTCCCTGACTCATGTGTCAAATGCAATAGTATCTACCTCCAGCATTTTTCAATGCACAAAAACACTACTTCATACACCAAGTTGAAGAGATTGAATTATGTGGACTAGTACACACAAGTTCGATGTGGATGGTGGAGAGGCAGTTGAAGTCACTAAAGGATTTTGTTAGACAAAGAGAATGTTCGAAGGGTTCTATGGTTGAGGGATATATGGTATATCAATGCATGGTGTATATTAATAAATATCTACCTAAATTAGAAGAAAATATGAATGTTCCTCGCATTTGGCATCTCAACTACATCAACAAATTTGAAGGGGAGGTCCTATTGGGGAAAGGTAAAATGAGGACTGTGAAAGGTAATTATTAGATGTTGACATAGATTTAATATATTACACATCTATTAAATTATTTATTTATTAACAATAACTAATTAATGATATTAAATTGTTCTGCTATCATATAGTTGCTCGAAAGTGGGATGCTTTACATTTATACATTCCAAACAACCTTGATTGGATGGAGCATTGGATAGAATATACTGAAGAATAGTTCGGTAGATTATCATGGGAAGGGGTGAGTAAGATGATTAAAAAAACGCATCGTCATCGAGATCAATTTCCTGATCTTACATCAAGGGAAGTTTATTTAGCCTTTGGTTTAAAAGATAAACAAGAAAGTTAAATTTGTTACCCGCATTTTCCTAGTTTTTTCCCAATTTTTCAATGTATTTGGTTTGTTTAATTATTGAAATATATATTTAGTAAGTCCTATATGAGGATTATTAATTCACAATTTATTTTTTACTTGTTTTTCATGTTGCAGTTGAAACATCACAAGGCTATGTGGTGTAATGGTCATAAATTTCGTATCAAAATGTTGGATGATAAGATGAAAACCTTGGACTGTGGGATAACTGCAGTGTTTAAGGTCAACAACATTTCCTCTAGAAGTGACATAAATCTGGAAGAAACTGAGAATATGTACTATGACCATTTGGAGGATATAATTGAGTGTGATTTTAATTCCTTTAAAATAGTTTTGTTTGAGGTTAAACGGTACAGGCTACAGATGCATGAACGTGATCCTAAAAGAACTGTTACTGAGCATGATAATGGATTTACCATGGTTAATACAAGGGAATTTGAACCAGGTACAGAGCCTTATGTTCTTCCAAGTCAATGTGAGCAAGTATTTTACTCAGAGGTACCTGGTAAAGCAGGTTGGTCATACATTGTTAGATATGATCCAAGAGGAAGACCAGTAAAGTACAATCATGTAGCCGAGGATGAAGATAATAATGAGGAAGAAGATCATGATTATGAATATCAAGAGCAGGTGACTCATGTATTCGATGTGTCAGACGAAGAAGTTGAAGAAGTTGATCATCCAAATGTAGGAGATGAGGATCTCATTAACGATATCGATAACTATAGTAGCAAAAATGACGTTGATGATGATGTTGATATGAATGAACCTTTCACCAATATTGATTCTGAACTAGATCTTGATACAAATGTTGAGCTGGATGAAGAAGAAGATTATTGATATTCAATTGTTGAAAAGAAGAGGTATGTGTTTATATATTTTATATGATCTTTATATGTTTTTATTTTGTATAATATAGTATATGATACAAGTTCTTTAGAATTTCAAATTAGGTAATATGGGGAAATTGAGAGTGATGTGAGGGGGGGGGCGGGTGGGGGGGTGGAGGGGGGCATAATTAGAGCTTCTCAATACTCCCTCTTAACGAGGAAGGGATTCTTCAACAACCCCATCTTATCTATGAACTTATTAAACTTTTGTCTGCTCAGTGCCTTGGTAAATATGTCTTCCATATGATCATCAGTCTCAACGTATTAAAGCCTCATGACCCCCTTCTGCACACAATCTCATAGGAAGTATTAACATATGTTTATATGCTTGCTACGATCATGAAACACATGATTCTCAGAGAGATTTATGCCACTATGATTATCAAAATGTATCACCATAGCCTCCAACTCCACACTGAACAATACAAAGAAGAACTTCCTCAACCATAATGCCTCAAATGTTTCCATCTATTATACCTAAACATAGCTTAATACCATGATTTATGCTTCTTGTTGAACTAGGAAATAATTCCCGATCCAATGCCGAAGCAAAAACCTGAACTACTCTTCCTACCCTCAGTATATCCTACCCAATCAACATCTGTAAAACCTGAAAATATCACTCCACCACTACTCTCATACAACAACCAGTACTCCATTGTACCTCTCAAGTACCAAAGCACATGGTTCACAGCTATCCAATGCACTCTCTAAGGGTCCACTGTGAACTGACTTAGGGTTTTGACTGTAAAGCTAATATCTGACCTAGTGTTGACTAGATACATGAGTGAACCAATCAACTGATGATAGAGAGTGGGCCGGTCAAATGTCTCTGAACTAGACACATCAATATATCCTCTAAATATGATGAGATGATATATATGTTCTCAATTTTACCAGGGGTATGTTCATGATCATACAACATGTGTGGATTCCATCTATGACTATGTTGACCACATTTGATGGGCACTTGTTTTGACCCCATGGGATCCTTACCACTTTCCCATCCAGTTAGGTGGAAGGACTGTGGAGGTCCACGTCGAGGTGGTTGATGCACCTCTCAACTACAATTTACTACTAGGGTGTAATTGGACTTATGCCATGACAGTCGTCGTGTCATCGATTTTCCTCACTTATGTTTTCCTCACGAAGGGAAGTTAGTGACGATTGATCAGTTGTCCTTTGTGCATGCTAGTCCTAATGCATTGGTTGGACCTTCAGTCCCTGTGATTGATAATTCTCAGCATGAAACTAAGGATGTTGGTGTTAGGATGTATTCCTCCTTGATGGGTATTTTTTATTTCATGGCACCAATTCACCATATTCATGCCATTTCTAGTGATTCTTTGTCATAGATGAGGTTTGTTACTTTCCATAGTTCATATTCCAATGATATGGATTATGAAATTTAACAAATTTCATGATCATACAGTTGGGGGGGTAGCGCCCCCGAAATTATTTTTTTTGCCTCAAGAAACGTGACACCTACCTCGAGAAACATGTCATGTATTTAGGTGGTTTTTTTTTGGCACATGGTTTTTGCCAATGGTTTTCTATTTTCGGTTAAGGAATTAGGGTTTTGTATTAATCCAGATCATTAGGTTAGGGTTTTGGATTCCACTATCTCTTATATGTATATTTTATTGTAAACAATGTAACACAATGAATGAATATAATATATGATGGTTTTCCCGGTTTGGGTTTCCAGGGGAAAAATCTCTGTGTAATGTTTGTATTTGCATTGTATCTTTTCTGGTTTTTTTCTAAATATCTATTTACAGTAGACATTGTACAAGTTTAGAATTTACATTTGGTATCAGAGATTTATTGGCTTCAGGGGGATGCCTTTGTGGTCAAGGGTTTGGCTCGGGACTGTGACAAGCCTTGTTACAGTGGGAGATCTGTGGTATTGTTTTTAAGGTGAAAAGAAATGGCAAGCAATTTGAAGATGGAGATCGAGAAGTTTAATGGGAAAATATTTGAGCTATTGAAGCTCAATATGGAAGATCTTTTGGTGGACAGAGATCAGTGGATCACGGTAGATCTAGGTACTGCACCTACACGAACTTCTGCAGATGAATGGAAAAAGATGGATCGGAAGGAAAAGAGCACAATCCGACTGTGTCTCTCTGATTCAGTATTACTGAATGTGTCAGAGGAAGCTACAACCAAGGATTTATGGGAAAAGTTGGGGAAGTTGTATCAGTCTAAGTACCTAGTAAATAAACTATTCCTGAGAAAGAAGCTGTATAACTTGAGGATGAGAGATGGAGACTCGGTGGCAGAGCATTTGAACGGCTTCAATACTGTGGTAAGTCAGTTAGTATCTGTTGAGATTAAAATTTCAGATGAAGATAAATGTATCAATTTGTTGTGTTCTTTAACAGACTCATGGGATAGTTTGGTTGTCGCCATAGGTAGTAATACAACTTCTTTGAAGTTTGAAGAAGTGGTCTCATCCTTGTTGTCAGAGGATATGAGACGAAAGAATATGGAAGGACATAGCACAGATGCATTATTTGCAAGAGGACGTTCCCAGAAAAGAAATAGATCTAATTTCTCAAGTGAGAGATCTAAGTCTAAGGGTATATCTAAATCTCCTAGAAAGTTTGTAACGGTATGTTGGAGGTGTGGAAAAGAAGGGCACTACAAGAAGCAGTGTAGATCCAAAGTTGAGAAAAAGAAGGAATCTGAAGAATCTTCTTCTACAAAAGAAATGACCTCCAAGGAAGAAGGAGGGGATGTGTACTTGGCCTCTTCAAGCACACATGTAGATCATGATGCATGGTTTATTGATTCTGGTGCATCCTTTCATATGACTCCCCACAGGGAGTGGTTCTGCGAATATGAAAAGTATGATGGAGGTAATGTTTTCCTAGGTAATGTTTCGACAACCAAAATCATAGGAAGAGGAAGGGTCAAGTTGAGACAAATAGATAGAAGGATTAGAACACTGCCTGGTGTTCTACACATCCCAGGTATGGCCAGAAATTTGATTTTTGTAAGCAAAATGGAATATGGAGGGGCAAAAACAATTTTTGAAAAGGGAACTTGTAGGATGGTTCGAGGAGAAATGGTGTCTATGAAGGGAGTTCAGTTTGGAACTCTGTATAATATGATAGGAATCACTATTAGTGATGGGTGTAATAGCTCCATTGTTCTTGATATTGTATTTGAAGAAGAAAGAACTCCTACAGTCTCTAGAGAAAAGGTTATGTTGTGGCATCAAAGACTGGGGCATATCGGAGAGAAGGGTCTTTGACTAGTACATGGTAAAGGTATGGTTGAAGGTATGTCTAACTACTCTCTGGATTTTTTTTCTGTGAACATTGTCTATATCGGAAGAAGAAGCGGGTAAGATTCCCCTCTGGTGCAACGAGGGCAGAAGGAATTTTACAACTAGTTCATAGTGATTTTTTTGGACCTGTGTCGGTCCCATCATTGGGAAAATCTGTGTACTATATCTCATTTATAGATGACTTCTCAAGGAAAATTTGGATATATTTCCTCAGGAAGAAATCTGAAGTCTTTGACAGGTTTAAAGAGTTTAAGGGTCTTGTTGAGAATCAAATAGAGAAAAGAATTAAGGTGTTGAGAACAGATAATGGCAGAGAGTTCTGTGGGAATGAATTTGAAGAATTCTGTAAGAAGGCGATATAGCAAGACAAAATACTACTCCATATACACCTTATCAAAATGAAGTTGCAGAAAGGATGAATAGGACGTTGATGGAAAAAGCAAGGTGCATGCTCAGTGGTGTCGGGTTAGGGCACAAATTCTAGGCAGAGGCAGTGGGTACTGCATGTTATCTAGTCAACAGATCACCCTCATTAGTGTTGGGTGACAATACTCCACAAGAGGTATGGACTGGTAAGGAACATTCTCTCACACATATTAAGGTATTTGGATGCGATGCATATGTTCATGTTCCAAAGGAAAACAAGAGTAAGTTGGATAAGAAGGCTGAAAAATGTATCTTTATTGGATATAAAGATGGTCTCAAAGGTTATAAGCTTTGGAACCCAAAAACTAAGAAGGTAGTGTACAGCCGAGATGTGGTATTTAGAGAAATGAAGGATGTTGTTAAACAGGAAGTCCTAGAAAGTAAGGAAGAACCAGAGAAGATAGAGTTTAATTTACAGGATAATCAAGCAGACTCTACAGAAGAACATGAATCAGAAGAAGAAGATCCTCATACTCTAGTATTGAGGAGATTGGATCGAGAAAGAAGGCTACTGGAAAGGTATAGTCCATCTAATTTTCGTTTAAATTTTCATTTGTATATTACTAATGATGATCCTAGAACTGTCAGGGAGGCAGTGGATTCAGAGGATGGAAATATCTGGAAAAGGGCCATGGAAGAAGAAATGGCATCTTTGGATAAGAATGAGGCTTGGGATCTAGTGGATTTTCCAACTGGAAGAAAGCCTATTGGTAGCAAATGGGTATTTAAAAAGAAGCTAAATGCAGAAGGAAAAGTAGAGAAATACAAATCTCGGTTAGTAGCAAAGGGTTATTCCCAGGTTGAGGGAATTGATTTTGGTGAGATTTTTTCTCTTGTTACCAAGTTAACCTCTATAATATTTATGTTATCTGTTGTTGTTGCATTTAATTTTGATGTAGAACAGATGGATGTGAAGACAACATTCCTGCATGGGGATCTAGAAGAAGAAATGTTTATGAAGCAACCAAAAGGTTATGTTGTGAAAGGAAAGAAGGAGTTGGTATGCAAGATGAAAAATTCCCTGTATGGTTTAAAACAATCACCAAGGATGTGGTATCAAAAATTTGATACTTATATGCTGGGACTTGGCTTCACAAGAAGCAAAGAGGTTCACTATGTGTATTCTAAATTAATTGGTGATCATTTGATTTATTTGGTCTTGTATGTGGATGACATGTTGCTGATAGGAAACAACAAGGAGATTATCCAGGATGTGAATTTTTTTTTCTGCCTCAAGAAACGTGTCATGTATTTAGATGGTTTTTTCGGCAAATGGGTTTTGCTGATGGTTTTCTATTTCCGGTTAAGGAATTAGGGTTTGGACTAATCCAGGACATTGGGTTAGGGTTTTGGATGTCGCTTTCTCCTATATGTATATTGTATTTTAAACAATGTACCACAATGAATGAATATAATATATGTTGGTTTTCCTGGTTTGGGTTTCCAGGGGAAAAATCTCTGTGTAATGTTTGTATTTTCCATGGTATCTTTTCTGTTCTTTTTTGAATATCTATTTACAGTAGACATTGTAAAAGTTTAGAATTTACATGTGTGGATTACCAAAGACTTCATGACCTATTTGTTTATTTAATTAAAAAACTTAATAATGCTCATAAGTATTATTGCTTTGTTCATCAATGAAATAAATGAATAGCCATTTTGTAAGGGTTATAAACTTCATAAAAAGAAAAAGACACGATTGATAGCTCATCAACAAGCCTATTACTAACACATAATCATAAAACATACATGAAACTCAAATAATTCATCATAAAATCTTATAAAATATTTCCAAAATAATTAATTACAAGTAGTTTATTAATAAATTGTAATGGATAGAAAATTTGATAGTTTAGTAGATGTATTGGCTCAAGGGTGGTAGGGTGCAAGGTTTTCATTAGATAAAAGGCCATGGAATGATGATCAAAATAGGTCAATTCCATGGCTCGTTAACTTATATTCATAGCTTGAGTCCCAAGTTTGGCAAAAAATACCCTTGAAGGTGCTAGAATGGAAATCTACTTACTTGAACATGATTAATAATTGGCTGAAAGTTTAAAATATAAAAGATGAATTATGAATATATCACATATATGAAGTAGAAAGTTGTGGATTTTTATTATATGCATTGGTTACAAGTGTAGTTCAACTATATCAATGCACCACAAGAATGGTGAAACTGCAATGCAAATGAATTGCTTTTTTCATGACTATATGGACTGGCGCATGTAATAAACTGAAATACACCAAGAAAAATATTTCAGTGTACTACAATTTATTGCACAAATTGGTTCACTAGATGATGTTTAGGACCAGATTGGCTTAGTTGTATCCAAGTCCAATTTTATGAGGCTAATAATTCAGGCATAGGTCATTGGGTATGCTTGTAGGGATGACAACAACTTCCCTATCTTTGGTTCCGAAAGGTGAGTCCCATGAAGTAGTTGATGTTTGACTTTACAACAAAGTAGATAGAAAATGCCCTCTATAGACAAAACATATAGGGATGACACCAGAGGGAATCCCTATCTAATTTATTGAAATAGTCCCATTTGTTCATATTTTCTTTTATTAATGAAGAAACAAGCCAATGAATTAGTAAAGAAGGTTTCCACACTAATTTTGAATCTGAGACTAAGTCCTATGACTTTGAGGTTCATTTTGATAAGAAGCAATTTCCTTTTTCTTAAGTATTTGTCTTCATTTGAACTAGTATTTCAATTCAAATTCTCTTTAATTACAAACATTTCTATTTAAAGTACATTTCCTTCTGAATTTGGTTACACCACAAGTATAAACACTTCAGTCCATAATTAAATGCTTGGTTCATGACCCCAATCTCAGTCTAAAATCAACAATCTAACTTAACTCATTAAATCCCCAATTGGGACCAAAAGAACTTTGTAGTTAAGCTAGTGTTGTGGGGATATGAATCAAAATAATTCATCACAACCATTTACATTTGAAACATAGTGGTTAACCAATTAGGGATATTAAAATCCTTTATGTAGGATATGGTCAAGACCTATTTAGAAAAAAGCACACTCTTCGGAGTGGATAATGCCAAGGTTGGGACCAGAGGTTTGATTAAGACTCCTAGCTCTTTAAATAATGAATATCCCATGACCATTTTATTTCATATTGAAGGAAAGGTAACATGTTTCATGCATCTATGAAGAGGTATCTTAGTGGCCATTCTATTAGGCTTCTATTGAGGTGGATCTTGTATGAGGGAGGACACCTAAGACGTATTTCTACGGGCCTCGATATTTCATCACCCTTTGTATCCTAGTTATAACAACCTCATTTATACCTTCACTCATCACCATAGTGGATTTCATCACTTCTCATGGTAG
>ML801480.1:337163-365284 GCA_009831015.1 Picea engelmannii | reverse complement strand
GGTGGATCTTGTATGAGGGAGGACACCTAAGACGTATTTCTACGGGCCTCGATATTTCATCACCCTTTGTATCCTAGTTATAACAACCTCATTTATACCTTCACTCATCACCATAGTGGATTTCATCACTTCTCATGGTAGGTATTTGGAAATCCCTCATCCTTCTCTTTATTATCTTTTCTTGGTGGGCCCCCAATGATTTAGATGGAAGATTTTGGAAGAGTTATAGTCTATAGGCCTATTTGAGTGCTTTTAGTTTATCTTTTGTCTAGAGTCTTGTTTATTTTATAAGATAAAATATTAATTAATACGTTGACATTATGATTCAAACAAACTTGACACCACTTGCTGCACCACCTAAGCATGTACAATATTGGTTTGATAACTTCTATTCTTCTATGGTTGTTCTTGGGATTCTAGTTCTTTGATAGATTAATTACACAATTTAAAGAGCTATTATCACCTAGGAATTGTTCCCCTCTCAAGGGAAACTACTTTCATATGTCTATACAATGGTATATTATCTCTTATGCTTTACACCTCATGGGTATAATATGTCCAAGGAGGGTTATAGTGATCGATATTTTATACCATGACATGATACTTTAATGCCAAATATATTGTTGACTATAAATGACATATTAATTAACCTCATACTTTTCTAAATGCATCATAATAATAATTTGAAATAAATAAAAAGGGTGAATTAAGAGATCATGGTCGGTTATGGGGGTTAAGAGTCATAGTTTATTAGAAGGGTCATTATATTATGATGTTACTATGTTCAAAACCATAATGTGTTCATCTTTTAGTGTGTTTGAGGTCACACTATGTTCACTGGAGGCGATTGTTTCAAGAGTCATAGGGATCAAAGTGTATTCATTGTGTTTGAAGTCATAATTATTAGGAGGTGATTTCATCAAGGATCAAATGGATCAATGATAAAATTCTATTAGGGGGTTAATGCATTTATATGGGACTAGTGTGTTAGGGATTATATATATATATTATATATAAATAATTTAAAAACAAAAAATAAAAAACGAAAATAAAACAACATACAAACAAAACAAAACAAAATTCAAATCGTACAACCACTACACTCGCGCGTTGAGCTGCTCCCACTCACCACCACAGTCGCACACCACAATACTTAGGAGCACAGATTTGGATTGTGCGCAGAGCTTCTCACACTCACCACCACATTCGCACACCTCTATACATAGGAGCACAGATTTGGAGCACGAAAGGGAGAGGAGGACGGGAGAAGGAGAAGAAGGAGAGAGAGATACACAGGAGGAGGCTAGGGCATGGTCCTTTGCATGCAGAGTGGAAGGGGGAGAAGGAGGAGAAGGAGGGAGAGGCACACGGGAGGTGGAGGGAGAGGCACACGGGAGGAGGACATGCGGGAGGATTCTAGGGCAGACGAATTTGCAAAGGAGAAGGGCACACAGATTTGTAGAGGAGAAGGGCACACAAATTTGTAGAGGAGGAGGGCACACGATTTTTCATCGGAGGAGGGCATACAGCCGGAGGAAATGGTTTGACTTCTTTCTCCTATCTCTTGAGTGTGCATGATAATTTTTTGATGAAATGCTTGATAGAAATGCTTGATAGAATGATTGATGAAATGATTGATAGAATGCTTGATGAAATGCTAAGTCATCCTTTTAAAATGCTCCAATCGTACCCTTAGCACTAGGCTCATAATCGGTTTCAAAATTGAATATCCCTAACCATAATTGTTTACAACTCACACATGACCAATCCCCTTGATTGTGCCATGAGAAGAAAAAATCCCCATGGGAGTAGTGTTTACCCTAGCCATTAAATGCCTCGACACTTAGCTTCATCACTTCTTATCACATAATTAATTTAGGGGATTAGAAGTCAACTTTTTTTTTCTTCTTATCCATACTCTCCATCATGACTAAGCCATCAATTTTCCTAATGATTTCATGCCCAACCTTCTATGCCTATGAAATTGTAGCATAGGTTAGTCATCCTAGTCGACACTTTCATTTTCTAATCAATGGTAAAGTTGACAATAATGAATGAATGTGTAAACACTTTAAATTCAAAGGAATTGATTAGACACTTGCTTCTTGGATGATTTCTTCTTTTGCAAATGGTATCTAGGAATGGTAGGATTCATCTTCCCGAGTTGTAATTTTTCTAGTTAATTAATGATCATTTTGTTGATGATTAAGCCTAACAATCCTATAATCATACCATGGAATTCCTAACTATATTTTGCATTGCCTCATGTTCTAGTATTCAATGGGCCATGAACCAATGTTACATGTAGATCTAATTCTTAGTTCCTATGTGTCTTTTTGTCCAACACTAGACTTGGATATAGTCAAACCATTTCTTTAAGTTTCTAGGTATCCCCTTTTGTTTCTAGGTCTCTCCTCAAAATCTGTGGGAAGTGGTGGTGCAACGATAGAGAGGAATATTAAGAAGTGAATCAATAAACCTTCGTCACTGGAAACTAAGTTCTAAATCTATACCAAATTGTTATCACCACTCATGTTTACTACTCTTATTATTAGGTCCCTTCTAAGGTTTCCCAAGAACATCTTGAAAAATTATTTACACCAAGTCAACTTATAAGATAGGCTTTCACTGAGCTAGTTTGTTTTTATGTTTTACATCTAGAGATTTTAGAGGAATGGGAATCATTAGAACCGGGGTTCAAACCCAAGTGTTGTGTGCAAAGTGGGTGATTTGATTCATGGAGAGAAAAGAGGCTTAGACAAGTCTCCTTAAGAATCACATTAGTTAAGGGATTCCATTGCGAAAAAAACCATGGCAATACATTTCCTAACAAAATAACTTGGTACAAAGTATATATAAATCCAGTGAAGTGATCAAACCTTTCTTCGCTTAGAAAGAATCATCTCTCAAAACTAGGCTCTCTTTTAATGAACATTTCTTGTGGTGATCAATTTTAATTATTATTGCAGTTAATCCTTTGGTTTAGTCCTCCTAATTCTTAGCCCTAAAGTTGTTTCATTCAGGCATCCACACAACCAATGATATGTTTAATGGCCTGACCAAAAATTGGCTACTTGTGTGGGACAATCTTAAGTGAAAGTTATCACTAGTTAATACTAACAAGATTATCATATAAATAATCCATGAGCTTATTCTTAAAGACGTTTTGTTAAATTTAAGTATCCCTAAAACTCATACTTATTGGTGTTGGGACGGGAAATGGGGTACATCCATGACATTTCACAACTACAATTCAACCATGGGGTACAAGTGGCTTTTCTCTAATCGTTTGAAGGCCATTTGAATCAAATATGACAACTGAAATCCAAGCAAAGAGCATGGTTGTTTTTTCTAAGAATTGTATGGAAACCCATTCTTGAGCCAAAAAAAATATTTTTACATGGAGCCTTATTGTGGGAGGCATACCTGCAAATAAAAGACTCAAGTACCTAAAGGTTAAAAATGCATCTCAAGAGTGTCAGGAAATTAAACACTTCCACGCTAAACCTATTCCCTTCTTGATCCTATTCCCTTTTGAGATTTTGTAATTGGGGTGGAAAAAATAACTCTTTAATTATATTACCTTGAAAGGGCTTTTCATTTCATCTATACCTTTCCATACCCATGCCCTATAGAATAATTTTCATCTTTTGCTTTTTTTGTAAGTGCTTATATTAATCCTCAAAATATTGTTTACACTATGTGTTCCCTCTTGTTAGAATTGGAAAACATACACTTATATGTGTTTAAACAAAAATGAATATCCTTGGTTTCTTAATATTGTCTTTTGGTATTCTTTTCTTATCTTGGTTTTTTGAGTCACACACCTATTATTTCTTCGACAACATGGATGGCATCTTTGCAATTATTTTCTCTTGAAGAGTTTGAATAGAATTCCATTTCTTGTCTTCTGATGCAGGAGCATCGCTCCCCCTTTCAAGCGAGCCAGCACGAGGAGGAAAAGGAACAGCTGGACAGCGCCAGCATTCAAATTTTGAAACATTGTAATATGGTTGCGCCAAGCATTAATATTTTGATGTGATGAAGTGAACTTTGTATATGTAACGGACCTTGAGCGGATAAGCTCTCGTCCTTAAGTAGCTGAGGCATTTATTTAGTTTTAATGCAGGTAGATAGGAAATTGAATGTAGATTAGACAGTTTTAGCTTTCAAGAGGGAAAACGGAGTATAGACACCCTCCCTTGTATCATTGTAAAAAAAAAAACATTCATTGAGCATTTGAAAGGAGAAGAGAAGAATAGAGAAGAGAGTCTGTGAAGAAACCTCCATGTACAGTTATTGAATTAATGGGAAGATATTTGATTCAATTTCATGGACGTGTTTGATCTCTGTGTGTTGTTGATATTGTGCCTTTGCATGTTTGCTTATTTCTATGCTTATTTGTTATATGCTGCTTATGTGATTGCATATCAAGTTCGAAACCTGAGAGAATGAGTTTAAATGGTTTCTCTGCTTAGGCCAGGAGATTCCTGCATAGAGTGCAGTCGAATACCTCCGCATAGAGTGCGTCGAGGAGGCTAAGTAGTCGAACCTTGGTTCTCACTTCGTCCAGAGTTGGTTTGAGTTATTCGAGCCGTGCAGGTGAGTGCAGGTCAGAATTGGGTCTCAGTAGTAAGTCTGAGAAGAGAGGAAGGGTGAAGCTATTGCGAGTGTGAGCGCACAGAACCCAGAGGACTTCAACACTTTTGGAAGTGGGTGAAGGACGAGCCCAACTAACGTGCTCGAGAAATCTCCGGAGGAGTCCGAGTTGACAAAAGCTCAGGAGGGATAGTCCCTTTGTTTCAGTTGCACAGGACGAAGGTGGTGAACGGAGGATCCTCAAGAGAAGAGAATCGACGATTTGGAGTCGTCGAGAAGAAATCCGAAAACCCGAGGACCGTCCGATCGTGGAAGAGTTGCGCGGGAGATAACCCGTGAGCACAGGCGTGGAGAATCAAAGTCCATCGGACTTCGGAGTTTCGGCGTTCGGGGATTGATAATACGAGAGTTCAACAGCTCGAAAAATCCCGAGTCGCGATTTCCCCTAGTCAATCTGGGCCGTTGATCCCGACAGGGACACGTGGTGCAGATCCCTTTAGATCGGGGTTCGACATTTCAGGGTTTTCGACACCAAAGGAACTTCACATTGTGGATTCACGATCCACGAAATCCTGAGGGTGACATGGCATCGTGGGCCCCGGGAGTAAGTGGAAGACATGTGGCGTGCAATCGGAGTTTCGGGGTTTGGGATTTGGTTGTGCATGTGAACTGTGTTCGCGTGAAACACGAACTCCCGAGTTGCGATTTCCCGATTTCCGAAAGCGGGGAATCGCTGAGGAAGATATACTGTGGGTAAAGAGCTCCCAAGGGAGTGGAAGAGCTTGGACCCTTAGGGCCCATGATTGTGATTGAAGAAGGTCCTGGTGGAGCAGGCTGCTCGCTGAGGGGCAGGTTGCGTCAGGGTGGTATCAGAGCCTGGAACTATCTGTGTATTTCAGGTGGGGAGAAGGAAGAGGAAACACTCTGATACTCACGACTTGCGTCAGGGTGGTATCAGAGCACAGGTTAGTAAAGTTCTCTTTGTTTAGGTAGCAGAGAGAAGCGGATACATAATGCCACCTAGGAGAGAGAGGTAGTCACCTGATCGTGAGGACAGGGATGCCCGGAGGAGAGGCAGGCAGCCAGGGAATGCTGAGATGGAACGCCAGATGCGAGATCTCAGAATGAGACTAGAGGAGATGGAAACTGCACAGAGACGTGGAGCCGGTGCAGTAGAGTTCAGCGATTCCGAAGTAGAGGAGGAAGCTGGACATGCTGAAGAGGAGGTCTCAGCAGAAGATGCCTCGACAGAGAGGTTGATTAGAGCTATTTCGAGGATGAGCTCGAAGACAAAAATGGACATCCCAACTTATGAGGGGAGTCTAAATGCAGAGGAGTTGCTGGATTGGATCCGAGCACTCGACACCTACTTCGATTATGAGGATATCGAAGAGGATAAGAAAGTAAGGCATGCCGTCACGAAGCTGAAAGGACATGCAGCCTTATGGTGGGACGAGCTGCAGGCAGACAGACGTTCCAAGGGAAAACAGAAGATCAAAAGCTGGGATCGGATGATCGCCAAGTTGAAGGAAAAGTTCATTCCGAGAGATTATCAGATCACTCTATTCAGGCGCATGCAGAACCTGGGACAGAAGTTGATGACGGTGAAAGAATACACCGAAGAATTCTACAGGCTCAACATCCGAGCGGGTCATCGGGAGAGTGATGACGAAAAGGTGGAAAGGTACCTGAATGGTCTCAGGTATGATATTAAGGATGAATTGAGCATGCTGACCATCCGGACAGTTGAGGATGCGTATCAGATGGCCCTGAAGGCCGAAGAAAAGCTGAGCCGCAAGCAAGGTCAGCGAGGGCGAGGCAGAAGCCAGCCTAGAGGCAAAACTGTTGTTCAAGAGCAAACACAGAAGACCAGGGAGGATTGGAAGAAGCCTCAGGGTAGAGCTGAGAGAGGTGGAACCTCACAGCAGAGGCAGCAAAATGCTGAGCCGAGGAGACAGCAGGAGGATCAGTAGGGAGGATACGCTGATGCCAACACTTTTCCTCATACCTGAGGTCGAGGAAGAGGTAGAGGAGGAGTTATCACATGTTTTACATGTGGTAAGGACGGACACAAAGCCGTTGACTGTCTAGAGAGAAAAATGGACAGAGGAAACGCTCATGTTGCTGAGGCACAGAGGCATGACGTGGACAGTGAAGATGCAGACAACGAGAGGTCGTTGGGGATGCATAAGATCCTTTCGACACCTGAAAAGGATATGGACAACGCAATGCAGAGGAGCAGACTGTTCAGAACGGCTTGTACAGCCAAGGACAGAAAATGCAAAGTAATCATCGACAGTGGGAGCACTGATAATCTCATTTCAACCGAGATGGTGGAGAAATTGGAGCTGCCAACGACTAAGCACCCGAGCCCATATAAAGTCTCGTGGTTACAGAAAGGACACCGGGTAAGTGTCACTAAACAATGCTTAGTTAAATTTAAGATTGGGAATTATCATGATGAGATCCTGTGCAATGTTATTCCCATGGATGTGTGTCACATACTGTTGGGTAGGCCATGGCAGTATGATAGAAATGTTGTTCATGACGGGAGGATGAACACATACACCTTGGAGAAGGGTGGAAGACTCCATAGATTGTTGCCGATAAAGGATAAAGAGGTGAAGTCGGAAGTTTGCAGCACGATACTTCTCATGAGTGAGAAAGAGCTTCTCACAGAGCTGGAGAAGAATGAAGATCCACATTTCTTTGTTGTCAGGAAGCCGAGAGTTGTCTTGACAAGCACAAGAGTGGACGACTTGCCAGAGGAGATTCAACAACTGCTGGGAGAGTTTGCTGACATCATTGTGGATGAACTACTGTGTTCATTGCCACCGATGAGGAGTGTGAGTCACCACATTGACCTCATACCCGGAGCAAGTTTTCCAAATAAGGCAACGTACAGGTTGACACCTCAGGAGAACGAGGAAGTCAAAAGGCAGGTACAGGATCTGCAGGACAAGGGACTGGTGCGAGAGAGTCTTAGTCCGTGTGTCATTCCAACGGTACTGAGTCCGAAGAAGGTTGGAGGCTGGAGGATGTGTACAGACTCCAGGGCCATAAACAAGATCACCATCAGGTACAGGTTCCCATTGCCGAGAATGGACGACTTGATGGATTGCCTGAGTGGGGCAAATTACTTCTCCAAGATTGATCTCAAGAGCGGGTATCATCAGATCCAGATGAGAGAGGGAGATGAGTGGAAGACAACATTCAAAACAAACGAGGGTTTGTACGAATGGCTGGTCATGCCGTTTGGCTTGACAAATGCACCGAGCACTTTTATGCGGCTGATGAATGACGTCCTACGGGAGTTCATTGGAAAATTTGTGGTGGTGTACCTGGATGATATACTGATTTTCAGTAAAACCAGGGAAGAACACTTGAGGTATTTGGCCATAGTGATGAGAAGACTGCAGCGGGAGAAGCTGCTAATTAATTTGAAGAAATGCTCGTTCATGCAGACAGAACTCATATACCTGGGTTTTGTAATTTCGGCGAATGAGTTAAAGATGGATCCTGAGAAGGTGAACGTGATTAGGAATTGGCCATCGCCGAGAAATGTTTTCGAGGTAAGGAGCTTCCATGGTTTGGCGAGCTTCTACAGGAAGTTCATCTGGAATTTCAGCGGGATCAGTGTTGCGATGATGGACACTGTGAGGAAGCGGCACAAGATTTTTCAGTGGACAGCCGAGGCTGAGAAAAGCTTCAATCTGCTGAAGCGAAAGATAACCGAGCAGCCAGTGTTAGTGCTGCTGGATTTTCAGAAAACCTTCCAGGTGAAGTGTGACGCCAGTGGGTATGCTATTGGAGGGGTTTTGATTCAGGATGACAGACCTGTGGCATACTACAGCGAGAAGCTGGATGATTCCAAGCTAAAGTACTCCACGTACGACAAAGAATTCTATGCCATCATACAGGCATTGAAGAAGTGGAGGCACTATTTGGTACCCAAAGAGTTTGTGTTGTACAGTGATAATCACGCACTGCAATTCGTGAGTCAGCAGGAGAAGCTGAACCAGAAGCATGCAAAGTGGGTAGAGTACATGCAGAATTTCATGTTCGTGATCAAGCACATTTCGGGGACTACGAACAAGGTGGCTGATGCCTTGAGCAGGAAGTGCTTGTTGCTGCAGGAATTCAGGGTCAAAACCTTGGGTTTTGAAAATTTAAAAGATATGTATGCAGGTGACGCAGACTTTGGCGAGGCGTACGAAGCAGTCGAGAACCCAGTTCTCAGGGATAGGAGTTCGTGGATTGACTACCTGATCCAGGATGGATTTATGTTGAAGGGCAATCAACTATGCATTCCAGATTGCTCTATGAGAGAGAATTTGGTAAAGGAGAAGCACAGCGGAGGCTTAGCAGGTCATTTCGGGCATGACAAAACATTCGCTAAGCTGAGCGAATCATATTTCTGGCCAGGTATGCGCACAGATGTGAAGCGTTTTTTTGACAGGTGCAGGATATGTCAACACGCGAAGGGCTGAAGACAGAATGTTGGGTTATATCAGCCACTGCCCATACCTGAGAGGCCTTGGGAGGCGATCAGTATGGATTTTGTGTTGGGCTTGCCGAGAACACAGAGAGGCGTGGATTCCATTTTTGTTGTGGTGGACAGGTTCTCGAAGATGGCACATTTTATCCCGTGTCATAAGACGAGCGATGCAACCCACATCGCAAATTTGTTTTTCAAGGAGATCGTGCGATTGCATGGATTGCCGCGGAGCATAGTCTCGGATCGAGATACGAAGTTCATAGGCCACTTTTGGAGGACGCTATGGAAGAAACTGGGAACTGACTTGGCGTTCAGCTCAGCGTACCATCCGCAGATAGATGGGTAGACTGAATTGGTCAACAAAATCTTAGGAGATCTATTGAGAAGCCTGGTGACGGAGCATCACACCAGTTGGGATCAGATCCTACCACAGGCAGAATTCGCGTACAACGATTCGGTGAATCGGAGTACAGGTAAGAGCCCATTTCAAATTTTGTATGGGACATAGCCGAGAGGAGTGTCTGAGCTCAGGGAGCCAGAACAGGCTGAGACTAGCAGCGCAAAAGCTGAGGAGTTCGCTGAGGCGATGAAAGAACTTCACACGGAGGTGAAGCAGCGATTGCAGAAGACGAATCAAGAGTACAAGCGCAGAGCCGATCAGAGGAAGAGACAACTTCAGTTTGAAGTTGGAGACATGGTTTTGGTGCACCTAAGGAAAGAAAGGTTCCCAAGAGGAACATACAACAAGCTCAAGATGAAGAATATTGGACCGTGCAAAGTCCTGAAGAAATTCGGGGAAAATGCATATGAGCTTGAGTTGCCGGAGGACATCGGAATATCTTCGATTTTCAACATATCGGATTTATACCTGTATAAAACTGATGGAGCAGACACTGGAACTGATGAACCAGTGGTCCAGTGGTAGAAACAATTACCGGTTGCAAAAAAACCCGAGATTGAGTGCATACTGGACAAACGAGCAGGCAGAAAGACCAGGAGGAAGCAATATTTTGAATACCTGGTCAAATGGAAGAATCACCCAGTGGAGGATGCCAGCTGGGAGACCGAGGCAGTTATACAAAACCATGGGCAGACTGTACAGGAGCTCATGAGCAAGAGCCGATGAAATCTTTTGAGCCGAGGAGTATGATGCAGGAGCATCGCTCCCCCTTTCAAGCGAGCCAGCACGAGGAGGAAAAGGAACAGCTGGATAGCGCCAGCATTCAAATTTTGAAACATTGTAATATGGCTGCGCCAAGCATTAATATTTTGATGTGATGAAGTGCACTTTGTATATGTAACGGACCTTGAGCGGATAAGCTCTCGTCCTTAAGTAGCTGAGGCATTTATTTAGTTTTAATGCAGGTAGATAGGAAATTAACTGTAGATTAGACAGTTTTAGCTTTCGAGAGGGAAAACGGAGTATAGACACCCTCCCTTGTATCATTGTAAAAAACAAAACATTCATTGAGCATTGGAAAGGAGAAGAGAAGAACAGAGCATAGACTCTGTGAAGAAACCTCCATGTACAGTTATTGAATTAATGGGAAGAGCTTTGATTCAATTTCATGGACGTGTTTGATCTCTGTGTGTTGTTGATATTGTGCCTTTGCATGTTTGCTTCTTTCTATGCTTATCTGTTATATGCTGCTTATGTGATTGCATATCAGGTTCGAAACCTGAGAGAATGAGTTTCAATGGTTTCTCTGCTTAGGCTAGGAGATTCCTGCATAGAGTGCAGTCGAATACCTCCGCATAGAGTGCGTCGAGGAGGCTAAGTAGTCGAACCTTGGTTCTCACTTCGTCCAGAGTTGGTTTGAGTTATTCGAGCCATGCAGGTGAGTGCAGGTCGGAATTGGGTCTCAGTAGTAAGTCTGAGAAGAGAGGAAGGGTGAAGCTGTTGCGAGTGTGAGCGCACAGAACCCAGAGGACTTCAACACTTTTGGAAGTGGGTGAAGGACGAGCCCAACGAACATGCTCTAGAAATCTCCGGAGGATTCCGAGTTGACAAAAGATCAGGAGGGATAGTCCCTTTGTTTCAGTTGCATAGGACGAAGGTGGTGAACGGAGGATCCTCAAGAGAAGAGAATCGACGATTTGGAGTCGTCGAGAAGAAATCTGAAAACCCAAGGACCGTCCGATCGTGGAAGAGTTGCGCGGGAGATAACCCGTGAGCACAGACGTGGAGAATGAAAGTCCATCGGACTTCAGAGTTTCGGCATTCGGGGATTGATAATACGAGAGTTCAACACCTCGAAAAATCTCGAGTCGCGATTTCCCCTAGTCAATCTGGGCCGATGATCCCGACAGGGACACGTGGTGCAGATCCCTTTAGATCGGGGTTCGGCATTTCGGGGTTTTTGACACCAAAGGAACTTCACATTGTGGATTCGCGATCCGCGAAATCCCAACGGTGACGTGGCATCGTGGGCCCCGGGAGTAAGTGGAAGACAGGTGGCGTGCAGTCGGAGTTTCGGGGTTCGGGGTTTGGTTGTGCATGTGAACTGTGTTCGCGTGAAACGCGAACTCCCGAGTTGCGATTTCCCGATTTCCGAAAGCGGGGAATCCCCGAGGAAGATATACTATGGGTAAAGAGCTCCCAAGGGAGTGGAAGAGCTTGGACCCTTAGGGCCCATGATTGTGATTGAAGAAGGTCCTGGTAGAGCAGGTTGCTCGCTGAGGGGCAGGTTGCGTCATCTTCTATGTTCTATGATCCATGGTTGGCAGAGGAGGTAAATCGTTGGCATTGATTATGGATCCTGACCCGGAGGGGATAAAGAGAGTTGAACTTGTGACCTCCCCAACTTTGGAGGAGAGATCTCATTTTTGGCTCATGAATGCTTGAGCTAACCCTCAGGGCTTCTATGTTCTCCAATATATTGCATGGTAGAAATGTGGTTTCTCCACTGTTATTTATTATCAACGAGAGGTTTTCATGATAATCCAACACCCTCTACATCAAGGGTGGTTAGGTTGCTAACAAAATTGTGGTTATATGTTGCTGCAAAAAAAAAGGCAACAAGCATATAGGTGTGGAGGGAGCTAACCATGAATTGAACTTGGGTCATCGTTATGGCAACTGCTTCGAATTGCCTCTAGACCATAGTGCGACGGGTGTGCCTGCACACACACACACACACACACACACATATCTTGAAAATACTATATTCTCCATTATATTTCTTTGGATCCTATTCCCTTTAGGGATTTTCTAACTAGAGTGGCAAAAATAACTCTTTTAAACCTCAATTGATGAGTGTTGTTGACAATTCTTGCACATGTTTTTACCTTTCGATTTGGGTTTGCGTTTCTAGCTTTTTCCAATGATCGTTTGTTGATGTGACACCCCAATTTTGATCCCTAGACTAGTATTGTAAATGTATATGATGAATGGCTAAAATTCAAACAATTGTAATTTGTAACTTGATATTGAATGCTAATATGAAATTTAAATACATCACATGCTACAGAAGATGAAGGACAAGATCGGGGGACTATGATTCCACAAGCGGGGAAATGTAGGGGCTTATAAGAGGTTTGAGGGGATAAGGGAGAAATACCTTGGCTAGTGAGTTTGTTCATCACCAGGGTTTGACTCTAAGTAAACTCCCTTATGGATTCATCCAGTTTTTGATCCCTTGAAATATTTTCATCTTGGGTTGGTCCAGCCTCGGTCTTAGGGGCAATAAAAAGATCAACCTTACACGAGAAAATATTAGCCTCAATCCTTGTAGCTAACTCTTTCGCTTCTTCAAGGGTCTTTGGGATCTTTTCCTTGACCATAAAACCCAAATGTCCTAGGAAGGCCTTGGTATAAAGGAAAATATGATGATCTCTTTCGGGGCAAATATTGCTAGGAATTTGTTGAAGCAACTTCTCAAATCTAGTGTTAAACTCTTTGACAGTTTCATTCTCATTCCTTCCTATCTCAGTAAGTTGTTGCAACAACATATTAGGGGTTGGTCCAGCCTCGGTATTGAATAAATTAAGATCAAGAAGATTTATTTAGGGCAACTTTATGTAACTTATGCAACTTTACGCAACTTTGTGCAACATGCAACTTTATGCAACAATGCAACTTATGAAACTTTATGCAACTTTACGCAACATGCAAATTTATGCAATAATGCAACTTATGCAACTTTACGCAACTTTATGCAACTTTACACAACATTATGCAACATGCAACTTTATGCAACAATGCAACTTATGCAACTTTATGCAACATACAACTTTATGTAGCAATGCAAATTATGCATCTATGCAACTATGTGCAACTTATGCAACTATGCAACTAGTATATGTGACTTATGCAACTATATGCAACTATATGCAACTTATGAATGTGTGACCTATATCCTCCTAATGCAACTTATGAATGCAACTATATCCTCCTAATGGCTCTAAGTTCCTTCTTAGAGGCCTTGAGAGCCAACTATGATGCATAAAACCTGTGAATGGTGCCCATATGGTGTCCTAATAGCCATTACTATTATTTAAATCATACCAATGTCCTGGGAAGGCCTTGGTATAAAGAAAAATAAGATGATCTCTTTCAGGGAAAATATTGTTAGGAATTCGTTGAAGCAACTTCTCAAATCTAGAGTTAAACTCTCTGACAGTTTCATTTTCATTCCTTCCTATCTCAGTAAGTTGTTGCAACAACATATTAGGGGTTGGTCCAACCTTGGTCTTGAATAAATTAAGATCAAGAAGATTTATTTAGGGCAACTTTATGGAACGTATGCAACTTTACGGAACTTTGTGCAACATGCAACTTTATGCAAGAATTGAACTTATGCAACTTATGCAACTTTACGCAACTTTACACAACTTTACACAACATGGAACTTTATGAAACAATGCAACTTATGCAACTTTACACAACTTTATTCAACTTTACGCAACAAGTTCATAAAGTTGCATAAAGTGAAGAAGATTCTATTGGACCTAAGGTACCTATTTGCTCTCCTAGCCATGGTACACACCTTGAGACCTATTCTTATTATGAAAACATACCAATGGTTCCAAAGATACCCTACATAGATCTTGTGTGGTTGTTTAAGGACTGCATCACAAATATCAGCCCTGATAAGATTCAAATAGGGCCTAAGCACCTTATGTTCTTTGTTATAAATTATGCCCAAAACTTGTGAATGGTGACCATATCTCAGACAAATTCCATATATCCCTTAGAGAGGATATGTATGGTGGTTTTGTAACATCCCGCTCTGGCGCACTGAGAAAACTTATTCTTTGAGGACACTTGCTCGCAAGTGATCCGGATTATTATGATATTAAAACATTTGTCTTTGATTATGATGCGTCATGGGTAGATGACATGTTGTTTTACTACATTGACATAGACAAGTGCTATTGAATCGGTTTTTTTTTAGTGTGTAGGGTTTTGGAACTGGAGGATGCAAATGCATCGATGGAACCCCTTGGACTCCGGATTGAGTCAGGGAGTGTGCTAGTTGGGTTTGATTGATTTACTATGATATTAGTACATTTGAGATGATGATATGATGTGAACATGTTCTGACATGATTTGTTGATGATGTAGGCTGACGATAGCTTTCCGACCAGACTCACATCTAGAGTAAAGGGGTCACACATGACTACCAGAGAGGTTGAGGGAGAGGTGTGGACAACAGCCTTGCCAGAGCCTACTAGCACTCCTGTCGTGGCTCGAACTATAGGTTAACGATTACCTAGTTTTAGAAGACCCACGATGTCATGAGGGAAGACTGCGACAGTCGCTCACAATGATTCTAAGGGGCACGCAGTAAGGCGGGGACCTTATTCCTTAGAATCCCTTAGTCTCCCACAAGTTCACCTAGTGGAGTGTTGACTCCAGGGGTTATTGATGTCTACCAATCAGTCAAGAAGTGAGTGGCACCCTTGGAGTACATGGTGCATCCTGAAGGGCACATTGCACAAAAGAAACAAAAGGGCGAGTGGCACCCTTGGAGAACATGGTGCATCCTGAAGGGCACGTCGCACAAAAGAAACAAAAGAGGCGAGTGGCACCCTTGGAGCATCTAGTCCGTCCTGAAGGGCACGTCGCGTTGATGATGATAAAGGAACGAAACTAGATGGCCCTAAGACAATCAGCACTTTAAGAATTTTTTAAAACAACTCCCCTAATTAAATGTCACCCAATTTAGAATCTAAGTCCTAAGTCTAAAAAACTTTGCTAGTGGTAAGATTTTGTCTACCCTTGAGAAGATATCTATATAAAATTATAATAATAAAATTTAAAATAAAAACCCCTTAGGTAATAATTTGGTCTTCATAAATTTTGGGGTAAAATGAAGAGAGTAAGAAATTAAATAAAATTGGTGGATAAAAAAAAATATAAAGAAGAAATTAATTATTTTTAACTTTTGATAGTTTTAAAAGATGTTGAATTAATAATAAAAGGGAAAAGGGGTTAAATTGCAACTGTCATTTTTATCTCTAATAAAAAAGGGAAAGAGGGAAATTATAAAATTTAGGAAACTAGGGGATGGAGGTAACATAAAAAGGGAAAGAGGGGAACTTATGGTAAAAAGCAAGAGGTCAACTGACGTAGACCAATCGGCCCTCGGGCCAAGATCCGCTCACAAGATCGTTCTTTAACCCCTTTGAGCCGAATCAGCTCTTTCGGATTCCCTGCTGGAATCTCTTTTCAAATTGAGCCACAGGTCCTTTTTGCAACTCGCAGTCTTACGAGTTCGCGAGTCGTGACTCCCGACTCTTCTTCTCCAATCTCACGATACTCGAGATCATGAAATGGGTATAGCTCTTCTTTCGTCAACACCTCTATGTGTAACCATCAGTTGTGCTTCATGCAAGATTCTCTCGCTACTCGGCACTTCGCGAGTTCAAAGGTTGAACTCTTGTGCTCTTATCTTACAAATCCATGAGATGCGAGAAGTCAGCGGAGTGCTGACTCCTTCCAATATGTGACATGTGTTCGCTGGTCTATTCCCTGGGCCCACCGGGTGGTTCTTCCAGATGTCTCTTATACCCAACTTCACACTTCGCGACTTCGCTTCCTGAAGTGCTACCTCCATTTTATCCTGACGCCCGAGATGTAGAGATCCCAAACTCCTCGCTACTTCTTATCGCAACTCGTGACTTTGAGACTTTTAGGATAGAAGTCTCGACTTCCTATCCGTCGATATGATGAAACACCAAAATTATAACATGTCGTCAATGCGGGTCCCACAATGGAACTTTCTGCCACAGTGAGTTTTGGACTTTGTGACTTTGCGAATCCTGATGCTATGCTCTCGGTCCTCCGACTCACGAAACCCTGAAATGGTCAACAAAGGTTTGACCTCCGTATCAACAAGTATGACACCTATCCACTATGTGTTGTCAGGTTCTTCTACACCTTCAAACCTTCGAATGCGTGATAGGCACGGTGAGACTCTGATCCAATGGTCCTCTCTTGACCTGGATCCTACGGTCATCCTCACTCCTCGTGATTTCCCAACTCGCAACTTGGAGCACCCAATCTTTGGACTCTCACCTTGCGAACCTCCGAGTTCGCGAGATCCCTTGATCTCTGCCACCTGTCCTCCTCCGATGGACAACTTAGATTCTTTCGTGACTTCACCACTCATGCATTTAAAGGAATTCTCTTTCTGACCTCCGATGTCTGAATCCCCGATACGGGTGATCTTGCGACATGTGTTCTCTCTCAGACGAACGACTCAGGTTTCCTTTCACTAATTTGGGACTTTGCCTTTCGCAACCTTGTGAATCTTGAGGCAAGGCTTTTAATCCGCAACTCCCTTTCTCCTCTTCACGATCCGACGACTCTCGAAACTTCACGAATTCTCCACGAAGAATTCCGATCATCAAATTCCTCCTTAGCGATTTCTCCGAAAAAAACACGGTATCCCCTTACAGAACTTTTCCACCAGCAAAAAAACGTTGTTGCGCCTTCTTCCAATACTTCAAGGTACTAGCCCTCTTTATATTTTACCACAATTCGAGTCTTCAAAAAGACTCTTACATGCACTCCTTGCGGCGATTCTTCAAATACTTCCAAGTATTTGAACCTCTTTGACTCTGCGCACTCTCTGCGATAGCAGTCTTTTAACAGTTTCACTCAGGTTGTAATTCTAAGACTTCGCTTGGCCTACGCACTCCTTTCACAGCTCCTGTGCTCAACTTGCACTTCTATGAGAATGAGAAAAAGGTTATCTCCCCTGAGCTTGCAGAGATGAACTCTAACTTCTGTCAACGCACACCTTGCGGACAATTTCATTGCACTCCTTGGAGGAAAACTCTTGCTCAGACAGAGAAACAATTGAAACTCATTCCTTACTCTCCCTCTCTTCATATTTCAGACGTTGAATATGAAATCATACATTCACATGTCAAAGAAAATGTATAACAGAGAGTAAACAAGCACATATCAATCAGCATGTACAAACACAGAAAAGAAATTGAACACCATGAGTCTGAGCTAAAAATCTTTGTATTAATCCAGAACTTTTGTACATGGGTTTTTCTACACAGCTCTTTGCTTCTGCTCTCCTATTATCTCCTGATTGATTATGCTGCTAATCTTGCTAATGTTACAATGATACAAGTGAGGGTGTCTATATTCGTTTTCCCTCCAGCTCCTAAAACTATCTAATCTGAGAATTCAAAGATGCCTACTTACTTTTACTAGCATAAATGCCTCTTATTCCTTCAGACGAGAGAGGGATGCTCAAGGTCTGATTACATCTACAAGTACACCTTTTCTTAATTGTTTCATTTACGTTTGGCACATCCAACATCAAAACATTTCAAACAATTCATCATGTGCCCAAAATGCGTTGGTGTCTGCCCCACGCTCGATTGTTGTTGGCGATGCTCCTGCATCATACTTCCTCACTTGAAAATTTCCAGGGGCTTCCGTCCATGAGCTCTCACACGGTCTGTCCATGTTTTTGAATCTCTGCTTCATTCTCTCAGCTGGCATCTTCAACTGGATGTCCCTTCCACTTGAACAAATATTCAAAGTATTCCTTTCTCCTGGTCCTCTTACTAACTCTTTTTTCCAGTATGCTTTCCATCTGTGGCTTCTCTGCAACTGGCATCTGTTTTTTCCATTGAACCTTTGGTTGTTCATCACCTGTTCCTACTTCCTCACCTTTGTATGGTTACAAATTGGAGACATTGAATATCGGAGAAATTATGATCCCATCGGGTAATTCAATCTCATAAGCATTTGCCCCAAATTTCTTTAAGACCTTACATGGTCTGATCTTCTTCATCTTCAGTTTGTTATATGTCCCCTTTGGAAACCTTTCCTTCTCAGATGTGCCAAAATAAAATCACCAACCTCAAATTGAATTTGTCTCCTGTGTTGATCTGCTCTGTGCTTATATTCTTGGCTCAAGCTCTACAATCTCTCCTTCACTTGGCTGTGAAGTTCCTTCATCGCTTTTGTGAAATCCTCCGTACTAGCACTCCTAGTTGCATTCTGTTCTGAATATCTCAATTCCGAAACTCCTCTTGGATGCATTCCATAAAAAATTTGGAACAGAATCTGCCCTGTGATTCTGTTGATTGAATCATTATAAGGAAATTCTACCTGTGGCAGAATATTGACCCACTGACTGTGGTGTTCTGTCACCAAGCTCCTCAGCAAGTCTCCCAAACTTCTGTTCACAAATTTTGTCTGTCCATCCGTCTGAGGATTATAAGTTGAACTGAACGACAAGTTTGTTCCCAACTTTTTTCATAAGGTTCTCCAGAAGTGTCCCACGAACTTGGTGTCTCAATCCAAAACTATGCTCCTTGGTAAGTCGTGAAGTCGAATGACTTCTTTGAAAAACATATTCGTAATGTGAGTTGCGTCACTGGTTTTCTGACATGGTATGAAGTGTGCCATCTTAGAAAATGTGTCTGCCACTACAAAGATCAAGTCAAACCCTATTTTTGTTCTCGATAGCCCTAATAAGAAGTCCATGCTTACTGCATCCCACGACCTGTCAGGTATGGGTAACGGTTGATAAAAGCCTGCATTCTGCCTCTTCCCTTTTGAATCCTGACAAATTTTGCATCTGTCCATGAATCTTTTGGCGTCTGCTCTCATTCCTGGCCAAAAATATGACTCGTTTAACTTTGAGAATGTCTTGTCATAACCGAAATTTCCAACCAATCCTCCACTGTGTTTCTCCTTCAGCAAATTCTCCCTCATGGAGCCTTTTGGAATGCAAAGTTGATTACCCTTAAATAGTAATCCTTCCTGGATCATATATTCTATCCATTGGCTTTTGTCTCTGAGAATTGGATTCTCAGTTGCTTCATATGCCTCCTTAAAATCTGGATCATCTTTGTACATGTCCCTGAGATCATCAAAACCCAGTGTTTTGACTCTGAACTCCTACAACAACAAACATTTCCTGCTCAAAGCATCAACATCTTTGTTAGCAGTTCCAGAAATATGCTTAGTTACAAAAGTAAAGTTCTGCATGTATTCAACCCATTTAACACGTCTTTGATTCAACTTCTCCTATTGAGTCACAAATTGAAAAGCATGATTGTCACTGTATAAGACAAACTCCTTAGGAATTAAGTAATGCCTCCATTTCTTCAATGCGTGAATAATAGCATAGAACTCCTTGTCATACGTGAAGTATTTCACTTTTACTTCATTCAGATTCTCACTAAAGTATGCTATCGACCTGTCTTCTTGGATCAAGACTGCCCCTATTGCAAATCCACTTGCATCACATTTTACCTAAAATGTCTTTTTGAAATCCGGAAACACCAAAATTGGTTGTTTCGTGATTTTCCTTTTTCGCAAATTGAATCTTTTCTCAGCCTCTTCTATCTAGTGAAAAGATTTGTGTCTCTCTTTCACTGTGTCCATCATCGGTGCACTAATTCCACTGAAATTTCTAATGAACTTCCAGTAGAAACTAGCCAATCCATGAAAACTTCGAACCTCAAATATACTCTTCGGTGATGGCCAATTCTTGATTACCACCACCTTATCTGGATCCATCCTCAACTTATCTGCAGAAATAACAAAACCCAAATAAATGAGCTCTGTCTTCATGAATGAGGATTTCTTCATGTTTATCAGCAGCTTCTCTTGTTGTAGCCTCTTCATGACTGCAGCCAAATGTTTCAGATGCTCTGCCTCTGTTTTACTGAAAATCTGTATGTCATCAAGATACACAATGACAAATTTATTGATGAAATCCTTCGGGACTTCATTCATCAATCTCATAAAGGTACTTGGTGCGTTTGTTAATCCAAATGACATAACAAGCCATTCATACAACCCCTCATTAGTATTGAAGGTTGTCTTCCATTCATCACCTTCTCTCATACAAATCTGGTGATATCCACTTTTCAAATCAATCTTCGAAAAAAATTTGGTCCCACTTAAGCAATCCATCAGATCATCCATCCTTGGCAATGTAAATCTATACCTGATGGTTATCTTGTTGATTGCTCTTGAGTCAGTACACATCCTCCAGCCTCCATCTTTCTTCGGACTGAGCACTGTCGGAACAACACATGGACTCAAGCTTTCTCTAACCAACCCTTTGTCCATTAAATTCTAGACCTATCTTTTGACTTCTTCATTCTCCTGCGATGTCAATATATACGCTGCTTTGTTTGGAAAACTAGCTCCAGGTATGAGATCAATATGGTGACTCACACTTTTGATTGGTAGCAACGAATGAGGTAGTTCATCCACTATTATGTCAGAAAACTCTTCCAACAGTTTCTAAACCTCTTCCGGTTAATCATCTACCCTTGTACTGGTTAAAAAAAATTTAGGCTTCCTGACCACAATGAATTGCGGTTCCTCCTCCTTCTTAAACTCTGTAAGAAGTTCCTTCCCACTCATGAGAAGTATAATGTTGCTTACTTCAGGTTTCACCTCCTTATCTTTGATTGGCAACAACATGTGAGTTCTCCCATTTTTCTCTAGGGTGTATGTGTTCTTCCTCCCATCATGAATCACATTTCTATCATATTGTCATGGTCTACCCAGCAATAGATGACAAACATCCATGGGAATAACATCACATAGTATTTCATCTTTATACCCTCCTATTTTAAATTCAACTAAACATTGTTTAGTGACATTTACCTGATGTCCTTTTTGTAGCCACGAAACTCTATATGGGCTTAAATGTTCAATCGTCTCCAACTCCAGCTTTTCTACCATCTCTATAGAAATGAGATTATCTGTGCTACCACTGTCCACAATGACTTTGCATACCCTATCTTTGGTCTTGCAAGTGGTTCGAAAAAGTCTGTTCCTTTGGACCGAACTCTCCACCTCCTTCTCTGGCATTAAGAGAAATTTTCGCATCATCGGGGATCTTCTTCCTTCATCATCCTCTACCTCAACATTCCACCTCTGTGCTTCGACAATGTGAGTTTCACCACCTTCTTTCTTCTTATCTGGACATTCATAAGATTTGTATCCATTCTTTTCGCATGTTAAGCATTTTACCACTCCACCTCTTCCTCTACCTCTGGTACGAGGAAAAATGTTTCCATAAGCATATTGGCCTCTCTGATCAGTATGTTTCCCTCTCTATGATCTTCCACCTCTCTCAGTTTTAATGTGAGGTTTCTTCCACTCTTACTTGGGTTTCTAATTTCTATCCTGGGCAACTGATTTGCCTCTAGGCTGACTTCTGCCTCGACTTCTTTGACCTTGTTTTCGGCTCAGCTTCTCTTTAGCTTTTAGAGCCATATGATAAGCATTTTCCACCGTTCAGATGGTCATCATGCTCATCTCATCTTGAATTTCGTATCTCGGACCATTCATGTACCTAGCATCCTTTTCATCATCATTTTCATGATGATCTGCCCTAATGTTCAGCCTGCAGAATTCTTCAGTGTACTCCTTTACTGACATCAGTTTCTGTCTCAAATTTTGCATTCTCTGAAACAGAGTAATTTGGTAATCCCTGGGAATGAATTTCACCTTCATCTTTGCAATCATCCTATCCCAACTCTTGATTTTCTTCTTGCCTTTGCAGTGTCTGTCAGCTTGTAGCTCATCCCACCACAATGCTGCATGTCCTTTCAATCTTGTGACAACATGTTTGACCTTTTTGTCTTCTTCAAAATCTTCCTAGTCAAAATATGTGTCTAGAGCTCTAATCCAGTCTAGAAGCTCTTCAGCATCTAGGTTTCCTTCATATACTAGAATACCCATTTTTGCCTTAGCACCCATTCTTTCAAAATCCCTAATCAGGCGTTCATTTGCTGCATCTTCTGTTGTGACTTCTTCTCCTTCATGTCCAGCTTCACTTTCGCTTTTGGAATCACTGACATATCCAACACCAGTTGTGCACCTCTGTGTTGTCTCCATGTCCTCAATTCTAGCACGTATGTCATGCATCTCTCTTTCCATGGCTAGATTTGGCACCTGCCTACCCCTTCCTCTTAGCATTTCCCTTTTCTCTGGTGGATCGGGTGTTTTCCTATCTCTTCTTCTCGGTGGCATGGATGAGATTCTTTCTCGCTTCCCCTGTCTGAAGTATACAAACAGAGTCAAGCTATGATACCACACTGACATAGACCTATCGGCCCTCGGGCCGAGATCCTCTAGAATCATTCTTTAACCCCTTTGAGTTGGATCAGATCTTTTGGATTCCCTACTGGAATCTCTTTTCAAATCGATCCATAGGTCCTTTTCACAACTTGCAATCTCATGAGTTCACGAGTTGTGACTCCCAACTCTTCCTCTCCAATCTCGCAATACCCGAGATCGCGAAATGGGTATAGCTCTTCTTTCGTCAGCACCTCTACACGTGATCACCGGCTATGCTTCATGCAAGCTTCTCTCGCAACTTGGCACTTCGTGAGTTCAAAGGTTGAACTCTTTTGCTCTTATCTCGTGAATCCTCGAGACGCGAGAAGTCAATGGAGTGTTGACTCCTTCCAATATGTGATGTGTTTCCTCTGGTCTATTCCCTGGGCCCACCGGGTGGTTCTTCCACGTGTCTCTTATACCCAACTTTGCACTTCATGACTTCGGTTCCCGAAGCACTACCCCCATTGTATCCCGACGCCCGAGATTTCGAGATCCCAAACTCCTCGCTACTTCTTATTGCAACTCGCGACTTCGGGACTTTCGAGACAGAAGTCTCGAATTCCTATCTACCGATATGCCAAAATGATGAAATTATGACATGTCGTCAATGTGGGTCCCACAATGGAACTTCCCACCACAATCAGTTTCAGACTTTGTGACTTCACGAATCCTGATGCTATGCTCTCGGTCCTCCGACTCACAAAACCGCAAAATGATCAACAAAGGTTTGACCTCCGTATCAACAAGTATGACACCTGTCCACTATGTGTTGTTAGGTTCTTCTACACCTTCAAACCTCTGAATGCGCGATATGCGCAGTGAGACTCTGATCCAACAGTCCTCGCTTGACTTGGATCCTACGGCTGTCCTCGCTCCTCGCGATTTCACCACTTGCGACTTGAAGCACCCAATCTTTGGACTCTCACCTTGCGAACCTCCGAGTTCGCGAGATCCCTTGATCTCTGCCACCTGTCCTCCTCCGATGGATGGATTATATTCTTTCACGACTTCACCACTCGCGCAGTTGAAGGACTTCTCTTTCTAACATCAAATGTCTGAATCCCCGATACGAGTGATCTCGCAACACGTGTCTACTCTCAGACGAACGACTAAGATTTCCTTTCACTAATTCGGGACTTCGCCTTTCGCAACCTCGCGAATCTTGAAACAAGGCTTTTAACCCGCAACTCCCTTGCTCCTTTGCATGATCCGATGGCTCTCGGAACTTCGCGAATTCTCCACAAAGAATTTCAACCATCAAATTCCTCCTTGGCTATGTCTGTGAAACGAACACGGTATCCCCTTACAGAACTTGTCCACTAGCAAACCAACGTTGTTGCACCTTCTTCCAATACTTCAAGGTACTAGCCCTCTTGAGCTTTTACCACAATTCCAGTCTTCAAAAAGACTCCTGCATGCACTCCTTGCAGTGATTCTTCAAATCCTTCCAAGTATTTGAACCTCTTTGACTCTACGCACTCTCTGCGACAATAGTCTTTCAACAGTTTCACTCAGGTTGTAATTCTGAGACTTCGCTCGGCCTATGCACTCCTTGCACGGATCCTGTGCTCAACTTGAACTTCTACGAGAATGAGAACAAGGTTATCTCTCCTGAGCTTGTAGAGATGAACTCTGACTTCTGTCAACACACACCTTGTGGACAATTTCACTGCACTCCTTGCAGGAAAACTCTTGCTCAGACAGAGAAACAATTGAAACTCATTTCTTACTCTCCCTCTCTTCAGATTTCAGACATTAAATATGAAATCATACATTCACATGTCAAAGAAAATGTATAGCAGAGAGTAAACAAGCACATATCAATCATGATGTACAAACACAGCAAAGCAATTGAACACCATGAGTCTAAGATAAAAATATTTGTATTAATCCAGAACTTTTGTACATGGGTTTTTCTACACAGCTCTCTGCTTCTACTCTCCTATGCTCTCTTGATTGATTATGCTGCTAATCTTGCTAATGTTACAATGATACAAGTGAGGGTGTCTATATCTATTTTCCCTCCAGCTCCTAAAACTGTCTAATCTGAGAATTCAAAGCTACCTACTTACATTTACTAGCATAAATGCCTCTTAGTCCTTCAAATGAGAGCAGGACGCTCAAGGTATGATTACATCTACAAGTACACCTTTTCTTAATTGTATCATTTACATTTGGCACATCCAACGTCAAAACATTTTAAACAATTCATCATGTGCCCAAAATGCATTGGTGTCTGCCCCACACTCGCTTGTTTTTGGCGATGCTCCTGCATCATCAACTTAGTAAAGAATCTGCAATTAAGAACCTTCTAAATTGAACTAAATTAGAAACTTCATTTTAGGGAAAGTATTTAAAACCTGTAAGGGAATCTAGGGACACCTAGGAGTAAATTTAGGATTAACTCTAGGTGGGTGAGGGAATTAGACAATTTAATAAATTAAAGAAAATAATTATTGGCGGAAGGTGGGGGATGAATGACACTTGTACGATGGAGAATTTTTAGAATATTTTTATTTAAAACTTAAATTAAATGAGATTTAGGGAAAGATGGGAAGCTCTAAAACTCTATTAAAGAGAGGAAGAAGGGGATCGGTTGTTAGCGTAACGTTGCGCTACCTGATTAGTGACTTGACTGATTTACTTATGGGAGTTGGGATTTCCCAGCTCGGAGAGGACTAGTAGCTCAGCCTTGCGAGGCGAGCTGGGAGCTAGACGTACCATCTGGATAGTGTTTGACCCCTTTGCGGCTCGGAGGGCTACGGGGAAAGAAGAGTACCCCTAGCATTGGCTAGGAGGTACCGATGAGGTCTCGACGGTCGGTGAGCGGGAGTGGCATGGAGAGCACAGACGTCATTCGAGGCGGGTGATCAGGCAACGATACGCTCTTTATTTATGTTGGTAGATGGTATTAGGACTTATGCTTGGATCTGCTTGCTTATTGGAAAGGTAAATTGATGTTAAAGGGTATATTTTATAAAACACCTTGCTGAAACTCTTGAATTCATTTAACAATTTGCTAAGTTGTTTAATTTTATATAACGTAGTCGAAACCCTGATTTCATTTAGAAAATGCATTATGTGGTCACTGTAAATTCTAGCCTTGCGCCTTCCTCATTTCTATGGAATTTTTTTTGTGTTTTTATCATTTCTATAAAAATTTTACTGTGTAATGTCCTGCTGAAAAAACTTGTTCTGGCAATTTGCCTTGTCATTGTGTTGCTGAAACACTCATTTTGGCAATTTCATTTGTAAATTGTTACTGTAAATCTGTTCTAGCAATTTTCCTTGTCATTGTGTTGCTAAAACACTCCTTTAGGCAATTTCATTTGTAAATTGTTACTGTAAATCTGTTCTGGCAATTTTCCTTGTCATTGTGTTGCTAAAACACTCATTTCGTCAATTTCGTTTGTAAATTGTTACTGTAAATCTGTTCTGGCAATTTTCCTTGTCATTGTGTTGTTGAAACACTCCTTTCGGCAACTTCGTTGTAAATTGTTACTGTAAATTCGTTCTAGCAATGTGTTCTGTCAAATTGTTTTGGAATATTTATTGCAAGTTTGTTCTAGGAATTTGTTCTGGCAAATTCGTTTTGTAATGGTTACTGCAAATTCATTATGGCAATGTGTTTTGGAAAATTTGTTTTGTAATGGTTACTGCAAATTCGTTCTGGCAATGTGTTCTGGCAATTTCATTTTGTAATGGTTGCTGCAAATTCGTTTTGGCAATGTGTTCTGGCAATTTCGCTTTGTGATTGGTTACCGCCCCCTTTTTTTACTTCTTCCTTTACCAATGACTGCCCTTACACTTCTTCCTGAGTTCTCCTGCTAAGTCTGCATCCCAATTAATACTGTAAATGTGAATTAACCATATCCAGAGAGTGAGGTCGTGAGTTGTTGGGATGGGAGTGTGTCTGCGAAATTTATTAATTATTAATTAGTTTTGACAGTAAACCCTCACACCTTGCCAGAAATTTCTAAACTAAGAGAGCATAGATCGGCCTTACCTTAATGACAGTTTGCATGGTTGAATCATGGACGATGTAATTATGATGGCAGTTTCTATGGTACAACGTAGATTTAGCATATTATTTCTGTCATTGACTGTGCAACGTTAACCTTCTTCATTAATGACCTTTTTATCTTAGTTCCCTGGACACAACCATTATCCCTTGGTCATCTTAATATGGTCATATTCTTATGATTTTAGGCAAGTCTCTTGATATATAGTTGATCAACAGGCAAGTTAATTCCCTATCTATATTATTGTTATCGAAAAAATGTACAGTTGTAACTTAATAATCAAGACCTTGTATCATTGGGAGCCTGTGATTTGCACCTTTTTACATAAATTCTTTTTTTTTCAGAGTAAACATGTGGTGGTTAAGTAAATATTTATGATGATGACATCTTCATTTAGTATAGTTAATTGTAGGGATTAATATGTAATTTATACAACTAATAATAAATTATTATTATAGAGGATATGCTCATGAAATTCTTGTGCTTATGTGTAGATTATCAACTACTCAACTTTAGTTAAATCGTGATATATAGTATTTACATTTGTACACAATTTGTAAAAGTATCTAGTAATAAAGAACTCATTGTTAAAGGTTAGATTAGTAATTAATGTTGTCAATTCTTTGATCATGCATAATACCTTGTGGTGTAGCCCAATAAATAAGTGAATGATAGTATGTAACCCCTTCCACAACTTGATAAAGGATTGATTTGGAAAAACAATGAAATTACTTTAAAAACTGGGTAGAAGTCCAATGTCTATTCATACTAGTAGTTATTGAACGTGGACTGTATGTAATCTAGAAACAATAAAATAATCAAATGTAAATAATAAAGGGTGATGTGGAATGTGTAGAAGGACAAAATGTGGTACTACCAAATGTAATGTCTTTTAAGCTAAGTACTATCTCTTCTTTTCTAACCTGCTTTGTCATCCTTGCTGGTATTGAGAACATGCCTCATTCAGTTCTAATTAAAGATATTGCAAGTTTTTAATGAATGGCTAGTTTATAATTGACAGACTAGATAGATTTGATTAATGATTACTTATATCTTTATTAAATCCCATTGAACATTAGACTTGCTTAGTAATGTTCGTTAAATGCCAATTTAGATGATACTTTGTTGTCCCTTGGAATTTAGAACTACGCATTAAATTATGCTTAAGACTAAATTAGATCGTACCTTAATGACACTCTGCATTTTAGACATATTGAGTTGTTTCTCGTTTTATTGCTATTATACATGGGTGTACACATTTTTGCTTGGTCTGCTTGTGTCGGGCAGGATGTAGACACCTCCATGTTCCTCAGAACAGTCGCCAGCCCTGAGACCTTAAATGGTTAAAATCGATGGGAACCTAGGCTTGAGCATTGCTTATGTGTCTTGGAGGTCCTAACCATTGCAGGGTAGGACAGGCGGGTAGTCA
>ML801480.1:297824-310667 GCA_009831015.1 Picea engelmannii | reverse complement strand
TCTGAAAACAAAGAGAAGCTCATTAAGGTATGTGACAACTTAATTTTTTTCTAGAGTATTTTACATAACTAAATGCATGCTTATTTGCTTATTAATTATTTACTCATATAAAACATTTGTCTTTTATGATTCATGTAGGTCTTGGTGATGGAAATGCATGTCATGGACAACTCTTATCAAGTTGTATAGTCTAATGGATCTAGAGAAAGAACAATGAAAAGGTAAGGGTTTTGACGTGTTTTTAAAAGTAGGCTTTATACTAGGAAAAGTTCACAATCCTCATGAATATGTATATATTGATATATATGCCAAGTTCCATGTGGTGTTTTTGTTTACTTGTAGATATTTTAAATATAATTTTTGTTTCCTTGTAGTTTTTTTATAAAGAAGTATAACTATTTTAGAGAACCCCCATACACAAAGTCTTTATCCATATCCTCATTGTGGAAAATAAATTAGAAAAGATTCCTCACTTCATTCATTTCCATAATCCTAACCTTATTCATATCCCTAGTCCAGATCCTAATTCCTATTAAACAATGCATGAAGCTAATCCCATTAATCTAGACCCCTCCTCTCATCCCACATGTTAGTGCAAGTATTATAAGGCTCCAAAGGACACTACTACAAAATGCATATTCTTATAATAATAATTCACATCCAAATCCTTGTACATATATGAGAAATCCCTTGATGATCCTAGGGTACAACAATATTTAGACACTTCTCCCCAACAAAAAATAGTTCCTATTACAAAATCTATTGAAAAAGATCCCTCATTACTCATAATGACGAATGAAATTTATTCCCCTCTCTAAGTCTCCTTTTTACTCATAATTGTTAGATCAAAGACCAACTTGCCACTATAATCCTTGATAATTGTAACCAAAATAATCGCATTTTCCATCACTCCTCACCCCTCTCCTTATCATTGGGGCTTTGTACAATAGGACATAACTCATCTTCTCATTAATAAACATTGTGGAGTCACCCTTGTTATAGGGATTTTTCAAGATATTGTTGAATGCTATGTATCTCCACTTGATTACTCTAATTTACTCTTGAACATATAATATGAACAACAATGAAATGCTTTATAAGATGTCCATTGTTCCTATTTGGAGTTTTTTTGGGCTAGCTTAGACTTCCCATTATCAACTCTAGCCACTTCTTACCTGGTAGCACCCAATAATACCTAGTTCTCCCCTAGTCTTCTTCCTCTCCTAGTGTTCCATGCTCTCCTACATACTCTTCCTCTTTTCCTAGTCCTTCAAATTCTTGGGGAAAGTATTGCCTCTCCTCCTTATCTTTTCTTCCTTACACCCCTTTTTATCCATTTATATTTGGTCATAATATCGATGGGTCCCTTATAGGTCATTATCTCAAGAAATACCCTACTTGAGATAACCTCTACCTAGTTAGGATCAACTATCACTTCTTTGGTCAGTTTTCAAAGATGTCCCCCTTAATGTCACATTCCATAGCTTGCAACTATGAAGCCCCTCCCAATGCTAACATCATATCTTCCTTTGTTCCTCTCTCCTCCACTGGTACCATTGGTATTTTCACCTCTACGCTTGCATTGAACTAAATCTAGGCTACCATGTGTTGTTTTTGTTCTTTTGATGACTCTATATTACTATTTTATGATGCCTATTATGCTCACACTCTCCATATTATTGTATGTCACATGGGACTCATGCTATGTCCTTGACTAGTGTATGGCGCCTTAATGACTATAGAAATCCTAGAACAAGGAATGGCATTTGTTACACTCACCTTAACTCCAAGTTGCCATATGTTACATTTGTTCTTGTGATAACCCTATATTAGAGTGTGTTTCCTCTCTCGCTCATGTTCACTCTTAGTCGGTTTATGTCAACTCACACCTTTTTCCAATGTCATGTCAGTGTCATCAACTTATTTTTCTTGCCTTTGTTAGAACTACCCTAACACCACAACCTCCCATATTTACCTATTCATCTATCCTCCATCCTTTCCATAAGAGATCATGTTGCTAATCCTACCTCACTTGTGGTAAGATACCAACCTCTGTGACGTAGGTATCTAGCTAAACACGTTCTTGCATTGCTCATTACTCATTCTTGGAAATGAAAGTATTAGTCTACCCCCTGTATATTGAACATATTCATGATGTACCTAAAATTCTGGGCCTCGTTATTATTGTCCTGTTTTTACAAAAATATATGAGTCAATGTCATAATGACCCTATATGTTCGTAAGAGTTTCCAATTCTTCAAGGTGTTAAGAGCCATTATTTTCCAAATCATTCAGAACATAGAATAAAATTGACCAATAACTTATACATAGGTGATGAAAGATATTTTAAAACCTTTTCATAAATCACAACCTTTTTACTGATGGTGTCTTCATGGGTTCAAAACCTTACTTTACAAACCTAACAATATTTCTACCTTTCAACATTCTCATGAACCCTTGGGTTTACCATTACTCCTTGTGGGTCATAAATTTCCACTCACCAAATTCATACAAATTGCAATTTTTGTCATTTACACAAGCCTATATGAGATCAGTACAAATATATGAATTCAACTAGGAGTAGACCTTTTCCCTTTCAAGTTGATGATCCCCATCAACTTTGGGACTCAATGTCTCTTCATTAAATTCTCCTTCTAATGAGGATGGAATAGACAACTTCAAATAATTCACATACACATTGGAATATTTTCCCATATATGGTGACTAATCCAAGAAAATAACTTTTATTCATTCTTATTCAAAATCCCAAAATATCATTTTAAACCTTTCTTTGATGGGTGCAACCACACTTGATCAAAATCAGGAGGTATGTGTTGTTAAATGCTTATCATGCCTCTTTTCGTAACTTGATTGAGATTCCTACAAGATGGTTTCTTATACCTACACATGTTCGTGGATTTTTCTTTTTAACGAAGTTCGCATACCTTCCCATTGATCAATTTTCTTAATTGTTCCACTTTGAGGGCTAAAATTTCAAGTTAAAGTGAGTACAATAAAATACAATAAAATAGGTGGAGGATTTGAGGTGAGCAATGAATTGTTCAATTAACAATTATATATATAAATGACAAACAATCTTCCCAAATATTGGTATGTTATAGCTTCACAACAAATGAACAAATGTTTGATTTATATCCTTGGGATACCCATGCAATTGTAAATAAAGGATAGAATTCTCTTCAACTTATATCCATTACCATCTAGAGTGTGGATTAAAAGTTTCTTGAGAATCTATTATATCTACACATGATAAATGTAGATATTCCAAAATGCACCTTTACATGAGTGAAGAAGATAATTACATCTTATTTTCAAGTTTCGACATGGTATAAAAAATACCATATTATTTACTCTTGTTTACTCTAAAATGTACATCGACTTTACAACTTCAAGCTTCCCACATGAGCTTATTCTTAGCTCTCCTTTCTTAACCACAAAATTATGAAATTTATACCTTTTTTTTTTGTACTGGGGGAATCGGCAACTGGTGGTTCTCATACTCACGTGACACAGGGTCGATCCCCGTCGGCTACCACTATAATCCCAGGTGCAACCATCCAGCCCGTAAGAATGGCGCACGAGTAAATCCGGGTGAGAATCGAACATGAGACTTCATTTTACAAATTTCCTTCCATTTACACGACACTTGTCAATCTGTCTACACCCGTGCGGGCATGAAATTTATACTTTAATCCTCCTTCAAGCGTACAATAATCTCAAAGACTCAAGACTTTCATATATATACAAGTTTTGTAAGTTTTTAACCATTTTCCAAAATTTGAGCTAGATGTAGGTAATCCCTTATATTATTCAAGTACATAAGAGTTTAACTTTAGAGCTATGCTCAAATAAAAACAAAGAGGTCTTAAAGGAAATTGACCATGTGGTTTTGTATATATTTATCATACATGAATACCGAATCTAAATGTTGCAGGATACCATTCACATGAAGTCTGGGCTTTGTTGTGACTTGGATCAATTGACAAGGATTATAAAAGCTTATGATTTGAGTGATTTTTTTTGTTTTCCCAACAAATAATTCATGTAATACTTCAATGCCTAAACTATGATGTACAATCCCTTATCTTATTTGGGGTATATTATGATTGCACCAACAAAAGTTTCAAGTGTTATATTATCCAACTCTTTCAGTGTATGAAAGGTTCCCCCATTATGTTATCCAACTCCTTCATTGTATGAAAGGTTCCCATATTACATTGTAATATGGCATTGCCATATTACATTGTGATATGGAATGCCATATTACAATGTAATATGGTAATACCATATTACATTGTAATATGGCATTACCATATTACAATGTAATATGGTAATACCATATTACATTGTAATATGGTAATTAACATATCTCATGTAATTAAAAAAAAAAAGAACTTAAAGTCATCGTTGTAATATCGACGATAGTTCGTCAGAAACAAATTTTTCGTCCCAAGTTGCCATGCATTTTCGTCGCTATTGCCACAGATTTTCGTCGCAAGTTGCCACATTTTTTCATCGCACATACAACATCTGCGTCGTAAGTTTTTGGCTTGCCATAAATTTTCGTCCCAATTACGATGATTTTTCATCTCAAGTTGCCACGGTTTTTCGTCACACATACAACATTTGCGTCATAATTTTTTGGCTTGGCATAAATGATCATTGCAATTGTAACGAAGTTTTGTCATAATTGCAATGGTTGTTTGTTGTAATTGCGACAAAGTTTTGTCATAATTGCGACGATGGATAGGGTTAACCGACCTTGATGGTGATGACACGTGGAGAGCTAATTTCGTCGATGTTTCCACACACACCTGGATCGTGGATATAGTGACGAAAAAAAGTCTCTTCTTTCGTGGAAATTGTGACGGATAAGTGTGGCAATATCAACGAAAAAGCGTCGCAAATTTGGTCATATGTACTAGTGATCAACAGTGGTTCGGTCAGTGTGTGGGGAACATTGTTTTCTAATCTGCGTTGGACTCTACTCGTTAAGGGCGCGTTGATTCTCTTCTCCAGTTACTGTTTTTTTTTAAATTAGAAATCAATGTTGGCCTCTAATATTAAAGGATGCACTAGCCTCTCTGATTGTCTTGTGGTCTCAGGTTCGATCAAGGGCCTCCCTCCATATCGACATGGGTTGGAATCTGAATTAACAATATTGAAGCCATAACTCCAGGTATTTCTCTATAGTTCTTTGGAATATTGTTGGAACCCAACTCTGTTAAATTCTTGATAAGTTTTTATGTACGATTTTTAATTACTGTATTTTTCTCCTTATGAGATAAAGAACGACATGTGTAATCTATCGGTTATCCATTTGGTTGTATATAATGTGAAGGATTTCCCATTGGAGTTTGTAGTCAAATTTTAGAATGTGTAGCAAAATCAAGAAATGTGTGTAAGTATTATAAAATTCATTGTCAAGAAGCAAAAGAGCGACTAAGGAGAAACCTAAGGACGTGAAGGAGCAGATTAACAAGAGTACAGACAACAGAGGCAAAGAAGCAATAAAGCGACCAAAATGCTGAAAACTCAGAGTGCTAAATTTGAAATCGAGAAGTTCAATGGAAAAAACAATTTTGATATCTAGAAGGTCAAGATGCACGATTTGCTCATGCAACAAGGCATGGTGGAGGTGTTTTTGGGAAAATCAAAGAAACCCATGACCATTTTAGATGAAAAGTGAGAAGAGATTGATGCGAGAGCACTAAGTGGCATACGTCTGTGTTTGGTCGATGATGTTCTATTCAACATTATTACGGAGAAGACAATAATTGGTTTGTGAACGAAGCTAGAAAGCTTGTATATGACGAAATCCTTGATGAACAAGATCTTCCTTAAAAGACAATTGTACAGTTTGTGTATAAAGGAAGGTACGAAAATAACCAATCATTTAAATACTTTTAATACTCTTTTATTCCAGTTGACTAGCATAGGAGTGAAATTTGAATCTGAAGATAAGGAAATTACATTATTGTGTTCTTTGCCTGAGTCATGGGATCACTTTTTTACCACAATTAGTTTCATTTCAACAGAAAGTATTGAGTTTGATGTTATTGTGGGAACACTACTGTGTGAGGAAACAAGAAATAAATCCAATTTAGAAACCTCTACATCTGAGGCGATGGTGGTCAGAGGAAGACCTAAAGAAAGAGGACATGTTCAGAGGGATTTCTCTCGGTCAAAGTCGAAGGGCAAGAAGAGAAAGCTTAAGTGTTGGTTTTGTGGAAAATCTTGACACCTGAAGAAGGATTGTTGGAAGCAACAACAAGCCTCTAAATAAGACCCTCCAAAAGATATGAAGGGAGAAAACGCAAATGAAACAGGTTCAACAACAACTTCAGGTATGGATGATAAAGTTTTAACAATTGATGTTGTTTCACGTTATGATCAACAATGGTTAGTAGATTATGGTGCTTCAAATCACATGTGTCTTCATAGACACTAGTTTATTACTTACCAGTCTATAGACAATGGAATTGTTTCAATGGGAAATGATATATCATGTAAAGTTGTGGGAATTGGTAGCATTTGAATTAAGATGTTTGATGTATCTCTTAAGATACTAATTGATGTGAGACATGTACCTGAGCTTAGGAAGAACCTAATCTCTTTAGGAGTCTTAAATACTAGAGGATATAAAATTACTGTTCAAGGTGGAGTTATGAAGGTCTACAAAGGAATCCTACTGGTTATGAAAGTGAAGAAGGTTGGAAGCCTGTTTCTGTTAGAAGGAAGAACCGAGTCAGATTATGCAATAGCTATATCCAAGAATGACAGTGATTATGTTTGACTATGGCATCAACAGTTTGGCCATATGAGCAAAAGAGGATTGAAGATATTATCTAATTTCTCGAAGCACTGTATTTATGAAAAACAAAGTAGGTAGAGATTTAAAACCGGAAGACATACTAGTGAAGGAATCCTTGATTATATCCATTCTAATGTTTGAGGGCCATCCCCTACTATTTCGTATTAAGGATCATCATACTTTGTTACTTTTATAAATGTTTTCTCTAAGAAGGTGTGGATCTATATATTATGGGTTAACTTTTCATTATGATATTTGCCTATAAAAAATTAAAAAGTCACATTTCATTAATATAAGAAAAAAAAAATTATGATGTTTTTTATTTAAATTAAAGAAAAAAAATTAAATATATAAAATTTAAAAATTTTATATTTACAATTTTAATGTTATTTATTTCAAATATATTTCAATATAATATACTCATACTTTTTATAATAAATATATATTTTTATTAATAGATTCAGTAAGTAATTTAGACTATTTAAATCTTTTTTATTATTATTATTATTATTATTATTATATATATATATAATATATATATATATATATATATATATATATTATTTTTATTTTTATAAAATATTCCAATACTTAACTCATACTTTTTATAATAAATATATATTTTTATTTATAGATTCAGTAAGTACTTTAGATTATTTAAATATTTATTATTTTATATATATATATATATATATATATATATTATGTTTATTTTTATAAAATATTCCAATACTTAACTGTATTGCTTTGCCTACCTACCTTAACCAACTACCTTTATTAAAAAGAAATATTACCTGGCATTTTGAACAAAAGAAAAGTATGATGACATGATTCATATGCAAAAGGCATGTAGACTTGCTTTTGCTGAGCTAAAAGTCACAAAGAAATAGCATTCCGATTCCTTACTTTGAATGTGTAACTGGATACATTGTAAGTTCTTTGCAAATTGACTTCCTTACCGTCAAAACCTAATGGACGATACCTCATTACTTTGAACGTGGTACTAATACGCGGTAATTTGCAACTCGACTCCATTAGGCTCGAAACCTAACGGATAAAAAGAGAGCGTACAGTCGTTTCAACCAGAGTTGTGCTAAAGTAATCTTTAATTTCCCCTCGTTGTATGTTTTCACCGGTTAACCCTGTATCTATTCCCCTCAAAGAGATGGCCCCTCTCTTTATCAAAGAAGCCGAGTTCCCTCCGAGTGAGAATCTTCACTTGAATATTAGAGCAATAAGGCCTGGTTGCGATTCTAATTTATGTAAGATATTCCCCATACCCAACAAATATTCAAACCGTTCTGTAACGTATGTTTCCTTCTTACGTCAAATTTCATAAAAAGATTATCCATGTAAAAAGTGAGCGACGGAGACTAGCCCTAAACTTATTTCAAATTTATACCAGTAAATAACCCACATAAACTCATATCAAATTTATATAACAATTAACATTAATAAAACATTTTACAATATGATCTGCAATCCTTAGGAATTACTTGGTATTTCCACTATTACATTACCATTTTAACACCTGTACGCTGCCTGGATATAAGTTCTAATAATATAAAGAAGAACAAAGACGTTATTTTAAACACGACGCTTCTCGCAGCAGAAGTCACATAATTAATTACTCGGGATTTAGAGCCATCAAGGAACGAAATACATCGGATTAGGAAGCTTGAATGTACGGGCACCCACAGCACTGCCAATAATATCGGTCCACTGATCTCCAACATTACCCCATATACGATATCCATCTTTTATCAATTCCTCCCTCTTGCCTGACTTGAATACTGCCGCGCTCTTGCCTTTCTCGGCATGCTCTCTACATTCATATATCATCCASGAAAACCTTCAACATTAGTCTCATTTCATAACATACGTAAATCAGGAATGAAAATGGCGGAACAAGAAAATAAATATACCTCAARATAAGTCCAGCATAGACAGYATACCCCTGCGAAATGAGATTTTCGTTGGTAATGTTACKTTGAGATTCATCCCTTCCTGTGAGAAAGAAAATCTGGTATCCGGAGGTATTGAGATGCTTGTACAGACCCAAAATAGCAGGTAGAGCAACAGATTTACCACTTACTGCCCAGTTGTTAAAGGARACAGGGTCGAAGGGCATTCCACTGTACAATCAGTCCAAATCCAGAAGAATTAAWTTTTTCCTTCGGGATAAACTAACATCGAATTCTTCAATAAACATTCGAAGCGTTAAAAGTACTAAAATTTGTTTCGCATATTAATTTTTTTTATCTACGTTATTCTTTCCTGACTGAAAGAGCTGTAATATATCTATGAGCGCTATTTCAAGATACGAATGATATTACCATGCTGCAAATAGCGTAGCACGAGTCCATATCTTTCATGTCAAGCGATGTATCAAAACTTGAGTTGCCAATATCAACATAGAGATGCTAAGATTGAGATGGGCATACAAGTTTGGCCGGTTCAGTGCTTATACCTTTCAGAAAAACCGATTTTTCCTTACGGGTGGTAAGGATGGATTTCTTTTCGCGGCAATATTAATATGACCATTGATATATTTATATTTTTAACTTCTAATCTATTCAGCAAGCAGGGATTACAGAAAGCTCAGTTGTCAACCTCGTCGTGTTTTAAATGAATAAAGAGACATACAAGCATCAACGGACATCTACCCACGAAAGCTGTAGAACAAGGTGTGCAGCAGCTGGGTTCTCTGTCGCAATGGTCTAATATAAAAACGACTAGTAAGATCTAAATAAAATCGATAGAGGGTTTACCCAAATTTTCGGCCCATATAATATTCGAGATTGGACAAGGCGGTGTCATCTACATCCAACACCCACGCATCCTTACCATCGCCGACCGGGCTAATTTCTGCTGTGTAAGTAACGATACAGTCGACTGCCGTTGCCAGATCTCTTTCGTACTGTCCATATAGCATGTACTGCTGAACGTATGGCAAGCAATCTTCGGGAACTGTCCACCAATTCCTGAAATTATTCAATTCTACGTTCAGCCTCCAGCTTAAGCAGTCTGTATTGTTCTGATCAGCGATATCATGTAATTCGACAGCGGCTTCAAATTTACACCAAATGTTGATATTGATGAACAATAATGCAAGAAACCTCCATGATATAATAGCGTTCCTCGTCATGATATTGCTGTTAAACGTACAATTAGGTTGTACGCGAATTTAGAGTTAACTCTATCTAGGCTTATAGCTTATAAACTTGTATGTAAGACCAATTGTGACAATGGACAAATGAAACATCCGTTGATCTGGAATCAGAACCCTCAGGTGAACTCTTTTGACGGAATGGGCTATGCTCGTAGCCTTTTATACACAATTCAACCACAGAAAAAGCAGCCGACCAAAAAAAGTATTTAATGGAAAAACCATCGAATAACTTCACGCGAGACTTAATTGCCGGGCCACACCTCGAATACTTTGTTCCCCGCTCCGTTTTCCACATCTATGGTACAGTCGATTACAGTACAGATTCTTTGGGCTAAATGGGCCAATTACACCCAACACTATTCAATCTACCCCGTCCACTCATACTCAAACAATAGATTCAAGATATATGATTGTCATATTTCATATGGAGATTACTATTAAGTTTGCTTACACGCAGAGAGCGAATGAAATAACTGGACGTTTTTTACAGTGATAAATGTAAGCTCTGCACGTAATTAAAAGGTCACGGAACTTGGAAATCCGATGTGGTCATAAAAATTTATCTTCAACTGACAATAATCGTCAGTGAGATTCTGGAGATTATAATCTTATCATCTCACGCATATTTTCAATGATGTTAGACTCGGCGAATCAGTGGGTGTATGAAAATTTGTGGGCAAGTGGATGTGCAGTTGATTAACGTTCATTGGCTAAGAAAAAATATTACCTATTAGAGAAAAAGCTCAGCATTCTATTGCTATGTAGGTCAAATAGTGCATATGAAGGTCATTTGTAATATAACAAATTGGAAATTTACTTAAATGTGTTCGTCATATTTTAGTGCTGAAAATGAAGCATATTGGTGAGGCCACTAATTTAAAGTTATCCATACTTGTCATTTTCATCAATGCATTTCATATATTTTGCACACAAATAGTACTGTGTACTTTATATATTCGTATAAATTCTACATTTATGAGGAAATATCAATGGTTATCTGGGTGATTTTTACTGTCACTATCAAACTGATTTTCTTTACAGCATTCCAAAAATGGATGGTGTCATGTCAAAGAATTTAATGGCCTTGGGTAGTAAATAACAATGACGGAATGTTAATCCAGTTTCACTTATCCTTGTTTAAAATCAAATAAGGCAATCTCAAAGGAAAGTCATTTCCTTTATTAGCAAAGAAACCATGTTTACTAACACCATTGAAATGATTACAAAGATGAAAATCATAAGTAACACAGTTTGAATTTGAATAATTACAAAAATTAAAAAAAAAAATGACTGATTACAAAACTTGAAAAGCATAAGTAACAACATTTAAATGATAACAAAAGTTAATAAGTCAATCTCAAAGGAAAGTCATTTCCTTTATCTTAATTCCAAATCAAAGAAACCAAGTTTTCAGCTTTCATATATAAACAAACTGAACACCATTTTAATGAGTACAGAGATAAGAATGATAAATAACACCATTTGAATTTGAATGATTACAAAAATTAAAAAACATAAAGATAAGAAGCATAAATAACACCATTTGAATCATTACAAAAATTAAAAAACATAAAGATAAGAAGCATAAGTAACATTATTTGAATTATTACAAAAGTAAAAATGTATAAAGGTAACACTAATTGAATGATTAGAAAAATTGAAAACTATAAAAACAACTTAGTCTCTGCCAAGTAAATTTGGAAATGGAGTGCCTCAACAATTGTCAATTTACTATAAAACTATTGTCAATTTGCTATAATTATTATTTATCTTTATTAAAGAAAAATTCAAAATCATTATTAAAAAAGAAAGATACAGCCTGAGTGGGCCTAATGGTTAAGAACATGTGTTTCCTCTTAAGAGGTCACAGGTTCAAATCCATAGGGGGGTCCCTTGTCCCACAAATAGATTATTATTATTATTATATATATATAAGTTGTCTATATCATTTTGTTTTTCATCTTTAACTATATTTTGCTAATTTATTTTCATTTATAAAGAAATTCAAAATTTGTATTAAAAAAAAATTACACATATGTCATCATACATAATTATATATATATCATTTTGTATTAATCTAGTAGGAGTACACTTTCTATTAATGATAAGAGAAAAGCATAAATGCAATAATACTCAAATAAATGGATAGTAATAATGAGAGAACACATGACAATTTTTTTTTTTTTCTTAATTTTTTATATAAAAGGTACTAGGTACTTATAACCAAGTTTATTGAAATTTAAAAATAATGAAATAACTCGATAGTAATAATGAGAGAACACATAGCATTTTTACATTTTTTCTTAATTTTTTTATATAAAATGTACTAGGTACTTATAACCAAGTTTAATGATTATGTAATTAATTTCAAATATTGAAATACTTGAAGGCAACAATAAGACTTGGAATATATCAACCAATGAACAATGAGAAAAACAAATATTTTTATTATATCAAAAAATATATATTTGTTTTATTAAGTTAAACATTACACTACACAAATAAATTTAAAATATAAGGTAAATTAATGTCAAATCAATAGCAAACTCATTGCTATATTCTTTTGGTAGAAACTAATAAGAAGTAAAAAGTTAAAGTTAAAATGAACTATAGTATATTTCAAAATTTTAATCCAGATTAATATGTTAATTGAAGTCACCACTCATTATGATTATATTAATTAAAATCACCATTTTTTAGAAAAAAAATTATTGATATAATAATTTTATTACATATTGGAAGATACAAAATAAAAGTTTATATGAATTATGATATATTTCAAGTTTTTAATCATTATGTTCATTGAAACTGTAACTTTTAATGATTATGATTATGT
>ML801480.1:266145-287217 GCA_009831015.1 Picea engelmannii | reverse complement strand
TGGATGGTCATCCTAATGGCCAGACTAGGGGAATGGGATGGATGAGCGGGGTTTTAAGATGAAAAGTGATAATATGAGGGGAGCGAACGATGGTTCTGCAAACCCCCCTTGGTGGCTAACCAAAACCCATGAATACCAACTTGCTAAGCTACCCCATCAATTAACCCAACAGTGGTCAAGTGGATTAGTGTAAGATCCAAGCAGTTATCTGAAATGAAAGATATCTAATGCATACATAAGAAGGTTATAATGATCAAATATGACACATACCATGATACCTCGGACCAATTACCTCATGGAGCAAGAGCCTTTTCTGATGCAAGCCTAGGCCGGTAGTGATGGAGGCTGGTACTGCTGACAGGACAAGTATGGCTGAGAAGAAGAAAAGATGGGCCCTCAAGGGCCATGCTCAAGTCAATCTGCTCTCGTACTCCACGTCTGGGATCATGTGGCCCTCGAGACATGATCTCCTAGTTATCCCTAGATAGCGGGGATAACAAAGCTCATATGAAACAAAATTGGTTAAGGTCATACAACCACCCATCTTCATTTTTATAGTCAAACAAAGGAGTCTAATTAACCTTGGTGGGATGATGGAGAGCTTGCCACATGGGACGAAATAAAGAATATTTAGCATACAAGTTCTTCAAATCTCCATAAGAAGCAAAACAAAAATTCAATATATGCAAGACGTTAGCTAGAGGATGACTCAACGTATTAGCCACCTTATTGGAACTGCCCTATTTATATTTGATGGCCAAATGAAACTGTTGTATGTAGGAATCCCACTTGAAATGACATTAGTCATGGAGCTTTGACTAGGAATTAATAATAATTAAGGGATGGTGATCAATATGAAAAATGGTTTCCCTCCATAGAAGTTAATGGTTGCACTTATTCACATTGTCCATCAGAGCACAAAATACTTTATCATAGATGTTTTACTATAGGATTATCTTGGTTACTGAGAATGATAAGTCAAAAGTTGACCTCCCTACTTTAGAACAACATTGATGGCATATTGAGAAGCATAAGTCTCAATATCAAAGGGTTTTTACAAATTTAGAAAATGTAGAATGGGGTTGGGATACAATGCCCCTTTTAGTTTGTGAAATATCTCCTTGTTTTACTTGGTCTATTTGAAAATGGGTTGACTAGCTTATTGATGTAGGGGGTGGGCTTGGTGAGAAATACAATTCCTATAAAAATTTAGGCCCTCAAGGAAACCTTTAAGGAAGCTACTATAGTAGGAAAGAGACAAGATACAAGAGCTTGGAACTTTGTAATATCTACATAGATTACCAATTTATTAGTAAAAAATCGAAAAAAAGATTGGAGGTTTTCCCAAAATAAGATTTAATATGCTTCACTCACATTTTATGGGTGCCAAGAAGTTATGGAACCAACCACACATGATGGAGGTTCTCATCTTATGTGTTATTGAAAATAATAATATCATCCAAGTATATCACAATAAAATTCCCTAAGTGTTGATTGAAGTATCATTAATAACATAATGGAATGTAGCAACGGTGTTCATGCGACCATAGGCATCACCAACCATTCATATAATATGATATTGGTCTTGAAAGAGGTTTTTCAAGTGTCATTGAAGGTCATGCAAACCTAATGATATCATGTTTTCAAGTCCAGTTTGGAAAAATACTTGCCACCCTTGAGAAGGTTCAAAAAATCATCTACCCATGGTAGGGGTTAATGTATTTTAACAATGATCTTATTGAGAGCAGAATAGTCCATGACAAGAATCCATTTGTTTTCCTCCTTAGAGATAATGAATGCTAGGGGATGGGGGGGGAACGAGGGGAAAATATATGTTTAATATGTATAGAATCATGAAGAAAGATAATTTGGCATTCAACCTCATTAGCCTCAAGAGGGGATAGGTAGTAGGCAATAATGTTCAAAAGAGTAACATAAAAAATATAAATCAATGTAAATTTGGAAAGGTTATAGAGGGGTAGGTCCTTATAGAGGCAAGAGGTAAATTGCTATCCAATCTCATCATCCTCAAGAGGGGATAAGTAGTAGAAAATGATGTTGGAAAGAGTGGCACCCAATACTAAATCACTTAAAATTTGGATAGGTTGTAGAATGGGAAGTCCATATAGAGGTTGAAATAAATCAACAATTTGTTCATGTAATGGTTTCATAGTGGATGAGAGGGGCCTCAATTTCATTATCCAACCTGAAAAGGTGAACGACACAAAGTGATAAACATTTTTTCAAACTAACTTGATAAATACTAACATTTTCATGGAGAAATAGGTAGAGATGGACTCGAGAAAATGTCACTTCATATGATATAAAAATTTTATATGTATTTCTTCAAATATCATATCATATCCTTCATAACTTCATCAATAGTTTTATATCTAGCTTATAAAGGATTCATTTAAGATTTTTTCACATAATCAGTATTAACCACTCAAAAAAATAAACAAAATTGCACACGGTTCAATCACTTCTGATGCAGGAGCATCCTACTCAAAATATCATTGTATATTTGGTTAACCTAGGGGCTCTTATGTTTGCTAAGGCTTTGATTTCTTAATAGGAAATATGTATGTTTTGAGTAGTTTTTGTGAGGAATATGTGTGTGAGGTTTTTATTGCAAATGTTCTCGAATATGTGAGAATATGAGAGATATTGGGCTTGTGAAGATCTCATGAGGATCTTACGGATTGGGAGATCTTAGAATAGGGGTTTAGTTGAGTGAAAAGTGGATCAGAGAAGATCCTTAGGAATTTGTTGATGATTTCTTAGATCTGAACCAAAAACAGTTCATAATCCCTTTTGTATATTATTGTAAGCCTTAGAGGCATAATGAAAGATAGAAAGACATAGAATATTAAGGCTAGACATTGAAGGGTGGAAAAATGAATGTTAATTAGGCAATAGAGGGAAAAAGAGTTTGTTCAATGAAAGACCAGAAGGCTTGTGATCCTATGTAATTGTGTGTAATCATATGTATATGAATACAAATAAAATACTATGTTTGAGTATCACTGATAGGCCTCTATATTCGGATCTGTTTATCTATGTATTATATACCTCTGTGAGGAGGAAGGGTAAGTGTGTGCATATAGATGAGATTGTGTAACTGTAGGTATAGGGTTTATATTGTAGGGATGAGAAGGAGAACTCTAAAAAGGAGATATGGTGCAATACCGTACCCTATGTGAGGTCGATAATGGTTGTTCTATTGATCATCTAACATAGGAAGGATCAATGATCCTACAGAATAATAAGGTGAAATATTTTTCGTGATCACAGAGGAAGGCAGGACAACCATTAGATCACTTCACAACTGAATAGTAGTCATTAGGTCACAATTGTGTAAGGAAGGGGAAGGAATGAACGTTGTTCATTCATTATTTGGATAGGAATGTTTCACACTATCATATCACAAGGAATGAGTAAACTGATAAGAAATGAACAACAACCATCAAAGCTGAGAGACTGTAGAGGAAGACCGTTGTTCATCGACTGATTTAGTCGTGACCATCAGATCAGGATGAAGACATATCAACGGATGACGATCATTGCGGATCGTGAAGGAAAAATTAGCTGGTGAGCTACTTCATGTCCTTCAATCAACTGGGACCGTATATATCCATCAGGAAGAAGATCAATGGTGGATGTCGATTTTGTTACCGATAAGCAACTTCCATTCCAGAATTCAATATCGGGCTTAAAAAATGAGCATGTTGTGGCTCCATAATCCATTGTAGCCATCGGATCTAGGGTAGACAAATCTACATCATAGATTAAAGGAGGAATTAAGGATTAAGTCGAGGTCATAGGTCCCGGTTGCATGAAAAGAAGACAGAGTTCCTTCATGCTAGTTGAGGAGAACAAGGGTTAAAGCCTCTATGTTAGACTGTGGTCACAAGAATGGTCCTATGGGAAAAGGGCCAATAGACGAAGTGAATATAATTGTGACAATTTGGTATAATTTGATCCTATTAGTGATCGAACCAGATCAGAGAAGGAGAAGAGTGATCCTAAGACACCCCTATGTGGGTTGTGACATCCCCAAAAATAAAATATTTTTGAAATTTAAAATTGCTAGAAATTTATTCCGTTTTTAGTAACTTCGAAATTGGAATTTTTTTTTCATTTATGGCAATTCCGAATTTCAAATTTGGTAATTGTAATTAATTATTTTGACTATTGGGTAGAGACTTGATTTGACCCAACTAACTATTTGACCATGACACTTGTATGAAAACAAAATATTTTATATTGATTTGCAGGAGGACAAATGGAACACCCATGTTAAATTTAGCTAATCATGACTCCATGAGTGGGGAACATGTTGGAACTACCTCTGGACTGATTATTACAAGTGGAAAATCAGTGATTTGGCCATTGGCAGCCCCTGAAAATTAGGGATTTAGAAAGTTGCAAAAATTCCCAAGGGAGGGAAAAGACCTAGGCAAATGATAAATAACATATGTGAGGAGGCACGACGCTGCCAAGTATGCTAAGAAAAGAGGCTATGGACTTTTCATTGTTGTTATGAGCACTGCTCAGTAAGTGTGAGGCAAGGGGATAACTGCTGGAATTGTGGACATTGTTGAGGAGGAGTCTTCCAAGTTCACCCTCATGGATTCATGGTCAGGCTAGGGGGTGAATTGGCCAAGTAATTTTGGCTTTCTATTCTACAGTTGGGAGGAACGTGGTTGTTCCCTTTGCCTTCCCTGCGAACTAGTTCAGATATGTTAATATTTCCTCTCTCTGTTTGAATGATTATATATATATCTGATGTAATGCATCTGGTTATGCTAATGTGAAATATTTTCAAGAATGAAATCTGGTCATTTCTGTAAAGTTTATAAAATATGACAAAATTCTAGAAATGTTTCTCCTGTAATTAAATTTCTAGGCGGAACCATCTATGTATGATTAGATTTGAAAAAGTCTATGTATATATCACCTTTATATTTCCATATACATACATACATACATACATACATACATACATACATACATACATACATACATACATACATACATACATACATACATACATACATACATACATACATACATACATACATACATACATATATATATATATATATATATATNATCTAATTGCAGTTGGTACTTTGCATAGGCTTTATTGATTAAAGAAAAATTAAATGACTGTAACAAAAAAATCAATTATACATAAATATGTTGACATAGCATATAGACAAACAATTATTCCAACCAGAAATCAACTATGATAATAAGGGAGTTACAGAATAGCAGGAACTATATGGAAATAATTGAATATACCTATACATTTTTCCTCTGACAGAGCACTACCATAGATTATATAGCACCCTTGTTGTACCATTGAATATTTTTCGGATAATCTCATCGTACTTACTACATAAAGTCAATTATGGAAGTACGAGGTTATACCGCAATTATTGTTGCTACAGTTTTAATACTTGGATATATAAATAATGAAGAAATCAGTCTATATAGACTTACTATGTTTAAAACATAATTCCTTCCAGATCTAGTTCAGACCGTATAAAATTCCATTTGTATATATAAGTACAGAACAAAGGTTATCTATACATCATAACCTAATATGAATAATTATTCAGAGTCATAGTCCTCACCATTTATCGAAGTAGGCTGAGACAAGTTTGGAATATCAATATAAGCATACAATATTGAACATTCATATAGAGTAACATATCCATACATAGAATATCGATATATACATTCAGATCTATACAAAGGTCTGATATTTGGGTTTTCTCCTTTTCGAGGAGTATGTTTTTGTCCATATATAAATCCCCTAAAATAAACATAAGTTCCTTTCCTTACATTGCACAATTGTAATTCAGACTGCAAATATAATAGACAATAAAATACAAATTGGAACACAGTGTGAAAGAGTAAAGGGTACATGATTAAAACTAGAAAATCGATGAAATTCGTTCCCATAAGATCTAAGAAGAAAAATCAATATGGAATAGCTATCATTAGAATTATGTTGATATCCTTTTCTAGAATTGTTCATTAAGAGACCAAATTGCTCGATAGAGGTCACTGTCCGTATTGCCCTAAAATCGAATACTCAACATATAAAATTTAACCACATACGAATTCATCCAGATATACATTAATAAGGTAATAATCCCTTATGGCCACTGAAACTTAAAATACAGAGTTACAGGGTTGAGCTATCCCTTGAATAGACTCTGCTCTTCATGACGCTCACCCTTCCAGCTTAAAATTACATCAGAAAAAGGAAGAAAAACACCTAGGGTACTCTTTAAGCGTAACAAATTAAAAGTCGAATACCTTTTGAGATTTTGACCAGGAGTCTGTGCCTGAATCTATGCATGGTCGAAGTGCCTACAAGGAATTTTTCAAGTTACATTAGTATTGTATAATAAAAGTAGAATGGACAGAACCTTTAATAGAATAATGAATGATAGGAAGAGTTTAATGAAATGTGGTACTCAACTCATGGTGGGAGAACTGGAGTCTCTTCCTCTGTCGCATCTAGTCATATAAACATCCCAGGTCGAGGGGGGGAGGGTTCAGGGACTTCTCATGGGTACCCTCATAAACACAGAGCCCCATCATTAGATATTGGTTCCCAATCCTTTAAAGAATAAGAATGATAGTTTCAATATTAAAGAAAATTAATGCTTCAACCAAGAAATATCTATAAGAACACTTCGACTTCATAGACCTTCATACAAAACAAGCACGAATGTCTCCATGAGTACTGTAACTTTCTATAACTTTGACCCAAAAGAAAATTAAATACACAATGAAAATCTAGAACCTATTAGGGACTTACGAAAGCGTCTTAAGGGCTATAAAGTTTTGATTAGTACTCCAGACAGGAACTTAACACACGACACTACATGATATACGAACATCTAAGATATACCCAAATGGAAATAAAACGCAGGCAACTTAAGAAGTAAGAGGCTCCGAATAGGTAATACACAAGAAGCATTCTAAAGAATTTACAGTCGGGGTATCCTGCTTTAAATTATAGAATAGGTACCTATACCCAGACGTTTACACTTGGGGTAGTAGAGGAAATTCCGAGGAGAAGTCCAAACCCCAGACAATAATAATAATCCTGTCTCTCTCATAACTACATGTTTTAAAAACCTAAAGCATAAGGAGTAGTCCAGTATACTGAAATTGCAAATTTCCCCATGACTAAAGGAGACTTTCCATAGAGCCAAATCTTTGAAGGAAAGACATTATTTACAAAGAATCCGTAAGAAATAACAAATATTGGAATGACCAAAATCCCTCTCGACTTTTCTTACTCATCATAAAACAACGACGAGAGTATCGTAACTTACCATGAAGATGGGTAGCTCCTGCATATCTCACAAGGGGAAAACCTCCAAAGTGTCAAATACCATCGTAGAGGAGAAATGCGTAAGGAAGAGACAAAACCCTAAACTCTAGGCAAGAAAACCCCAATGGAGCAATAACCATTACTACACAAACTGATAGTAGGAGTACAAAGGAGCTATCCGACCATGTGACATAATAGAGGTGCCATAAGTGTATTGGATACAGGGTGAGTGGTGGCCTCAGAATGCGAACTCACAGGGCCTCCATTAATAGACTGGATAGAGGGTTATTAAGTCTGACTGACAGAAAAACCCTCAGACTTCTTGTCGAGTTAATGCACTATCACGACTCACTCATTGTTCAGTTAAGATGATTTAGTTCGTTAGCCCTTTAGTTGGACTACGGGGAGGGTCAGTTAGGATTAGAGTGAGTCGAAAGTTAAGTACCTTTAAATGATTACAAGCTATGACCCTTAACCCTTGAGTTTCTCCTTTTATAAAAGTAAATTGTTTCGTATTCAAGTAAGGGACCATACATAGGGGTGAGGTGTGACGTCCCAAGAAAATAAAATATTTAGAAATTCAAGTTTGCTAGAAATTCATTTCCGTTTTAGTAAATTCGAATTTGGAAATTTTTTTCCATTTATGGCAATTTTGAATTTTGAATTTAATATTGTAATTAATTATTATGACTGTTGGGCAAAGATCTAATTTGACTCAACTAACTATTTTGACTATGACACTTGTATGAAAACAAAATATTTTATATTCATTGCAAGAGGACAAATGGAACAACCATGTTAAAAATTAGCTGACCATGACTCCATGAGTGGGGAACATGTTGGAACTACCCCTGGGCTGATTGTTACAAGTGGAAAATTAGTGATTTGGCCATGGGAAGCCTTTGAAAATCAGGGATTTAGAAAGCTGCAAAAATTCCCAAGGGAGGGAAAAGACCTAGGCAAATTGATAAATAACATATGTTAGGAGGCAGGACACTGCCAAGTATGCTGAGAAAATAAACTATTTTTTTTCCTTGTTGTTATGAACACTACTGAATGAGTGTGAGGCAAGAGGAATTTGCTGGAATCGAAAGAAATTTCTGAGGAGGAGGTTTTCCAAGTTCACCCTGATGGATTGATGGTCAGGCTAGGGGGTGAATCGGGAAAGTGATTTTGGCTACCTATTCTATGGTTGGGAGGAACATGGTTGTTCCATTTGTTCTTCCGTGAACTGAATTCAGATATGTTGATCCACTCCTTCTCTATTTTGAATGATTATTTATAATGACAATTGGCATATGTTAATTATGTATCGAAGATATTCTATGGGTGAAATCTGTGTGTAATTTTCCATGTACAGTAATATGATGAACTGGAGTTGCATAGTAGGATTATCTGTCTTAAGAACAATGATAATACTGTGATGAATGGACTGATAGAATGATTGAGGACCTCATCTGTGATAGATGTATAATGGAAAGAACAAACTATTTTATGGGACACCGTATATAGGACATATCAAGATTTAAAAAAAATAATTAATGACTGATTGAATACCGCAGTATAAATCTGGATTAACATATTAACTTTGGGCGAGACTATAGAATTGACCTTACAATTTTATTTGTAGGCATCGATCAAAGACTATAACCAAATCCTGGTTAAATATGTAACTTTTAAAGGAAACTTTGTCTAATCAGTACTAAAACTTCCCAACTGTATACTATACTTAAATCAGAAGATTAAATTCTTGTACAGTATGTGCTTTATGAACATGTCCCCAGAGTTGTTTCTTTCGAAAGAAATCGGGACCTATATATATATATATATATATATATATATATATATATATATACACACACCTATATGTTATACACATAGTCACTTCACGGTGGAAACCTACTACTAGTTTTAAAAGGTAGTAGGTTTCCACCGTGAAGTGACTATGTGNATATATATATATATATATATATATATAGATAGATTATATGTAAACACTGTAATAATTATATGCATACTTCTATGTATAGCTTTATCCCTTTGAGGCCAGAACGAACTGTCCACAAAAATTTAGGGTAACAGTTATAACATCTTTGTATCTACGAAATCATGGTTCGGGAGTAAGAGTGACAAGTATAGTATAATGGTTACAATTTTACTGTATACCTTTAATAACCAGTATTACAACCAAAGCTCCCTTATCATACACAACCCTCTGAAAACAAAACAAATGATATTTCAAGTAATCTGAAACATAAATCGGAAGGTCAAATTACCTGCCAGCATTTAAAGAGAACAAAAGGGAATACATTTTGTAACCATATCCCACTTTACGATTCAAACAAAATTCACCACAGTAAAATTGAAAGATTAAAGCTATGGACATAAACATGAATTATAGTACGAGACCTTGACAGATATAAGCACTTGATTTTATTCCTTTCTAAGATTAAATGTTTGAACAGAACAAGTACGCTGGAAGAGAGAAACCAATCCATTTTTCTTCTAAGTCAATGGTCAAATTATGGGAGTAAAAGTATAACTCTTCTTTAAACCCTATTACACAGTACTGGACTTTTGAGGGGCCTTGCCCTTAATTAATTTATGAAATTACAATAGTAGCGATACAACCATCTTTTAAATCTGATAACCTACTTTACATTTCCGACTCTTATCTATGCCCATGAAGCTAGGCTATTCGCCAAGAGCTTAAAGAGGAAACCAGGTACCTTTCTTGTACAATGCGTGATCCATCATCCAACATAGTAACCCTGCAAACCTATAAAGAACGAGACGTTTTCCTTATTAATGATAAATCCTAATTGAGAAAAGGATCTTATAAATAACGAAAATAATTCTGTAAAACAAAATACTTATCTCACCTGGGCGTGAACATTTCCAACCTTCCGTCGAGTCGTCGATGCCCAGGAGAGGAGAAGTAAGCTTAAAGACCTGATGGGTACCCTCATAGCAAAAGGCAGAGGCCCATCATTATATTTGGTCACAATTCTCATAAAATGCCAATTCTCAGATATAAGTAAGAAATAATAACAATACTATAACCTTGCAGAATCAAAAGAACGGAACAGGTGACTGCGTAATATGCAAGCCTTAGATAGGTTGATACAATAGTGAAGCCATTTCTCTATCAAACGCCAAGCTATGAAGGGGTTTTGGTATGCATACTATAAAGGGTACTAATAGGAGAGAAGAGTAGGAAACAAAAGGAAGGAAAAATGCCATACCATTATAGTTACAGACTTAAATAGTGATTGTTGTAAGTAGCTTGCAAATAAGTAAAGATATGCATTATTTTTACTGGAGGGTATTTACATACATTTGGAAGGGAGAAACTACAGTACTGACCACCAGCGGATTTGGGGGGGGGGTCTACCAGATGGTAGGTTTACTTGAAAATGAATCCCAGTATGAACAAAACCTCTGAAATGTAGAAAACCCTTATAAAAAAACTCAGGAAGATTTTGTTGTTGAACAAAGTATAACACACAGACTATAGTGTGGTTATTTCCTTTTTACCCTATAGGACCTTCCCTTCTTATCGACACTTTACTAGTGTACCGGTCATGGACACAGGGAGGAACAGGGAGAACCTCTACGAGTAACGAGAATGCTCTACACTCTATTATCTGTGTACATCACTGAACTGGACGAGTGTAAGTCAGAACACAGGAACGTCTTGCAGAAAATTCTTAAAGAGGATAAATGGTTAAGTGATTTAGTAGAACAACTTGTTACCTGTTCAATGGGAGTAGACCAGACCATTCCTGGCTACCATTTCCATCACTGCTAAAATGACCCTATCCACGGTACACCTACCAAAACAGAATCCTTACGACCATCAGTGAAGAGTTATCATAGATGGGTATAGGCATGAAGGAGAACATAACCATATTCAAAACCAAATCTAGGATGGTAGAAACTTACCAGAGCAACAACCGTTCATACAGTCCCGCCAGGTAACGTCTTTTCGAATCAACGATATGATTCATGGAAGAACAAGAATACACAGAGACGTCTTTCTGAACCATCGATATGATTCATGAAAGGACAAGAATATGCAGCGTCTCTCGAAAGGGTTCGATAGTGGACTAGTAGGATGTTGAAAAACCCTAGGAAGAATTTTATTTCTCGCTTAAATGTCGAAGGTACGAGGGACAAGGGAGACATGTGATGAGGACCAAGTTGGCATTACCTGAATGGATGAAATTGCTAGGTGAGGGTTTCAAAAATGGCATACATAGAACTACCATTAAATGGTAGATACGAACCTTAATTATCTATGATCGTCGACTGGCGTTTCACATCAAGAAATGACAGAGTAAGTTAATCCTTCAAGTCCCGAGCAAGTGGAAGGTTGGTACACCATAAATGTAATTGTTACCATTAAACCTATTGTTAGAAAATCTTACTGGAGTATTGTTTAGTTAAGATGAAGATCATTAAAGGAAGTAGTTACTCAACCTCTATAAAGGAACAAGCTCAGAATCGACACTAAAACTCTAAGTTGCCACTCTGGGTTAAACTCGAAAACCCGATCTTATATACGAGTCGAGTAAGTTGAACATTATGAACTGTAATTCCTAAGTCTTTTATTATGGTCACCTTGTACATGGAAATAAGTTGGTAACAAGTAAATAGTCGAGTTCGTAGTGGGTCACTTTGGTAAACCTTCTAATTCATGGTAAGTCAATTTGGTATAGGAATGCAAATTGTCCCATCAATATAGTAATAGGAAAGAAGGGCCTTTATTTCCAAATAAATAAATAAGAATGAACTAAGAAGAATATATATATATTCCATACAAAAAAGAAAATTATATGGCAAAATTAGAAAAATTTTGGGTTCATTACATGAGGGTTAAATTGTTTATAGGACTAGAAGTCCTCTATATGCCATAAATGTATAGATATAATTGTATTGTGTCTATTAGTAAGATGGAAGGTGATGCCAAAGTCGGTTATTAAATAGGAAAAGGAGGTTCATAGTAGTTCAATTGTCATTAATAACTTCATTGTTTGAAGACTAGGAGAAGTAATGTTTCCCAAACATACTAATACTTTTTTATTTTATTTTGGGTAAATTGGGGTACATTACATGGGTTTAGAGCACTCTAAGAATAATTAGTTCTTAATTTTGGGATATGAGAGTTTGGATTTGGATCTAGTCCAAGCTTAGAGGTAGATTTGGTTGGGTTCATATCTGACTTACATTAACTTGGTATCGAAGCATTGGAAATTGAAATTTTCCTGTAGGCAACAGGAAAAGAAAGGTCTGTGTCCGATACCATCAGTTGGTATCAGAGTGAAGGAATTCTCTTTAATGGGGAATTGCAGAGTTACAGAGACAAAATGTGAAGGTGGAGTTCAAATTGGAAATCAGATAAGAATAAAATATGCATAGGATAATGCATAAGGAGGTCAAGGTTATTCTACACATAGTAATTCAGATTTAGGTGAATCTGATAGAACAAGGCAGAGGAAAATAATAGTCCATTCAAATGCAGAAGAATGGTGGGACAAGATCATGTAGAGATATTGAAAATTGATGATGTTTTTTATTGTTAAATCTGGTTTTGAGTTTTGTTTTCAGATTGCAGGTAGCAGAAAAAGAGGGTGATAGTAGCAGACAAATGAGGCTGTGTTAAAAGAATAATTGTGTTCTTGAAGAAAGAAAGTGGCAAGGAACCTTGAGGATCCAACTGAAATTTGGAAAGGGAGAACAAATTCAAATGTTCTCCGAAAAAGTGGAGTACTACAGAAGACCAAGAGGAGCAAAGGAGTTGCTCAGAAGGTGGTTCCAAAGACAGAGAACCAATTAGGTACCAAGAGGTCAGGCACACAAGGAATCTTGAATTGGTATGAAGGTAGGTATGGAGACTTGTCAAGAGAAGGCTTAGAGGTAGTCCACAAGTGAAAATATGAAGTTCACAAAGGAGGGGAAGATAATGATCATTGAAGGTCATTGTAGAGGTTCAGAGGAAATCCACAACAGAAGGAAATATGCTAAGGTAAAGGGCATAGAGAAGATGAGTAGGGATAAGTTTGATAGGGAGATGACTGAGATAAAAGGTAAAATCAATTACATGATGAAGATACTACAAGAGGAAGAGATGCAATAGAATCAGAGACATGGATGGAGTATGAAGAGGAAATTCCAATGGCTAGTGATGCAGTTATATGAGGAGAAGCTTTGGAAAATATTGGAGGAATCGAAGCAGAGGATGAATGCTTTAATGCAGAAGGAGAAACTCGGAGGTGATGAATTTAGATAGATGTCATTGAAAATAGAAGGAGTTCTCTATTGTGAACCATAGAAGGGAGACATCCTTGGAGAGGATGATGTGGAGAGGAGACTAGTTGTCATTCTCACGAGCTCTTTGGAGAGTTCAAATCATCATGATGAAGATATGCTAACAAATGAATCAAGAGAGGATGATTTCCTTAATGTTTTTAAAACTGATGATTTGTGCATGTTTGCAGGTAAAGTCAGTGATAAACAATCACTTGAAGTTGTCATGAATATGGAGGAGTAAAAGGAAATGTACAAAGACATTTTGAAAGGGAAAGATAAGAATTTCATTCTAATGGAGAATGGGGTTATGTCGTCTCATGAAGACAACCAAGAGGGAGCACATGCACATTTGGATGATGAAGGGATTGACAGACAATCAAAAGGATTTGTTGTTGCAAGTAAAGGGTAATTGGCTCATGAAAATAGCCAACATGAACTTGTAGAGAAGCAGTCTAATGAAATGCTTATCAGGTGGAATGAAGAGATAGAGTTGTTGGAGAAAATGATATTAAAAATTGAATAAGAAAAAGAAGAAAGTACAACCAATTAAAGGACATGGTCACATATGTCTAGCAGTGAAAGTGAAATGTTTATTGCATGTAAAGAAAATGAGGTAATTTTTAATTTTAATTTTGATCAAGAAATTGCAGACATACCAACGGAAGATGAACTTGACATGGGAGTAGCATCTAGACTATTTCCTATGGAAGAAGGTAGTCCTCAAGTGTTGAATATTGGGGAAGAATTAAATTTTATGGAAATATGGATTATTAAAGGTGAAGACTGTAGAGAATATGAAGACTTGATTCAAGTAAAAGAGAAAATGAATGTGTCAACTAGAGGTGGCCTAGAAGAAGGAAATCAAAGAAAGAATATTGAAGATATAATTCAGGACATGATGCAACAATTACTGGACAACAACAACAAGAAGATTCAACAAAGAGAAGGAATCAACAAATGGAAAAGTATGTACCAGCCAAAGGACTAGCTAGACATAGAAATTGAGATGATAAGGGAGATGATGAGTGTAAAGTACCACAAAGTTACTAAATAAAAAAAAAAAATTGTTAGGTGCATTAAAACCCATTGACTCTGCAATACTTATTCGAGTATAACTTTATTTTCATTTCTATTGGTGTTAAAAATGTACCTATTTGTAATTTAGATGACTGCGATCAAGATAGATATATTGTCTAAGTAAGTCATCATATAACAGGGTTATAGTGCGTAATAACTATGGTCAATAGAATAGCTTATAGTCTGCTCAATCATGTTTGTTCTATCAAATATAATGTCTATAATTGCTTACTGTATCTATTTAGCGACTATGGTATCCATATAATAACATGGATACTATTCATATCATTATATATCTATATAAGTGGTTTACCAAAAGTCTCAACACATATATATAAATCTTAGCACATTCAATTTTGTAACCCTTGAGTGAAATCTTAACACTTACCTATATATATAATCCCACACATGTAGTTCTTAGCATATACCACTGTATATATATATATAATTGTTTGATTTAGAATACAATATAAATCCTTACTCGTTATATATATATATCATGCCCATATATATATACATCGTAGGTTATATGAACTATTACACATTTTCACTATTCCAAAAATCGTATTGTTGTAACAAGACATTCCACCACATTATAGCTCATATCATAACACATTAAACTAGTTGTTATGTACATAGGTGTTATCCTTACAAAGGGACTGTTATAGGGTGGTTATTACAAAGAAAACATTGATGTACCATACACCATAATGCCTTTGGTTCTGCAATGGTGCCATGTCTAAACCTATACCTAATAGCGTTAACCCTACCAACTCATGTCATATCTCAACATTGAATATTTTTGGAAGCCATGCCAATGGTGGGGTCATATCTGTATGCAATGCATTTACCACTGGCTATTACATTTAAGAGAAACATGTATCGTACCAAAATGCTTAGGCAACCACGCCTAATGCAGGCTCGCCATATCTGATTCTTCACATGGTTATTGTATTGTGCATTCCCATCATACATTACTCTTCATTAGCAATGCGTTCGAGGTTAATCCATTCTTTGTTTCCCTTTGGCTTCATGAAAACCTCCTCTGCCCTGGGTGCAATTTGGTCTCTACGCATACCCTATGTGATTCGGTCTCAGCACATATCCTGTGGTCCCATTCTTGTGTAAGGCTGGCAATTTGGAAATGAAACTCAACCCTGGTAATGAAAATGGGAGACAAACCCCAATCAAAATTCCTCTCTGTGCAAGATAACGTCCAAACTTATTTCTTCCTATTTTTCTGTAACTCTCGTGAATAAAACTAGTTTGAAGGATTCAATATTTAGTATCTCGCCTTCACGGGTATTTCTTCTAGTTTTTCCACCGTGGTCTGAATCTTCAGTGTCCTTTTTGTGTTTTCTTGCTTTACTGTGTGACATTGTTAACAATTATCAGTTACGCATGCAATATTGTTTATTAACTTCGGGGATCCCGAAATCTATCCGTTGTGTTAGAGAGTTAACCTTGCAAATTTGTAACTTTGTCCTAGCCATTATTTTAGCATTCTAGGTGTATTTGCAAAGATACCCTGTGTAAGAAAAATACACAGTTTAAAGGAGTCATTCTCTGCATTACCACATTGTGTAATTTGGGATTTAACTCTACGTGAATATATAAATGTATAAATACAAGATAGACCCTCCCTGATATTCATAGATTCAGTCTGTGTAATTTTATTTACTGTTTAGATTCGTGAAAAGTATGGCAATCAATCCTTCTGCGGTTATTTCACCACTCGCATTCTGTGTGTAAAGTAATAATAAATCTTATGTTTTATGATTTAACCTCTGATCTCCATATGAAAAGATATATAGGGAAACAAATACTCCCTTTGTTTGGAATTTACATTTGGTGTTGGTAAAAGAATAAGAATTGGGTGATTTTCCCCTTCTGGTTCATAATTTCACCTTTTGTGTTTTTAATAGGCAAGGATTGATATACAAATATACCATAACATTGACCTTCTATTCATCAATTCCTCCGGTATTTTTATATGGCATAACTACGTGTATAACCTCAATCCTGAACCTCTTCTCATAAATTCCAGCTATGGTTAAATAGCTATACATGAACTACTTCAGTTTACATAGAGTAGTATTGTAGAACCTTTCTCATACTATATCTTAATCCCTTTGAATTGTAATTGTTTTCCCTTGATTTTATTGTGTGCATACTTGTAATATTATTCTATGTGTATGGCGCAAAAGGTTACTTACCCACATGTGAAATACATAACTAAGCCTACGCGATTTTCATCTTAAATCCTTTGTGTTTCATGTACTTACACAACATTGTAAAATCATGCACCTACGCTCTGCGTATATACAAAGTATTGTTTTACCCTTTGTAGGATCCGTGATTGTTCTCTATGTGAGTTATTCTAACTCTATGTAATTTATGGTTTAAGTTATGTGTAAGCAAAGGCATTTCTTTACCCTCTGTGGGGTTGCGCAACTGTTCTCTCTTGATTTATTTAAAACCGTGTAATTTAGAAGTCGTAAAATGCCTTTATCACTGTTATGATTCATAATTTGTATATTTTCTTTATTCCTGTGTGATTTATAGCTTGCATATTCTCTTTATTCCTGTATGATTTATGACTTCAATCTTAAATTCTTGTTGTTATAAATCGTAGCTTGCATTCTTTGCTTATAAAACCATTATACTCAGATTTCATCAATTAATGATGGGGCCCTGATTAATTTTCGCGAGGGTACCCATTAGATGGATTATGGATCCACTTTCCCCTTTGGTCATGGATGGTTCGTCGCACAAGTTTCAGTGGAAATTTTGTCCTTCGTCGAGCTCAATATAAGTAATTATTTTATCTCAATATTTATAAGTAATTTACATTTAAAATGATAGTATGGTTTACTAATCCCTACCCTTTATCTATGTAGGTTTATATAGTTCGAGGGAATGGATCAAGGAGAGCCTTATTACTCCTTTCCTTATGCATGATTACACATATGTATATATATGTACAACTATCTACATATTTATAAACAATCATCACATAAACCATCTCATTCCTGACATCTAATAATCAACATAATATTAACCAGAAAACAGGTAAAGGTACATATCTGAAGGTGATGTTGGGAGACAAATGGAACAACCATGTTCCACCCAACCGTAGAACAAAACAGTCAAGCTTACTTTCTCTATTCACCCCCTATCCTAACCATGAGTCCACAAGGGAGAATTGAAATGATCCTCCTTTTCTACAGTTCTCTTCCACGGATCAGAAATTTCCTTGCCTCACACTAAATAGTGTTCATAACAGAAAGTAGTTTCCTTTATCCAACATACTAAGCAACTTCCTACCTCCTCCATATGTTGTAGTTGTATGCATCTTGTGCCTAGGTATTTCCTTCCCTCCTTGGGAATTTTCGCAGCTTTACAAATCCATTATTTTTAGGGGCTTCTAGTGGTCAAATCCCTCATTTTCCACTTGTAAAAATCATCCCTAAGGCAACTCAAATATGTTCCCCACACATGGAGTCATGGTCAGTTGTTTTCAATCTGGATGTTCCACTTGTCTTCCAAAATTTAATATATAAAAAAGTTTGTCTTTTACATGTGTCACAATCAAAGAAGTTAGTTGGAAAAATCATATCTTTTCCCAACATTCATAAATAATTAATTACAATAATCATATTCCAAAGGTGGATTTGCAAAAATAGAAAATAATTTCCAAATTTGAAATTTCCAAAAACATAAATTTATTCCTAAGTACACTTAGACTTTAATAATTAATTTTTTGGGGGATATTACATCCTCTCCCCCTTAATTACAACACTGTCCTTGGTGTTCATTCCTCTCTTGGAATAGGTTTGGATAAGATTTCTGCAAATCTTTCTCCAATTCCCAAGTGGCCTCCTTAGGACTAAAGTACTTCCATTGCACTTTTACCTGGGGGACGACTCTGTTCTGTAGTATTGTTTCTTTCCTGTCTAGAATGTGCAGAGGTTCTGCTTGGAACTCGCTTTCTAGTTCCACCTACACCATGTTCCAATCAATGATGTGAGTAGGATCATGAATATACTTTTGAAATAAAGAAACATGAAACACATTATGAACATTTAAATTTGCAGGAAGTACAAGTTGATATGTCACGAGTCCAATTCGAGTTAAGATCTCGAAGGGGCCAAAAAACCTGGGTGCCAACTTTGAACAATTTCCTAGCTTTAGGGAGCTTCTCCTCTTTTTGACTTTTAACTATACATGGTCCCCAACTTGAAATTCTTGGAGTCTACTTTTTAAATCTGCGTAGCCTTTTTGTCTGTCTTGTGTCTCTTTTAAATCCTGTTGTACCTTTGTTACCATTCTTTCCATTTCCTGGAGCATTTTTGGTCTCATCATAAGTCTTTCAACTGGATTATCCCAGCTAATCGGAGTTGTACATTTTATTTCGTAGAATGCTTCAAAGGGACTCATCTTAGCTGACGTCTGATAGCCATTATTGTATGAAAATTCCACTAACTGTAGGTATTCCTCCCACTTAGGTTGTTTCATTCTTATGTACATTCATAACATGTCTTCCATAATCTGATTTGTTCATTTAGTTTGCCTATCCGTTTTTGGATGGTAGCTTGTGTTGAAATTTAGGTTAGTATCTTGTTGGTTGTGGAGCCTGATTATCTTCCTGATTTAGACGTCTTTTACTTTCAGTCGTGTTTATACCCCATGAAGTATTTACACACCAGAAGTATGTACACTCTTCCACGCGGGGGAGTGCAGAGGGGGGGTACCCCCTCTGTGGGGTCCGGGGGTGCTATCCCTCGGGCTAGGGGGTCTGAGGGAAAGCGGGCCCCCAGTGGGGGTTCGGGGGCGAAGCCCCCGAAGAAAAAATTGCCTTGCAAAAGTATATTGTAATTTCATTGTAAATCTGGATCGTTCATTATAAGGTTGCAGATCTAACAATAGAGATTATGTTAGGTTTTTTTTCCCTAGAAGGCTACCCTCTTTTATGAGGGAAATGTATTGCAGCTATGTATGTTGGCGAGTATTATATTCTTAGAGAGGAGACTATGAGAGAAAGAAGAGGAATTTACAGCGGGTTTTGTTGTAGGTTGTATCCCTTCATTTTGCTGGATAATAATAAAGAAAGGACCTGGCAATTTCTTTGGTGGACGTAGCCCACACTGGGTGAACCACGCAAATCTGTGTCTCTCTTGTATTCTGTATCTTCTGTGTTTTGTTTCCACATTTGTTTTATTTTATTGATCCATGGTCCTATTTTTATAACAACTGGTATCAGAGCGTAAGGTAACTCGCAGGAAAAGAGGGTTCCTAGTTCGAGTGGTACCAATGTCGGAAGATGGAAAGTCTAGGGTCGAGAAATTTAATGGCCGAAACAACCAGTTATGGAAGATGCAGATGGAAGATTATTTATATCAGAAATATCTATTCCTACCATTGAGCGGAGTAGAAAAGAAGCTAGCAGCCATAAAGGACGAAGAATGGGAGATTCTTGACAGAAAGGCTCCAGGAACGATATGGCTGAGCCTGGCAGCATCAGTGGCTTTCAATATCTCGAAAGAAAAGACAACGAAGGGTTTGATGGATGCATTGGACAAATTTTATGAAAAACCCTCAACATCCAATAAGACATTTCTAATGAAGAGATTATTCAATATGAAGATGTCGGAAGGTGGGTCTATTGCAGATCATTTAAATGAATTTAATACGGTTACTAATCAACTAAGTTATGTAAAAGTGGACTTTGATGATAAGGTTAGGGCTCTTCTAATATTGTGTTCATTGCCAGAAAGCTGGAATGGCTTGGTCATGGATGTAGGTAACTCTGTCTCTGGTTCAAATACTTTAAAATTTGATTATATTGTTGGTGTTATCCTTAGTGAGGAAATGCGACGAAAAATCACAGGTGAGACATCAGGTAATGCGTTGAACATGGAGAACAGGGGAAGACAAAAGGATAGAGGAAAGGGCTCAGGGAACCGTGGGAATTCTAGGAAGGGTAGATCCAAATCCAGACTTGGAAAGATAGAGTGTTGGAATTGTGGGAAGAAAGGACATCAGAAGAAAGACTGCAGATCTCCAAAGTAACAAAGAGATGGACAGCAGGAGAGAAATCAGGAAGAAAATGTAATAGGTGATGTGTTACAAGATGCTTTGATTCTTTCTGTAGATAATATTTATGAGACTTGGGTAGTAGATTCAAGGGATTCATTTCATGCCACACCCCATAGGAAACATTTTCTAGATTATGTTCAAGGTGATTTTGGACAGGTTCATTTGGGTGATGATGCACCATGCAAAATTGTTGGAATGAGAAAGGTAAAAATAAAGCAACG
>ML801480.1:232692-257918 GCA_009831015.1 Picea engelmannii | reverse complement strand
AACTATTACAAATTTTCACTATTCCAAAAATCGTATTGTTGTAACAAGACATTCCACCACATTATAGCTCATATCCTAACACATTAAACTAGTTTTTATGCGCACATGTGTTATCATTACAAAGGGACTGTTATAGGGTGGTTATTACATCACAGACATTGACTTATCATACACCATAACGCCTATGGTTATGCAATTGTGCTACATCTAAACCTATACCTAACAACGTTAACCCTACCAAATCATGTCTTATCTCAACATTGAATACGTTTGGAACCCATGTTAATGGCAGGGTCGTATCTGTCTACAATGCATTTACCGCTCGCTATTATGTCTAAGAGAAACATGTATCGTACTAAAATGATTATGCATATGTGGCCAATGCGGGCTTGACATATCGGATTCTTCACATGGCTACTGTACTATGCATTCCCATCACACATTACGCTTCGTTGGTAATGTGGTCAAGGTTACTCTGTTCATTATTAAGATCATGGAGATTACAGCAGCCTTGCAAGCTCTCTCATATCCCTCTCTTTTTTCTTCTACGAGCATACATGAATTCATATACATTTACAAAAGAAACTGATTATTAAATGCACTCCTATCCATATTCTAACTTGTTATATTTAGTTGCAACCAATGGAAAATAATAGGATCTAAATCCATCCTTGAAGGAATTCATTGTCACCAATTTCCAACACTAGACACCATCGTTCAAAGTTTGCACGAACAACTAGTACCGCTTTCTCGATTTGCATTTTGAAGTTTAAGAGGAATAATACAATTGAAGCAGTTTTTTAAGCTGTTAAAATCACCGCAAAGGAATTGAATTTGTATGGTCTAGTAAACAAACTTCACACTTTCACCAAATGTGATAATGAAAATTGATTATAATATTATTTTAGTTTTCTTTAAACAAGTATTCAAAAACATATACACTGTAACACATATTTCCTTCTAAGATGACAGAGACCAACTCTAAACTTATATCAAATTTAAACCAATAAATAACCCACATAATCTCATATCAAATTTATATATATATATAAATTAATTATGTGCAAAATGGATCCCTTCCCAAGAAGTTAATGGTGGTGCCTACATGAGAGAAAAAAATTATTTTCCATAAATGTTGTATTATAGGACGACCTTCGTTAATATCTAGGAATATGAATCATAATTCACAAGGCGACTTCCCTACTTTGGCATGACACTGGTGGCATATTAACAAGCATCTATGTCAATTTCAAAGGGTTCTTGAAAATCTTTTATGTAGAATGCACTTTGAATACAATGCCCCTTTTAATTTGTGAAAATTTTATTTGTTTTCCTTGATCCATTTCAAACTGGGTTGGCAAGCTGATTGATGGCTTCATGAGAGATAAAATGGATATAAAATTTCAAGTCTGCAAGGAAACTCTTTAAGGAAAGTACTACAGTAGGAAACATACAAGCTCTAGGTAAGTACTATATTAGGAAAGAGACAAGCTACAGAAGCTTTGAACTTTGTAATATTTACATAGATGACCAACTCGTTAGTAAAAAATCCAAAAATTGAATCGCGGTTTTCCAAAAGTAATATGTCTTATGCTTTACTCACATGTTGTGGGTGCCAAGCAATTCTAGCACCAACCCCACATGATGCAGGTGCCCATCTTGTGTGTTATTTAAAATAGAAATATCATCGAAGTAGATAACAATAAAACATTGTAACATCCCACTCTTGCGCACTAAGAGAACTTATTATTTGAGGGAACTTGCTCGCAAGTGATCTGAATTATTATGCTATTAAAACATTTGATTTTGATTATGAGGCATTATGGGTTGATTTCATGTTGTTTTTCTTCATTGACATAGACAGGTGATATTGACTGGATTTTACTAAGTGTGCAGGATTTCGGACCTCGAGGATGCAAAGTCATTAATGGAACCCCTTCGACTTCGGATTGAGTTAGGGAGTGAACTATTGAGGTTTGATTGTTTTGTATGTGATATTAGTGCAATTGATTAGACGATATGATTATGGATATATTTCTGGCATGATTCATTGATGATGTAGGTTGATGATATCTTGCCGACTAGACTCACATGTGGAGTAGAGGGGTCACGCAGGACTACCGGATATGTTGAGGGAGAAGTGTGGACAGCAACCTGCCACAACCTACTAGCACTCTCGTCGTGGCTCAAACTATAGGTTAACGATTACCTAGTTTGAGAAGACCCATGATGTCATGAGGGCCGACTGCGACAGCCGCTCACGATGATTCTAAGGGGTGCAGAATAAGGCAAGGGCCTTATTCCTTAGAGGACCATAGTCTCCCACAAGATAACATGGCAGAGTATTGACTCCAGTGGTTTTTGATGTCTACCAAGTCAGTCAAGAGGTGAGTGGCACCCTTGGAGCACGTTGTGTGTCCTGAAGGGCATGTCATGCAAGAAAACTAGAAAGAGGTGAGTGGCACCCTTGGAGCATGTGGTGCATACTGAAGGGCATGTCGCGTAATAAAAATGGAAAGAGGTGAGTGACACCCTTGGGACATGTGGTGCATCCTGAAGGGCACATCGCGTGGTTATTTAGTAAATGAATAAACCTAGATGGTTTTAGGACAGTAAGTGATAAGGAAGATTTGAAGCCTTTCCCAAAAAAAAAAAATGTGTTGCCCCGCCTAGGAAATTAAGGTCTATTTCTAATCTTTGATGGTGGTAAAATTTTACCTTTTTATAAAAAGAAACAATAATAAAAATAAACATATATATAAATAAAAATAAAATAAATAATAAAGATAATATTCACTAACCTTGTGACAAGAAGAGGGTAATCAATTAAAGTGATTTATAAAGATCTTTTGGGATAAAACTAAAAAAAAAGGAGGAATGATTGTTTTACTTTATTATGCTAATTAAAAATTTAATTCATTAAAAGGGGGAAAAAGGGTAAGTTTCTGCACATCTCTTTTTTGAGTTTAATTAAAAGGGGAAATCTAAAATAATTAGGAAACTAGGAAAAAGAGGAAATCTTAAAAGAAAGGGGAAACACTAGGAAAAAATAGTTAGTCCAACTTAGTAAGGTATCTACCATTTTAAGAACTTTCTAATTAAAACTGAACTAGCTAATTGATAATGGGGAAAGTCATTAAAACCTATAAGGGAATTTGGGAACACCTAGGAGCAATTCGAGGAGTGACTCTAGGTGGGTGAGGGAAATAAAGGTAATTAATTAATTAAAGAAATTAGTTTTTGGAGGAATGAAGGGGATGGGTGACACATGTACGGGGAGGATTTTTATGAATTAATTTATTAAACTTTAAATAAAATGGGATTTTGGGAAAGTAAGGGACTTCGAAACTCTATATAATGGAGGGAGGATAAGGATGATGGATCTCTTCTATTTTGTGTAACATTACGCTACATAAATCTCTACTTGACTGACTTAGCTTGTGGGAATTGGGATACCCAGCTCGGTGAGGAGTGGTAGCTTGGCCTTGCGAGGCAAGTTGGGAACTAGATGAATCTCTGGTTAGTGTGCATGGCGCATCTGCGGCTTGGGGGCCTAAGGGGGAAGAAGAGTACCCCTAGTGTTGGCTGGGAGGTACCGGTGAAGTCTCCTCGGTCGGCAAGCAGGAGTGCCACGAAGCGCACATGAAATCAACTCAAAGTGGGCGATTGGGAAATGGTACGCTTCATTTGTTTCCACATGGTAGATTGTTAGTATGATTTATGCTTTTAGTTCTATATGCTTAATCAAGTAAAAAAGATGATACTCTTAGCATTCTAGATGATGACTAAAAATTCCCCATAGCCTTAGCCTGACGATGATTGATTTTCCCATGGCCTTGATCCTTGCATGTCTTGACCATCTTGAGGTTTATTGATTATGATGTTTGTGGTTTAATTTTTCTTTCGTCTCTAGCTCATCAGTGCGCACCTGAGAAGTATGTCGGGAGCCTGATCTACGGTCATTGCTTCGGCATTAATAGACCTATGGATCTCAACGCCCTGCTTTTCTATGCGTGGATGATGAGCAAAGGATGTTCTTGCTAGTCGTCTACCCCTGTTGGTTGTTCTTGTTGACTATGATCATGGCGCTTTCGATGAACGTTTATCCTATGCCTTGTACATCCTCGTTTCCTGTGTTTTACTTATGCACCCAATTTGTTTTTGAGAAGGATTTTGCCTGCATTTTCCCTTGTGTTGACAGTCCTTACCCTTGTTTGGGATGTGATTTATTTTCCATGCTTTAATTCATTTGAATGAAAAAAATGAATTATTGATCCTTGTCTGCGTTATGGTTTGGTATCCCAGGCTAATGAAAACGTTTTTATCACTGCCTGCATTCTGTTTAGTATCCATGTCTGCATTATGTTTAGTATCCTTGTCCGTGTTTTGTTTGGGTACCCCAGGTGAAGGAAAACGAATTCTCTATCACTGGCTGTGATTGTATTGTGCATTGACTATATAACGATTTGGTCTGCGATTGCATTGTGCATTGACTGTATACCGATTTGGTCTATGATTGTATTGTGCATTGATTGTATAACAATTTGGTTTGCAATTGCATTGTGCATTGACTGTATAATGATTTTGTCTACAATTGTATTGTGCATTGACTGTATAACAATTTGGTCTGCGATTATATTGTGCATTGATTGTAATAACCATATCCTCTGCGATTGCATTATGTATTGATTGTAATAACCATATCCCTATCTGCGATTGTATTGTGTATTGATTGTAATAACCATTTCCTCTGTGATTAGTATTTTGTAATGGCAATATAACGATTTTCTCTACGATTTGTAATGTGTAATGATTGTAGTAACCTTTCCTCGTGATCTGGGACTATATGGTTTTTTTTGTTGGACGTTTGGGATAGCGTTTAGTCTTAGGTCACCTTGATCTTAAGTAGAAAATGGTAGTGGTTCAGTAATTCTGGAACAACAAGTTAGTCACAACATTGTATTTTGGAGTAATCCTTCAGTTTATAATTAGTCTGTTGTGAGTGATGATTATGGTGGAGTAAGAATAACTTGTGGTTGGTCTGGCAGCAAGCCTTATTTTAGACCATGATTTATGTTTCTTACCTGAAAACACTTCCCTGTCTAGGAATGTGTTGCATTTGTTTTTCCCTGAGACTTCTGAAGGTGTGTTCATTGCCTAATCTCTTGCTCAACTATTTATGTATTAATGTGTATCCCTAGATCTCTTTCTCAACTATTTATTTATTGATGTGTATCCCTTGCAGATTACTGCTCTTCATTTTAGCTTGAATGTGTTTTATTTATTATTCTAATTCATTGATAGTTTAATCATGTATTCCTACGTTGAATGTCTGGTAATTATTATTGCAAATTTTTATCATTTTAGTCATGTATTTCGGCCTTGAATGAGTCGAATCTATGTATTCCGAAGGGTTAAGTAGATTGAAATTTTATAACTATTCCTGTGTAAATGCCTTGTTTTTATTATTTCAAATTAATTGTTATTTAAATCATATATTGTTGCATTGAATGCATAGTATTTATGTATTCCTTAAGGCTATTTATGTTTTAGATTTGTACTTAAGGCTACTTAGATTCACAAGGTTACTGACTAGTAATCGTTTGGGATTGCTAAATTAGATATGTAATAAAAGTTAAATTGACATGTAGTTATTGTCTAACTTGGTAAATTAGACTCGTTAAATTAGATTGGTTTGTATGGACTTACTTGCAATTTAGACTTGTTGAATTTAATGTTAATATATAATTGTAATGGGTGCACTAATTGAATTTTGACTTACTTTTAGATGGGTAATCAATGTTAATTTAGACGGTAAGTATTGACTGGTTTAGATTGGGTGATTGGTCAGGTTGTGGACGATGTCGGGTATTGGTTGTGTTATCCCTTGTCTTCGTCATATGGTTTTTTGTCTACCTATTGTTGGGGTATGGGCGTGGTTTTTCCTTTCGCTATTTGGTTCCTAACGCGTTGGATTTATCTAGAGTCATTGGTCCTGATAGGATGTGTGGTGCCAAGGTTTTCCAAGTGTCTATCACCTAGGGACGACATGATTCCTGATGAGGGGATCATGGCATGCTCTATGGGATAGCAAAGAACGAAACATGGCTGGATTCGGTGCGTGTTCCGAAGTATCGTCGAGCATGGTAAGTTTCTTGGGTGCATGGGTGGAACTACTTCATGCGTTTGGTTTGTGCACCTTGAGTTTCTACTCTTGTTCATCAACGTCGTTGTGTCGAGAAGGGGAAGTTGTCCCTTAGCTTGTAGGAGTGTCTTGTTGCATTGGGCAGGTAGTCGTTCCTCCTTGTTTTCCTACGCATATTTGGCCCAGTTTCCCTTGTGCCCGTTAGTGGAGTCATAGTTACTTGTTGCCTGGGCTGCGTGCTTGTGTTCGTCATCTATGGTGTGGTTAAACTATTGTTGCCATTTCCTTCTTGCCTCCTAATTCTTAAAAAACAAACAAAAAAAAAAATCTTTGCCCATGGCCGTAACGAACGGGTTGTTACAAACAACATAAGTGTGGATTGAAGTATCATTAAGAAGGTGATGTAATGTAGCAAGTCTATTGGTGAGAAAATAATCATCACCAACCATTCATCTAAGCCAATCTTTCTCTTGAAAGCAGTTTTTTAAGTGTCATTGATGGTCTTGAAATCTTAATGATAGCTTGTTGTCAAGTATAGTTTGGTAAAATACTTGGCACCCTTGAGGTGGTTCAACAAATTATCAATCCATGGTAGGGTATAGTGGATTTTAACAATGATCTTATTGAGATCACAATATTCTATGACAACACTCCACTTATTTGCTTCCTTCCTAGAGATAGTGAATGTCATGGGGTGGGAGGACACGAGGAGAAGGGATAGGTTTAATATGTCCATATTCATGAAGAAAGGTAATTTGTAATTCAATATCATTAACCTTAAGAGGGGATAGGTAGTAGGCCATGATGTTAGAAAGAGTAACACCTAGAACTAATACATTGTAACTTTGGATAGGATGTAGAGGAAGAAGTCCTTCTAAAGGCTCCCAAGGAGAAGAGATAGGTTAAATATATATAGACTCATGAAAAGAAGTAAATTGACATCCAATCTCATCGACCTAAAGAGGGGATAGTTAATAGGCCATGATGTTGAAATGAGTATCACCTAAAACTAAATCAATTTAACTTTGGATAGGATATAGAAAGCGAAATAGTTCTAAAAGTTCAAAGACATCACCAATTTTTTCATGTAATGATTACATAGTGGATGGGGTAGCACCTAGGTGTCATTATCGACCTTCAAAAGGTGAACCACATGAAAAACCTTTGTTCAAACTAACTTGTTAAATATTTTTATTTCCATGGAGAACTGGGTGGAGATGGACTCGAACAAATATACGCTCATAAACTTTTCCATCCTTGAAATTTTTATATAGAATCACTTAAGGAATTTAGTTGATCTTAATATAGAATCCCAAAAGAAACTTGCATGTCCTTCATTATTTCATAAATAGTTTTATATCTAGTTTAAAAAGGATTCATCTAAAAGTTAATTCACATATCAGCATTAAGGACTAAAAAACACAAAATTTCATGGAACCTCAATCATTTGAGAATAGCACCCAACATGTCAAAGAGAGGTGCAGTAAAGTTTACGTAGCATATCATTGCAAAACTATGAAAATTTAGAACCATTATTTTTCTTTTAAGAAAGAAGATTGTATTGTATGTTGTCATGATTTATATGCAAACTTTTTCTCTATTATTACCCACACCCTCATATATGTGAGGGTGGAGGTGGGGGAATAATAGAGAAAACATATTTTTATATATATGAGGGTGAGGGTGGGGTTGGGGTAATAATAGAGAAAACATTATATAGGTGAGGGTGGGGTTGGGGTAATAATAGAGAAAACATTATATAAGTGAGGGTTGGGTGGATGAATAATAGAGAAAACATATTTGTATGCAAACAATATCTCTATATAAGTGGGGGAGGGGTGGGGGAATAATAGAGAAAACATATTTGTATGCAAACAATATCTCTATTGATGTCTAGATTGTCTTACATGAAACCAGCCCACCATAAATAATATCTACACTCAATATTATCCTCAATATTCAAAAAATAATACATATTATCCTCAGTATTCAAAAAATAATACAGTCGATAAGAAAGAAACATATCCCTGTCCCTCTAAGAAAAAGAAACATATTCTTGTCCCTTAGAAAACCTATTCTATCATATATCCTACTATATATTTAAATATGTAGACAAAAAGGAGATAGTATCAGTAAATAAATCCATCATAAATCATTTGACAGAACCTGGTCATTCGGTGGAGGAAATTATTCGCTCATCAGGGGAACAAGAACTTGCAGCAACATGGCGTCCTGAGCCGATATTCCAAAGGTTGGTCACTTGGGCTCTTCGTTGGTGTACAAGGATATCATCCATGAAATTTGTCGATTCATTAATTCCCAATTGAACTTCAAATTTGTTATATCTTATTGAATTTCAAACACCAATTGCATCAGATGTCCAAGAGTGTTTGTAAAAGAGCAATCGACTAGGGGGATTTATGCTATAGAAGATGAAGGATTTTGTCGACCGGTAGGAGTGAAATCATTCTTCGCTACAGAGGTAGCTCGGGGAATGGAGCTCGGACGAATACCCTGACCCTTTACTACCTAAGGTTCATCTTCCCATTCAACTTTACAACCCCAGATTGAGACCGCTTCTTTCCAATTCATCAAATTATGATCTGTGCAAATATGAGAAGGAAAAGATGCAGTGTTGTTGTCCAAAGAAGTAGATAAATACTCCACAACACTAGGAGGGCAAGCCATTCTTCCTCCTGAAAATATTTCCCTGTGAGACTGCCCACAGATTCAGAGACGAGGCATTGAATTGACAAGGTGGTCGATGATGTCCCTGACATCGTCGGCCATGCTACAAAAACGAGTCCTCGAACATAAGATGCAATACCAATTATTTTCTACAGAATATCTATAATATCTAAATGCGGAAATCGACGTGGGGGGTAGAGTTAGCACTATCAAACTGTGGGGAGAGTAAAAATAACCGTTGTAACAACGATCAACTATTTTTTGACACTCCCACAATTTTGGTGACGAGGTAAGTAAATGCTTCGACCAATTGGTGACAGGGTAAGTAAATGCTTTGACCAAGGAGAATAGAGGACATGGTTTACTTAGCATGGATATGCATCGAGAAACAAGTCTCCAAGTGTCTTGGGAATTTTTCAGCATGCTGAATTTATTTCTTTATTCAAAAATAAATTTTGAACAACAAAAAATAATGATTCATGTAAATTTATATGGCTAGATTTGAGCGAAAAAATCAATTTAGTAAAAAAGCTAGCAAGTGCCTTAAATTAGTAAACTAGTAAAATTGACCTACTTATAACTAAATATTCATATATAAATATTTTCAAATAATTTATAAATTACATTGAATTATGATCACTTTATTATGCATTAAAATAAAATAAAAATTAAAAGAGCTAATTTAAATGAATAGATGTTAAAAAGTGATTTTCATAGTTGCTAGCTACTTTATTTCTTTTCCATATCCAATATATAAAAGGACCTAGCAAAGAAAAGAATGTTCCATAATTAGTACAAGTGCTTAGATGACTTTAGTTTAATATTTAAATATTATGACACATACTATGCAGGTAAATATGTTTATAAAAGTCAAAAATATCAAGTGGATAGATGAAATTGATATTGTAACATCCCTCTCTTGCGCAAACTGAGCGAACCTATCTTTTGAGGACACTTGCTAGCAAGTGATCCAGATTATTATACTGTTAAACATTTGATTTGGATTATGAGGTATTATGGGTTAATGACATGTTGTTTTGTTGCATTAACATAGACAAGTGTTATTGACTCGAATTTACTGAGTGTGCAGGGTTTTGGACCTCAAGGAAGCAGAGGCATCGATGGAACCCCTTGGACTCTAGATCGATTTGGGGAGTGAACTATTGGGGTTTGATTATTTTATATGTGATATTAGTGCATCTAATTAGATGATATGATTATGGATATACCTCTGACATGATTCGTTGATGATGTAGGTTGGTGATATCTTGCCGACCAGAATCACATGTGGAGTAGAGGGGTCACGCAAGACTACTAGTGATGTTGAGGGGGAGGTGTGGACAACAACCCTGCCACAACCTACTAGCACTCTTGTCATGTCTCAAACTGTAGGTTAATGATTACCTAGTTCGAGAGGACCCATGATGTCATGAGGGAAAACTGAGATAATCACTCACGATGATTCTAAGGGGCGCGCAATAAGGTAGGGGCATTATTCCCTAGAGGCCCTTAGTCTCCCACAAGATCACCTGATAGAGTATTGACTCAAGGGATTTTTTATGTCTACCAAGTTAGTCAAGAGGCGAGTGGAACCCTTGGAGAACATAGTGCATTCTGAAGGGCACCTCGTGCAAGATAAACATAAAGAAGTGTGTGGCACCCTTGGAGCACCTAGTTCATCCTGAAGGGCATGTCGCATTGTTATTTAATAATTGGATAAACCTAGATGGATTTATGATGAATAACATGTTAAGGAAGATTTCAAACTTTTCCTCTAATAAAATGTCACCCAACCTAGGAAAATAAAGTTTAGGTCTAAATTATACTTGTGATAAAATTTTATCTATTTATAATATATATATATATATGATTAATCTTGTGACAAGAAGGGGGTAAGCAATTAAATTGATTTATAAAAATCTTTTGGGATAAAATTTAAAAATGGGCAATAATTGTTTTACTATATTATACTAATTAAAAATGTATTCATTAAAAAGAAAAAGGGCAAAAATGGTAGGTTTTTGCACATGCCTTTTTGAGTTTAAATAAAAAGGGGAAAGAGAGAAATCTAAAATAATTAGGAAACCATGAAAAAGTGGGAAACATAAAAAGAAAGGGGAAACACAAGGGAAAAAGCAGATAGTCTAACTTAGTAAGGTATCTAGCATTTAAGAACATTCTAATTTTAACTCAACTAGTAAATTAATAAGGGGGAAAGTCATTAAAACTTGTAAGGGGGGACACCTAGGAGTGATTCTAGGAGTGTCTTTAGATGAGTGAGGGAAATAGGGTTAATTAATTAATTAATGAAATTAATTTATGGAGGAATGAAGGGGATGGGTGACAGATGTGCGGGGAGGATTTTTATGAATAAAATTATTAAACATTAAATAAAATAAGATTTTGGGAAATTAAGGGACTTCGAAACTCTATATAATGGAGGGAGAAAAATGATGAGGGATCTCTTCTGTTATGCATAACGTTACACTGCAGAAATTTATACTTGACTGACATGGCTTGTGGGAGTTGGGATACCCAACTCGGTGAGGAGTGGTAGCTTGGCCTTGTGAGGCGAGCTGGGAGCTAGTCGATTCTTTGGTTTGTGTGCATGGCCCATTTGCGGCTTGGGGAGCTAAGGGCGAAGAAGATTACCCCTACCATTGGCTGGGAGGTATCGGTGAAGTCTCATTGGTCGGAAAGCGGGAGTTGTACGAAGCACACGGGACATCAACTCAGAGCGGGCGATTGGGCAATGGTACACTTCCTTTATTTCTGCATGGTAGATTGTTAGTATGACATATGCTTTCAGTTTTGTATGCTTAATTAGGTAAATAATATGATAGTCTTAGAAGTCTAGTTGATGACCAAAATTTTCCCATAGCCTTAGCTTGATGTTGATTGATTTCCCTTGGCCTTTGATCCCTGCATGTCTTGACCGTCCGAAGTTTTTTTTTTTTATTGTGATGATTGCAGCTTATTTTTTCCTTCGTACCTATATCATCAGTCCATGCCTGAGCAGTCTGCCAAGAGCCTGATCTATGGTCATCTCTTTGGCGTTAATACACATATGGATCTCAACACTCTGCTTTTTGTGTGTGGATGATGAGCAACGGAGCAACGGATGTTCCTGCCCAACCGTCTAGCTCTGTTGATTGTTCCAAGTAGTGTGTTCACCTGCGCCTTGATGCGATTAGTTAACCCTGCAATTTATTGATTGATGGAGAAGTTTTTTTTACTTTGCGTCGCTTTAAATTTTAACTCTGTGTTTTCAATACATCCCTGGCAATGCAAGTCTGCATTGACACCTTTCCTGGCGTTTTCACTGGGTGGTTTTTGTTCTTCCGGTCTGCCGTTTGACTTTGCGATTCAGTCGCTGCCTTGTCTCATCACGATTTTTGGTTGCATTTAGTATGTAGGGGAGGCGTTGGGTTCTAATTGATTTATGGTTAGCGTTTGGTTATTTTTAGCATGCTCCACCTCGAAATTTAATAGAGCCTCAGTGTCATTTGTTTTAACTGTAATAATATCGAATGGATTTAGTTCCAATGGCAGTTACAGCGAGATATTATCAGTGCGTATCGATTATTTGATTGTCATTTCAAGATGGATGAATTGCGACTGCTTACCTCTGACATTCAATTTAATTTAGAAATCCTTGATTGTATTTTGTGATGGATTATTTAATACTCCTTTCCTACTAATTTACACGTTGGGCGGACTGCAAATTCATATTCGTTTTTGATGCATTCGAGGCCCTGGGGTTCCGTGTTTGATGTCTTTTCTCCACCATTTTCGTGCTTCCTTTTCCAGCAAAAACGTGGCTGAAGGATGCACTCTCATAGAACTATTGTTGGCCTTTCTCCTGGCACGGAATTATGCACAAAACATGGCTATTCCGGGCGTCTGTGATGTCCACGGATGAGGCATTCCCCTGAGCCTTGAGTTCAAAATGTACAAGAGTAGTTCACATCTTCACGTCATTCGTTTGACCCCTTCTACAACACACAATCCATAACCTAATGGCGAGTCCACTGCACTTCTACCTGGTTATTGTACGCTTCACTCTTCTCTGTAATGTTCATCGTGCAACAATGTAACCGAGGAGTCAAGAACCCTCAACATGGCGAGATGAAAATCAAAAGAAGTCGTTATCTTGGCAAGGGTAAAATCTGCTATTTATGGCCAAAACTTGCATCCAAAGTATGCTTGTGGATTTTACATCATGTGCAGAATTGCAGGCACACTATCATGGTGCCAAGATGAAATGCCTTGAATTCTATCTCAGAGAGACAAGAGCAGGCTGTCATTCAGATTAGCCAGAGATTGGGTCGAGTATGCCCATCAGAAATTGCATAGTTTGGATTATATTCAAACCTGTTAAGACAACAAGAAGGATAATAGGTATCCTGTATGGGTGGAATGTAAACCACCTATGTGCTAGAATCGTCTTCTAGAAACGACGTGCACCAGACTTCGTATGGATAAAATTGCTTCCCTACTCTCTTAAGTTAAGTGCACTTATGTGATTGTGTAAAATAGTTGATGCCATCGTCTTGAGCAAACCAGCACCTTGAATGTTTATTTCTCCGCGTTTTTTTTTAAACTATTGATAGCGTTTTGCAGCTATAACTGGGCCAACGTGTTTACCATTTAATGGCTGCGTCTTCGTGCTGGGTATGACAGTGGTTGTATTAAGGATTAATTGGCAGTAATCATGTGTAATTTAGTGAGCAATATCACCTTCTCGGTTGGTCAGAGTTATCACATTAGCCATCCTGTATGGTTTAGACAACGGATTCATTTCTTGACAACGATTATGGACTCTATATAGAGTTATCAAGGCCTCCATGGTCAGACATAGACTGTTAGTCGTCTATTGATTTATAGTTATAGCGGCGATAGAGTTTGTATGTAACTCTGCCTTATCAATGCTAGACAGACACCTGATAATAGATAGCCTTAGCATTGGTTAATAGATAGTCTTATCATCTATTTATGGGCATTATTATTATTATAGCATATCCTTAGATGGTTATTAAAGTTGTTCCTCAAATGTTTTTATATCAGTTGCTTTAATTGTTTTTAACCTTTTCTTTATTATTAATGGTTTATTACCGTAGTTCTTTAATGTGTTTCAAAACCGTCCTAAATGTGGTTTACTCTGTCTCTTAATTATTAATTGTCGTAGTTTCAATGTCAAGCTTTCAGTTAGGTATAAGTAGAATTTAAGTAGAGGACGGTAACTGATTTATGACATAAGACCTGATTTATTAATCGAAATTGTCTCGAGTATATGAGAACTTAGATGGCTCTTCAAGTGAGTTAAACTGTTCCTTAGAGTTGTAGAAGCGAGGGTGGTATTGTAGTGGTTGCCTTGCCCACATTGTGGCTAAGGATCCCTGGTATCATTTGCAACTCTAAGTTACTGACAATCTGGTTAGAGCAAATCGAAGTCTCTAGTTAGGGCTCATCGTACCACAAATCATGCTTTTTAGATCCTCTTTGCCACTTAGATTTTTGAATTAATTTTGTTTTTTTATTTTGATTCCTTTTTGCCTCCTTCGTGTGATTTTAGGTGATTGATTCCCTTACTTAGATTATTGCTTCTAACCTTGATTAATTGTAGGTCTTGCGCGCGTTGATAGAGAAGTGCTTACAAAACCTGTCTGGGTCATGCACTTCCCGTGTAGGGTGAAGTGGTTGTCGTATTTGGATTTTGGTACTTGATTCTGTAACACCTCAATGCATTGGTGGCAAGCCGTAGAGGTTTCTTTAACTAGTCATTGAAGTCATTGTGTTAGGCGGGTAGTTGATTTTATCTACCCTTGAATTTCTAGGTTCCGCCCAATTGTTGATGCGTTAGTGTGTTGAGTCGTTGTTGTTTGTTGCCTTCCGCCTTAAAAAAAAACACAAAAATTTCAGACTTTATGCCTCTCTTGTAGTCACAACGATGGGGATGTTACATATGGTATCAAATCAGGTTCAACCCTGTGACTTTGAATTGCCAGGCTTTCCACTGTAGTAAGCCCGTGAGTATTAACCCTTGCGTTAATTAAAAACTTTAATGTATCCTTATGGTGAACGCATTTAGAGGATGCCTCAGAGGTTGCAGCATGGTGCCATTGAAGGAGGTGTGATACCTCCATAATTTCCCACACCCTCGGAGTCGAACCCCCAAGGGGAAGAACAGGTCCTTGGGTTGGATTCACTTGTTGTAAGGGATGATGAAGGTCTGACAAGGCCCTTCCAGGTAAGTTCAAAGGGCCTTGATTCACCATCAGTACTGAGATGAGTTCAAGACACCTTACCCCTGAGGGTCCACAATGCACCCTATATAGTACCGTTAGCATCCATTGAGGACTCGAGAGAGTTGATTTCTTGAGTCCATGAGTGTTGTAGATAGTTGTGTCGTCGAGGCTCGGTTGTAGAGAAAGGCATTATGCTTCATGCTTCACGATTACGACCTCGAGCATGAAGGTCTGCATGGTGGCCTTTCCACTGAAGGGAAATTCTCTTCTATGGAAGGAGACGCTCAAACCACTTTGAACATGACCGTTGATGATGTGTCATGTGAAATGTTTGAGGAATGGTTCCAGAAGAGATATCTTTATGAGGAATTCATTGAGCGTCAGCTCAACGAATTCAACGCCTTGCGACAGGGCGGTTGTACGATGCCTAAGAATGAGGCCCATTTATGGAGCTGCTTCGGTAGGCTCCGCACCCTCACAGAGAAACTTAAGGTCAATAGGTTATGTTGGCCTTATATTTGTAGTTCATCTTCTAGTTCAGGTACCAAGATCACTTGACCAAAGAAAGTATGTTGGAAGGTGGGGAGCCACATTTCTAGCGTGACTACCTAGTGAAGAGGACTAGAACATCTGGATCAGTCATACCCACTATCATAGGAGATTTGGGCAAGGCCCATTAGATTCTTGTAGCGGTGAATAACCGCTAGGCAGAGAACCAGTCGACTGTGCTCGAGACGTCAGGTACCATCGCGGACCAGACCCTTAGTATTTGATTGATCCTAGTGCTACCGAGAGTTTCCATTACTAGTGCAATGCTAAAAAGGATTAAGGTAAAGGTAGCCAAAAATGATGAGTTTAGTTTTGTAGAGATGGCTTCGGGAGCCAAACAAAGGGTTGGAGGAAGGGTTACGGGTTGTACCTTAAACTAGAAAAGTTATCACCAGGGCCAACCTGTACGTCACGATCTTAGGACATATGACGTCGTGATTAGTATGAGATGGTTGGAATCGCATGAGGTGATACTCAACTGTGAGACAAAATGGTTGAGCTTGGTCGACAGTGAGGGACAGAAACACGAGATTGTAAGTTGGAACCAGGGAGTTTCCCTAAGGTTTATCTCTTCCTTGCAGTTACGGAAGAGCATGCATAAGGGATGTAATCTTTATGCGACCCTTGCATTAAACAAGAAGGGTGTAGTGGAAGGTTTAGAACACCTTCCTATGGTGAGATATTCCGCGGATGTCTTCCCGGAGGAGTTAACTGGTATGTCGCCAGAGAGGGATTTGGAGTTTACCATAGACCTAAAATCGAGGACTGAACCGATAGCTAGAACACCTTATCGAATGTCAACCTCAGAGTTACAGGAGCTGAGAATGCAACTGAAGGAATTGTTGGACCTGGGACTGATACATCCAAGGTGTTACCTTGGGGTGCGCCTGTCATTTTCTTATGAAATAAGGATGGGTCATGGAGACTCTGCATTGACTACCGTCAATTGGACAAGGAAATGATCAAGAATCAGTATCCGTTGTCGAGGATGGATGATCTGTTTGATCATATGAAGGGCGATATGGTGTTCTCAAAGATTGATTTGTGATCAAGGTATCACCAGATACAGATCAAGGAGGATGACGTCCCTAAGACCTCCTTTAAGATGAGGTTTGGACATTACGAGTTTACTATTTTAGCATTTGGACTGACAAACACCCCAGGGGTATTTATGAGTTTGATGAATAGGGTGTTCTGCGAGTACTTGGCCAAGTTCGTCCAAGTATTCATTAATGATATTTTGATTTACTCTTAGACAATGGAGGAGCATGACGAGAATTTGCACTTGGTACTACAGTGTCTGCGAGAGCACAAATTTTATGGGAAGTTTTCCAAATGCTCACTTTATCAATCGAAGATTCACTACTTAGGGCATGTCATCTCTGGTGAAGGTATTATCGTGGATCCAGTGAAGGTCGAGGCTATTATGGAATGGCCTACACCGACGAACGTCCCGGAAGTATGTAGCTTTATGGGTCTAGCAGGATACTATCGACGATGCATCAAGGGATTTTCAAAAATAGAAAATCTAATCACAGAATTGCAGAAGAATAACAAGAAGTTTGTTTAAACTGATAAATGCATGAAAGTATTTGGGAGGATCAAGGATTTGTTGACAACAACACCGGTCCGAAAGGTCCCTGACATGGATGTAGACTTCTTGGTATGCATTGACGCATCCAATGAAGGATTAGGCAGAGTCTTGGTGCAAGACAATCGAGTGATCGCTTACATCTCGAGGAAACTAAGAAATCATGAGGAGATCTATGCAATGCAAGACTTGGAGTTGTTAGTCATTGTATATGCCTTGAAGGTTTGGAGACACTACCTTGTTGGACAAAAATTTGAACTAAAGATGGACCACTCTGGACTACAACACATCTTTACGCAAAGAGACCTGAACGCGTGACAATGACGTTGGTCAGAATTGCTTAGCGAGTACAAATTCAAGATTAATTACATAAAAGGAACAATGAACCGAGTGGTAGATGCATTGAGTTGGAGACCATGAATCTTTTCGATGTTGCCTTTTCAAATGAATCTACGTGAAAATATTCTAACTTTATAGTGTGACGATGACTGGTACAAAGAGGTTAAGGGTTTTATCAGACAAAAGAAAATGATGGTACCAAGATTTGAAGGATTTACGTTTGATGACGATGGATTATTGAGGTCTAAAAATTGGATTTATGTACCAACGAACAACGAGTTTAGGAGTTGGATCCTAAGCGAGGCTCATAGAGAAATATACATGGCTCACCCGGGAGTCACGAAGATGAGGGAAGACCTTAAAGCCTTATTCTTCTAGAACAAAATGAAGGTAGACATAGTCAACTATGTGGCCAGATGTCTATAATGTCAGTAGGTAAAGACTGAACATAGACACCCAGCAGGATTACTACAGCCACACGCTATTCCAAAATTGAAATGGGAGGTTATTTCGATGGATTTTATTGTTGGATTGCCATGAATGACAAGGAGACTCGATTTGATTTTCATAGTGGTCGACACTCTAATGAAGAGTGCTCATTTTATTCCTATGCATATGATGTATCAGGCACCTAACATAGATAGATTTTTCATCAGTGAGATTGTGAGGCTGCATGGCGTGCATAAGAGAATTATATATGATCGAGGATTAGTGTTTACTAGATGATTTTGGAATAGTTTCCAATAGGCCTTGGGAACACAACTTAAATTTAGTACTGCGTATCACCCGGAGACTGACGAGCAGACCGAACGAACAAACCAAACCTTGGAAGACATGTTGTGCATGTATGTGTTGGACCAACAAAAGGTTGGGAGGAATTCTTTCCACTAATAGAATTTGCTTATAACAATAGTTTCCAAAGCACCTTTAAGATTGTTCCTTTCGAGTTCCTTTATAGGAGACCATGTCAGACGCCTTTGAGTTGGGATCGACTTGAATGCAAACTAAGACAAAGTATCAAGGAAGCACAGGATTGACATAAGAATTATGTCGATGTGCATCATGTTGACAGTAGTTACGATGTGACGATTGAGTATTTTTGCGGTAGAAACCGCATAAGAGTTCAATTGAGTTTGGAAAGGGGGATAAACTCTCTCCTAGGTTTGTGAGACCTTTTGAGATCATGGAAAGAAAGGGGCCCATGGCCTATCAACTAGCCTTTCCTGATTCCCTGAGGTGTATGCACAATGTTTTTCACATATCTATTTTGATACATTATATTAGTGAACCTACACATGTTATTCACATGAGTTCCTTGCAAGTATCGAATGAGGAGGTGCTCACAGCTGAGCCGATCCACATCTTGGATCATTGCATTCGACAGCTACGATGTCGAGCAGTATAGCAGTTCAAGGTCTAGTGGGACAACTATAGTCCATACTCAACGACCTGGGAAGATGCATATGATATGCGCCAACACTTTCCATTTTTGTTTGATAGATAGACTTATGATACTCTGATACACATTATTCCGGCACTTATACTATGAAACCGTAGGATGAAATTTAGACCAAGAGGGGGTGTATGTAGCATCCTGCTCTTGCACACACTAATCGAGCCTATTCTTTGAGGACACTTGCTCACAAGTGATCCAAATTATTATACTATTAAACATTTGATTTGGATTATGAGGCATTATGGGTTGATGACATGTTGTTTTGCTGCATTGACATAGATAGGTGCTATTGACTCAGTTTTACTGAGTATGGTTTTGGACCTCGAGAATGCAGAGGCATCAATGGAACCCATTGGACTTCGGATCGAGTCAAGGAGTGAACTATTGGGGTTTGATTGTTTTATATGTGATATTAGTGCATCTGATTAGATGATATGACTATGGATATACTTCTGGCATGATTCGTTGATGATGCAGGTTGACACTAGCTTTCTGACTAGAATCATATGTGGATTAGAGGGGTCATGCAGGACTACCAGAGATGTTGAGGGAGAGGTGTGGACAACAACCCTACCACAGCCTACTAGCACTCCCACCGTGGCTCGAACTGTAGGTTAACGATTACCTAGTTCGAGAGGACCCATGATGTTGTGAGGGAAGACTAAGATAGTCTCTCACGATGATTCTAAGAAGCGCGCAATAAGGCAAGGGCCTTATTCCTTCAAGGCCCTTAGTCTCCCATAAGATCACCTGGCAGAATATTGACTCCAGGATTTTTTTATGTCTATCAAGTCAGTCAAGAGGCAAGTGGCACCCTTGGAGCATGTAGTGCGTCCTGAAGAGCACACTGCACAAGAGAAACATAAAGAGGTGAGTGGCACGCTTGGAGCACGTAGTGTGTCCTAAAAGACATGTCACATTGTTATTTAATAATTGGATAAACCTAGATGTATTTAGGATGAATAATGTGTCAAGGAAGATTTAAAACTTCCCCTAATAAAATGTCACCTAGCCTAGGAAAATAAAGTCTAGGTCTAAATTATACTTTTGATAAAATTTTATCTATTTATAATGTGTGTGTGTGTATATATATATATATATATATATATATATATATATATATATATATATAATAATGATTAATCTTGTGACAAGAAGTGGGTAAGCAATTAAATTGATTTATAAAAATCTTTTGGGATAAAATTTAAAAAACAGAAATAATTGTTTTACTATATTATGCTAATTAAAATTTTATTCATTAAAAAGAAAAAGGGGAAAAAGGGTAAGTTTCCGCACATGCATTTTTGAGTTTAAATAAAAAGGGGAAAGAGGGAAATCTAAAATATTTAGGAAACTACGAAAAAGCAGGAAACATAAAAAGAAAGGGAAAACACAAGGGGAAAAGCAGATAGTCTAACTTTGTAAGGTATCTAGCATTTAAGAACTTTCTAATTTTAGCTCAACTAGTAAATTAATAAGGGGGAAAGTCATTAAAACTTGTAAGGGGTATGGGGACACCTAGGAGCGATTCTAGGAGTGCCTTTAGGTGAGTGAGGGAAATAGGGTTAATTAATTAATTAATGAAATTAATTTATGGAGGAATGAAGGCGATGGGTGACACATGTATGGGGAGGATTTTTATGAATTAAATTATTAAACATTAAATAAAATGAGATTTTGGGAAAGTAAGGGACTTCGAAACTACATATAATGGAGGGAGGAAAATGATGAAGGATCTCTTCTCCTATGCATAACATTACGCTACAAAAATTTATACTTGACTAACTTAGCTTGTGGGAGTTGGGATACCCAGCTCGGTGAAGAGTGGTAGCTCGGCCTTGCGAGGCGAGCTGGGAGCTAGTTGATTCTTTGGTTAGTGTGCATGGCCCCTTTGCGGCTCGGGGGGCTAAGAGGGAAGAAGAGTACCCTTGGCGTTGGCTGAGAGGTACCGGTGAAGTCTCATCGGTCGAAAAGTAAGAGTTGCATGGAGCGTGTGGGACATCAACTTAAAGTGAATGATTGGGCAATGGTACACTTCCTTTATTTAAGTGTAGTAGATTGTTAGTATGACATATGATTTCAGTTCTCTATGCTTAATCAGGTAAATAATATGATAGTCTTAGCAGTGTAGTTGATGACCGAAATTTCCCCATAGCCTTAGCTTGATGTTGATTGATTTCCCTTGGCATTTGATCCCTACATGTCTTGACCGTCTGAATGTTTTTTTTTTATTGCGATGATTGCGGTTTATTTTTTCCTTCGTCCCTAGCTCACCAGTCTGGGCCTGAGCAGTCGGCCAGGAGCCTGATCTACGATCATCGCTTCAGCATTAATAGATCTATGGATCTTAACGCCCTTCTTTTCTGTGCGTGGATGATGAGCAATAGATGTTCTTGCCCAGCCGTCTAGCCCTATTGATTGATTAGGTAGTGTGTTGACTTGCACCTTGATGCAATTAATTAACTCTGCAATTTATTGATTGATGGCAAAAGTTTTTTTTTTTACTCTGCGCCCCTAAAGTTTTAACTTTTTGTTTTCAATACATCCCTTGCAATGCAAGTCTGCATTGACACCTTTCCTGGCGTTTTCACGGGGTGGTTTTTGTTTTTCCGATCTTCCATTTGACTTTGCGATTCGGTCGATGCCTTGTCTGTTTTTATTTTATTTTATGCCAGTGTGAACACGATTTTTGGTTGCATTCAGTATGTAGGGGAGGCGTTGGGTTCTAATTGATTTATGGTTAGCATTTGTTTATTTTTAGCATGCTCCACCTCGAAATTTAATAGACCCTCGGTGTTATTTTTTTTTAAGTGTAATAATATCGAATGGATTTAGTTCCAATGGCAGTTACAGCGAGATATTATCAATGCGTATCAATTCATTTGATTGGCATTTCAAGATGGCTAAATCGCGACTGCTTACCTATGAGATTCAATTTAATTTAGAAAGCCTTGATTGTATTTTGTGATGGATTATTTAATACGCCTTACCTACTAATATACACGTTGGGCGGACTGCAAATTCATGTTCGTTTTTACTGCATTCGAAGCCCATGAGGTGCCGCGTTTAACGTCTTTTCTCCACCATTTTCGTGCTTCTTTGTCCACCAAAAACGTGGCTGAAGGGTACGTTTTCATAGAACTCTTGTTGGCCTTTCTCCTGGCATGGAATTAAGAACAAAACATGGCTATTCCGGGCGTCTGTGATGTCCACGGATGAAGCCTTCCCCTGAGCCTCGAGTTCGGAATGTACAAGAATGGTTCACATCTTCACGTCATTCGTTTGACCCCTTCTACAACACACAATCCATAACCTAATGTCAAGTCCACCGCACTTCTACCTGGATACTGTAAGCTTCACTCTTCTATGTAATGTTCATCATGCAGCAATGTAACCAAGGAATCAGCAACCCTCAACATGGCGAGATGAAAATCAAAAGCAATTGTTAGTTTGGCAAGGGTTAAATCTTCTATTTATGGACAAAACTTGCATCCAAAGTATGCTTGTGGATTTGACATCATGTGCAGAATTGGAGGCACACTATCATGTTGCCAAGATGAAATGCCTTGAATTGTATCTCAAGAGAAAGAGACAAGAGGAGGCTGTCATTCAGATTAGCCATAGATTGGGTCGGGTATGCCCGTCAGAAATTGCATAGTTTGGATTATATTCAAACCTGTTAAGACAACAAGCAGGATAATAGGAATCCTGTATGGGTGGAATGTAAACTACCTGCGTGCAGGAATAGTCTTCTGGAAATGACGTGAACCAGACTTCATATGGATAAAATTGTTGCCCTACTCTCTTAAAGTTAATTGCACTTATGTGATTGTGTAAAATAGTTGATGTCATTGTCTTGACCAAACCAACACCTTGAATATTTATTTCTCATCATTTTTTTTAAAACTGTTGACAGCGTTTTGCAGCTATAACTGGGACAACGTGTTTACCATTTAGCGGTTGCGTCTTCGTGCTGGGTATGACAGCGGTTGTATTAAGGATTAATTGGCAGTAAGCCTGTGTACCTTAGTGAGCAATATCACCTTCTCGGTTTGTCAGAGTTATCACATTATCCATCCTGTATGGTTTAGACAACGAAGTCATATCTTGACAACGATTATGGACTCTATACAGACTTATCAAGGCCTGACATAGACTGTTAGTCGTCGATTGATTTATAGTTATAGCGGCGATCGAGTTCGAATGTAACTCTGCCTTATCAATGCTAAACAGGAAACTGATAATAGATAGCCTTAGCATTGGTTAATCGATAGTCTTATCATCTGTTTAAGGACATTGTTATTATTATAGCAGATCCTTAGATGGTTATTAAAGTTGTTTTTCAAATGTTTTTATATCAGTTTCTTTAATTGTTTTTAACCGTTTCTTTATTATTAACGGTTTATTAACCGTAGTTCTTTAATGTGTTTTAAAACGGTCCTAAATGTATTTTACTCCGTCTCTTAATTATTAATTGACGTAGCTTCAACGTCAAGCTTTCAGTTACGTACAAGTAGAATTTAAGGAGAGGACGGTAACTGATTTCTGACATAAGACCTGATTTATTAATCAGAATTCTCTTGAGTATATGAGAACTTTGATGGCTCTTCAAGTGAGTTAAAATGTTCCTTAGAGTTGTAAAAGATGATAGGGTGGTTTTGTAGTGGTTGCCTTGACCACATTGTTGCTAAGGATCCATGGTATCGTTTGCAACTCTAAGTTACTGACAAATATGGTTAGAGCAAATAAAAGTCTCTAGTTAGGGCTCATCATAACGGAGATCATGCTTTTTAGATCCTCTCTGCCACTTATATTTTTGAAGAAAGTTCGTTGCCTTCTTAGGATTCCTTTTTGCCTCCGTGTGATGTTAGGTGATCGCTTCCCTTACTTAGATTATTGCTTTTAATCTTGATTAATTGTAGAGCTTGCACGCGTTGATAGAGAAGCACTTATGGAACCTATCTGAGTTGTGTGCTTCCCGTGTAGGGTGAAGTGGTTGTTGTATTTGGATTTTGGTACTTGATTCTGAAACGCCTCAATGCGATGGTGGTACGTTGTAGAGGTTTCTTTTATTGGTTGTTGAAGTCATTGTGTCGGGCGTGTAGCTGATTTTATTTATTGTTGAATTCGTAGGTTCCACCCAGTTGTTGATGTGCCAGTGTGGTGAGTCGTTATTGTCTCCCTGCTTCAGAAAAAACAAAAAATTCACACTTTATGCCTTGCATGTAGTCACAATGATGGGGATGTTACAAATATAGAGGTTATATAGAAGAGATGGTTCAAGATTTTAGCATATATAAAATAGATATATTAATAAGGTTGTAATAACATATCATATTTTTTTAAGATTTAAGGGTTTAAAAATATAAATTTTAAAAATAAACTTGAATGAATGACCTGCTTTCAAAATTGACTAAACTTGTATTTATCATATTAATAAATTATTATTTCTTAAAGTTCTTGTTTGGAAGGGTTATTTTCAATCTTTTCTCTTTAAATCTATTCCCTATTACACTTTTCTAACATTTTAGTTAAGTGTCCACTCAAAATATTGGACCTTTCAAAACTACTTACATAGTTTTATTCATAAATATTAACAACTAGATTTACAATATTATTAGAGATTTCTTTTATGTATAAAGTGTTTAAAGAAATTATTTAATCAATTTATACAAGATAAAAATTATTTGATCAATTTATACAAGATCATTTTTAGTGTTTCAATTTGTTTTAATTTTACTTTACACTTCCATACAATTTTATGTTGTAAGAAGAGTTTAACATTTTGATCAATCCAATTTCATATCTTGGATTGAAGGTCTGAAATTAAAATATATTAAATACAATACATTAATCTAACTTTCCAACATAATTTTTGGTGTTTCAATTTGTTTTAATTTTACTTTACACTTCCATACAATTTTATGTTGTAAGAAGAGTTTAACATTTTGATCAATCCAATTTCATATCTTGGATTGAAGGTCTGAAATTAAAATATATTAAATACAATACATTAATCTACATTAATCTACCTTTCCAACAATTTTTTGATAATAAATTTAAGTATGGATAATATGTCCACCACAATTTGCAATTAAGATTGAATATATTGATTAACACATTTTCAATTTTTAGAGTTTAAACTTTAGTATGTTAAGGACACCTTCTTATACCTGCCCACCCAATTTTCCCGAGTTTAATATAGGGAGT
>ML801480.1:177163-212121 GCA_009831015.1 Picea engelmannii | reverse complement strand
CCTTCATGGAGAATGTTGAGCTAATTGAGTCATGATTTTGCATAAACCTTCCTTACGCTAGGGTAATGAATGGTAATTTCTTTGTCAAACAAAATGATTTACCTATAACTCCCGCTCTGTACAAATTTTGGTATTCTGCCATTTAATTTAATTCATTTATAATTATAATTTCTTTCGTCTGTGCATATGCATGTAGTTAGATGCATATACCTTGTCTTCTGTATTGCTCACGACCTTTGGCTCCCAAATGTAAAAATTCCCATTTAAATTTCGGGTTTCGGGGTTTCCTTATGCTCGATGTTGAGAGTCTCCTACCTTCATGGATTCCCGATCTCCGGTACGCCGAAGCGCTATCTTCTAGCTTTAGCCCTCCTTTGGTTATGCTTTGGTCCATGTGACCCTGTCCTACGTGACCATAGTCCTAATTCCTGTCAGGATTCGGGATTTCGCGACTTCCGTGGTCACGAACCTCTGTCCTCACAGACTCCCGATTACCGATTCTCCGATATGTTACTTGTGCATCAGCCCTTCGGGCTAAATTCTTGGTTCATATGACCATTGTACCACAAGGCCACAGCCTTGTCCCTTATYGRGGTTTYGGGTGTYGCAATATCTTATTGCATGAATCYCKCRTCCACGGAATTCCCGATATCCCRATGCGCCTATTCCTTGCGTGTTRGCCCTTTYRGCWACGCCRAGGTCCATGTGACCTACACCTATGTGACCGTTGCCTTATGGCTCCCCATCGGGGTTTCGGTCCTTCTCATGCCAGAATTTCCATCAATTCAACGTTTCGTAATGCCTTCTAGCGTTTACCCTTTGTCAAACGAATAGAATACAATTTTTCCACCTTCCCCGTAAATCTTCATTTAAAGCAGGTTATAACTTAACTTTTACGAGTTAACTGTTTATGAAATCGTGATTCAGGGTTTCCCGCAATCAAAGAATCGATGTAACTTGAATCCCGAAACCCCGATCTCCGATTTCGCGATGTGATTAACCCTTAATTAAACATCCATTAATTAATCCTTTTTAAAAGGTTTAAGAGTTAGGTTAATTATATCGGCTTTCAGGGTTCGCGATTTCGTAGTGCATGGACACCTTGTCCACGAAACTCGTGATATCCCGATATCCGATGCCACCTGTCTACCGTGGGCCCCGCTATCCTTTGACCCATCGAAAAATTGCGTATCGCGATTCCAATATGTATCGGTTTTATACTCCCCAAATCTCCGATGGTAAAATTCCGACGCCTCCCAAACATTGACACGTGTCCTGCCGAGATCAACGGCTAGGATCCGTTCTCGGGATTTCGAGGACCACAAGGTCTCAATTTTCTAATTTCACAAAAACCCCCCCATGACTCAGATTTCCTGATGACTCTTCCGGGACTCTTCTTCTGCACACTAGGGCTTAATCTCGGCGCAACTTCTCGAGATCTAATGGTTGGCGGAATTTCTAGGTGAGATCTGACGGCTCACATCCATTCTTCCACGTAAAAGCCCGTTCCCAGGTCTTGCAATTATCTACTTGCATTTTATTTAGTGTAGTTCTTGTAGTTATTAAATTTTTTTATTTTTTTCACTCTTCAAGCCTTCAATAGAAGTTTTCCCTCGACATTTCCGTCGATTTCAGGTGTCTACTCTACCCTAAACTTCGTTGACAAGTAATCCTCAAAATAAAACTAAGTTATCATCTATGTTTCTCGTGCTAAATAGCTTTATTCTTGTCGTTTTAAGGATAGTCATTTTGTGGAAGGTGATCCCTCCCATTATCCGGTTTGCTGCCACTATTTTAAAGGGATTCCTTCGAATGTTCATACTACAACTGTAGTGACCATATATGATCTAGTTACAGGGTTCTACCTAAAACTATTGCTTGTGATATATGAGCTTATTTGCTTGGGTTTCACGTAGGTGTATTATCCTAAGTGCATTTCCGTTACTGTTTCTGTCATAACAAATCAAACTGAACATGTTTTGCTTATAGTTGAAACGTGGCTGGACTTAACACTTCCGGGTTTCGGCCCTTAGGCTCCAGATTTTGAACTAAGACACTCTGATACCATTGACCCCTCTACTCGACATGTGAGTCTGGTCGGCAAGCTATCGTCAGCCTACATCATCGACGAATAATGTCAGAAATATATCCTTATCATATAATCTAATAAGATGCACTAATAACACATATAAGACAATCAAACCCCAATAGTTCATTCCCCGACTCGATCGGGAGTCCCAGGGGTTCCATCGATGCCTTTGCATCATCGTGGTCTAAAATCCTGCACACTCAGTAAAACCGAGTCAATAGCACCTGTCTATGTCAATGCATCAAAACAACATGTAGTCTACCCATAACGCCTCATAATCAAAATCAAAAGTTTAATAGTATAAAAATCTAAATCCAGTGTCCTCAAAGAATAAGTTTGTTCAGTGCGCACCAGAGAGGGATGTTACATACACCCCCTCTTGGTCTAAACTTCGTCCCAAAGTTTCCCAGTATATAAGTGTCGAAATAAAGTGTATCACAATATCATAAGTCTATCTATCAAACAAAAATGGAAACTGTTGGCGCATATCATATGCGTCCTCCCAGGTCATCGAGTGAAGATTATAGTTGTCCCACTGGACCAGGACCTCATCTATTGTTCGAAATCGTAGTTATCGAATGCAATGATCCAAGATGCGGATCGACTCAGCCGTGAGCGCCCCCCCATCCGATACCTGCAAGGAACTCATGTCAATAACATGTGTAGGATCACTAATATAATGTCTAAAAATAGATACGTGAAAAACATCGCATACGCCTTAAGGAATCAGGCAAGGCTAGTGGATAGGCCATGGGCCCCTTTCTCTCCACAATCTCAAAAGGTTCCATGAACCTAGGAGAGAGTTTAGCTCCCTTTCCAAACTTGATCGAACTCTTATGTGGTTTAACCTGCAAGAAGACTCGATTGCCAACCTCATAACTACGGTCAACAAGGAGCGCATCGACATAAATCTTCTACCGATACTGTGTTGTTTTAATCCTTTGTCTTATTATTTTCATTTTCTCTTCCATTTCTTGGATCGCTTCTGGTCCCACCAGGACACTATCCTCAAGTCAATCCCAACTCAAAGGCATCCGACATGGTCACCTGTAAAGAAACTCGAAAGGCGCCATTTTAATGGTGCTCTAGTAACTGTTGTTATAAGAAAATTCCACTAGTGGCAAGAATTCTTCCCAACACTTTTGTTGGTCCATTACGTACATGCGCAACATGTCCTCCAAGGTCTTGTTCATTCGTTTGGTTTGTCGTCAGTCTCTGGGTGGTATGCAGTACTAAAGTTAAGTTAGGTTCCCAAGGCCACTTGGAAACTCGTCCATAAACATCTACTAAACACAGATCCTCGATCGGATATAATCCTCTTAGGCACGTCATGCAGCCTCACAATCTCATTGATGAAAACTCTAGCTATGTTAGGGGCCTGATACGTCATACGCTCATGAATAAAGTGAAAATTCTTTGTTAGATTGTCTAATACTATGAAAATTGAGTCATGTCTCCTTACCGTCAATGGCAATCCAACAATAAAATCCATCGAAATAACCTCCCATTTCGATTCCATAATAGCGTGTGGATGTAGTAATCCTGTAGGATGTCTATGTTCAACCTTACCTATTGACATTCTAGACATCTGGCCACATAGTTTACTATGTCTACCTTCATTCCCTTCTAGAAGAATAACGGTTTAAGGTCTGCCCTCATCTTCGTGACTCTCGGGTGAGAAATGTAAACTACTCTATGAGCCTTGCTTAGGATCAAGATCCTCAACTCGTCGTTCAGTGGTATGTAAATCTGATTTTTAAACCTCAATAAACAATCGTCATCAAACGTAAATCCTTCAAATCTTGGTATCATCATTGTGTTTTGTTCGATAAAACCCTCAACCTCTTTGTACCAATCATCATCATGGTGTGAAGTTAGAATGTTTTCACATAGATTCGTGTGAAGAGGAAACACCAAAAAGATGTGTGGTCTCCGACTCAATGCTTATGCCACTCGGTTCACTGTTCCTTTTATGTAAGTAATCTCAAAGTCGTACTTGCTAAGAAATTCCCACCAACGTCGTTGTCGCGAGTTCAGGTCGCTTTCTATAAAGATGTGTTGTAGTCCACGGTGGTCAAGATTTAGTTCAAATTTCCATCCAACAAGGTAGTGTCTCCAAACCTTCAAGGCATATATGATGGCTAACAACTCCAAATTGTGCATCGCGTAGTTCTCCTCATGACTTTTCAGTTTCCTCGAGATGTAAGCAATCACTCGTCCGTCTTGCATCAAGACTCTGCCTAAGCCTTCCTTGGATGTGTCAATGCATACCAAGAAGTTTGCGTCCATGTTAGGGACCTTTAGTATCGGTGTTGTTTTCAACATCTACTTGAGCCTATGAAATTCTTCCGTGCATTTCTCGGTCCAAACAAACTTCTTGTTTTTCTTTTGCAATTCCTTGATCGGATTTTCTATCTTCAAAAATCCCTCGACGAACCATCGATAGTATCCTATTTAACCCATGAAGCTACGCACTTCTGGGACATTCATGGGCACAGGCAATTCCATAATAGCCTCGACCTTCGCTGCATCCACTGCGATACCTTTGCCAGAGATGACATGCCCTAAGTAGTGAATCTTTGTTTGATAAAATGAGAATTTCAAAAACTTCCCGTACAATTTGTTCTCTCGCAGACACTGTAGTACCAAGCGCAAGTTCTCATCATGCTCCTTCCTCGTCTGAGAATATATCAAAATATCATCAAGGAATACTTGGATGAACTTGTCCAAGCACTAGCGAAACACCCCGTTCATCAAACTCATGAATACCCATGGGGCGTTTGTCAGTCCAAACGGTAAAATCGTAAACTCATAATTTTCAAACCTCGTCTTAAAGGCGATATTAGGGACATCATCCTCCTTGATCCATAACTGGTGATACCCTAATCGCAAATCGATCTTTGAGAACACTGTTTCACCCTTCATCTGATCGAACAAATCATCAATCCTCGATAATGGATATTGATTCTTGATCGTTGCCTTATTCAATTGACGGTAATCAATGCAAAGCCTCCATGACCCATCTGTCTTTCGTATGAAAATAATAGGTGCACCCCACAGTTACACACTTGGACGTATCATTCCCAGGTTCATCAATTATTTCAGTTGCATTCTCAACTGTTGTAACTTTGGGGTCGACATCCAATAAGGTGTTCTAGCTATCGGCTCAGTCCCCGATTTTAGGTCTATAGTAAACTGCAATTCCCTCTCTAGCGGCATCCTAGATAACTCCTCCAGAAAGATATCTTCAAACTCTCTCACCAATAGAGGGTGTTCTAGACCTTCCACTACTCCCTTCTCATTTAATGCAAGGATCACATAAAGATTGCACCCCTTGCGCATGCTCTTCCATAGTTTCAAGGAAGAGATGAGCCTCAGGGAAACACCCTGGTTCTGACATAGAATCACACGTCTTTGTCCCTCATCATCGGCCAAGCCCAACTGTTTCTTCTTGCAATTGAGTATCGCCTCATGTGATTCCAACCAATCCATACCAATCACGACATCAGAAGATCCTAATATCGTCACGTACACGCTAGCCCCGGTGACAAACTCTCCTAGGTTAAGGGTACAACCCATAACCTTTCCTCCAACCTCATGTTTGGTTCCATAATCCATCTTTATGAAGCTTGAATCGTCCTGTTCGACTGCCTTTACCTTAATATATTTTAGTGAGGCACCAGAAATAAAACTCTTGGTAGCACCGAGATCTATCAAAATAATAAGGGTCTAGTCAACAACGGTACCTGACATCTCGATCATAGTCAACTGGTGCTCTACCTGGTGCTTATTCACCACTGCATGAATCCGATGGGACTTGCCCATATCTCCTACGGTAGTGGGTCTGACTGATCTAGATGCTCTAGTCCTCTGCATAGGGCAGTCGCGCTAGTAGTGTGCCTCCCCACACGCCCAAAACCCCTTCTTCAGTCTAGTACTCCTAGTACCCAAAGTAGAATATGATGGCTCACCAGCTTGGAATCCTGGTCTATTCTGTTGAATAGGCCTAAACTCTTGCTGTTGCGATCGACATTGTTGATGATGTTGTGGCCCCTGATAAGGTGTCTGTTACTGAGGCATCGGTCTGGTGTCTGATGCTAATGTGCACTAGATGAAACCTTCCCTATTGGTCTTTCTAGAGTCCTACTCTGACCCCCATTAATGAGCTCCTCCTCTTCTATGAGGGCCTTCTCGACGACATCATGAAAGGTTTGAGGCATCAGAATCCTAACATTTTCACGTAAGCTGCCAATAAGGCCGAACACGAACCTATTGACCTTGATTTTTTCAGTATTAAGATGTGGAGCATACCGAAGAAGCTCCATAAAATGGGCCTCATACTCAGGCATTGTACGACCGCCTTTTTGTAAGGCGATGAACTCATTGACCTAATGATCAATGAATTCCTCCGAAAGGTACCTCTCTCAGAACCGTTCCTCGAACAGTTCCCATGACACGTCTTTGACGACCATGTTCAATTGTGATAGGAGCAAATTCCACCATAGAGGAGAGCTCCCCTTTAGCTGAAATACCGCCATACAGACCTTCATGTTGGAGGTATAGCCGCAAAGTGAAAAGCACATTGCCATATTCTCCAACCATGCCTCGGTGGCTGCACCGTCCGGGGCACCAAAGAACTCGAGAAATTTGACCTTCTCGATCTCATAGTGAATGCTACCAATGTTGACCTAAGTGCGCGGTGGACCCTCAGGGGGTGTTGGGGCCCTGGCCTCCTCTCTGTCCAAATTACTGATAAGTTCCTCATACCTGCACTAAAAATATCTCATCATTCCAACCACATCAACCACTATTATCTTCTCCTGCCCGACAACCTGTTCATCTCCCTGGGGGTTAGACCCCTCAGGCGTGGATTTTATTGGAGGTGTCGCGCCTCCTCCCCTAGCACCCCATCGTCTTCCTCCGCAACGTCCTCTAACCAAGATTACCTACACGAGTACAATTCAACTTAATTTGCAACATTATAATCAATCCTATCAACGAAATCTATAGTGATCCCAAGTTGTGGGTTGAACACCGCTCTGATACCACATGTGACGACCCCATTCTTACAACAACGAGTGAAGTAGAAGTACAATTTTTTTTTTTTAGGAAAGAAGGCGATGACGACAACAGTTTAACCACGCCATTGAAGATGAATGCAAGCAAGAAGTCTGGGAAATGACCTACTATGACACCACGCAAATGCATAAGGGCCACACCTATAGGCTAAAAGACAACATCCCCATACCAACACAATGGCCTAGATGAATAAAGACTAGAACCTCAAGGCACACGAACCAAACGCCTGAAGGCGTTCAACCCATGTGCTAGAAGAAACTTGCAATGCTCGACAACAATCACATAGGTGGCACCTACTCTAGAAAATATCTCATTCGACGCTATCCCACAGGGCGTGCCGCAATCCCCTCATAAGGAATCATGTCGTGCCCAGGTGATAGACGCGTCAATAACCTGGGCACAAACATAAGATATCCAGACCAAGGACTCTAGAAAATCCAATGCGCTAGGAACCGAATACCAATAAGAAAAACATGCCCAAACCCAACAACAAGTCGATGAGACACCAGGGGACGACTACCAGAGAAGACACGAGCCAAGACACGACTTCGTCCATGACCCAAACAATCACCTAGTCTAAACTAGTCAACGATTACAATCTATTTTAACATGGGTTGCCATTATAAACAGGGCACATCTAAATTACAATTATTCATTAATGCACCCACTAAATTAATGTTAATACAATCAATCTAGTAAGTCTAAGTAATCAATACTAGAACTATAATTATAAATACAATCTAACCTCAATTGTAAGAAACTCTAAAATTGGCAATCTAGTCTTTACTCCCCAATCTAATTTTAATCATTATTACAACCTAAATGGACAATGCTATAATAATCCAAACTCTCCATCCAACTAGCCATTAACTTAAATAAAAAAACTAGCAATCTTAATGTAGAATGCTACCCTTATAACACTTATGAACAATTAAATCTCAACATGTAGTCTAGTTATATTGACTGAACTAACAATGTTAGTTGTCTACTATCATTGAGAAGGAAACTGCTAACTATTAGCATGGTTGTAGCAATTTAACAAGGCAATTAACATAGCAGTTACATAACAATGAATATAGTAGTTAACAAGTCAATTAACATAATGATTAACATAACAATTAATTTAGAAATAACAAGATAGTTTACATGATTGTTGTCATAACAAGTAATATAGTAATAACAAGGCATTTAACATGTTAGTTAACATACAATTAATATAACAATAACAAGGCTATTTACATGACTCTTAACATACCAATTAATAGCGCAATAACAAGGCGATTTACATAACTGTTAACCATTTAATTCGTTGTGGCATTTAATCAATAAGAAGGAATCTGCTGACCATTAACATTGTTGTAGCAATTGTTCTAGCAATTAATAAGGCAATTAATATAACATTTATCATTGCAATTAACATGGCAATTAACAACAAAAAGGAAATTGTTGACCATTAACATTGCTGTAGAAATTGTTCTGGCAATTAATAAGGCAATTAATATAGCATTTATCATTGCAATTAACATGGTAATTAACATGGCAAGTAACATCGTCGTGGGAACGCTGGGTATGCACTCAATGTGAAGGACAATAAAAAGGACAATAAAAAAATGCAAAAGGACCAACTCATGGTCATTCAAAAGAAACTCAATCAACATTTAAGGCAATTTCGTACCCATTTGAGCAAACTCATTCAACATTTAATGGCCAATTCGTGGGCATTCCAGCAAACGTCGTCATCATTATTAATAGCAAATTTGTGTCCCTTCAACAGCGAACTCAGTCAATCATTTTTATCGAAAATTCGTGGTCATTCCAGCAACTGCAGTCAACAATTTAAATTGAAAAATCGTGGTCATTTAACAACAAACTCAGTCAACATTTTAAAGGCAAAATGGTGGTCATTTAAACAACAAACTCAGTCATGTTTTAAAGGCAAAATTGTGGTCATTTAAACAACAAACTCAGTCATGTTTTTAAGCCAAAATGGTGGTCATTTAAACAACAAACTCAATGACGTTTTAAATGGCAATTCGTTATCATATAAAAGATTTGCAAAATCGAAGATATACAAGAAATCAACAAAAAATGGTTATTATAAAAGCACTAAGGTAAACACAAAAACAACGTAGAGAGGGATAAATAAAACATGGTTTCCCTTTCTCATTGCCAGGATGCCAAAGCAAACGCATATAGGAATAACCAAAAACATTTTTCCATTTCCAGGATACCAAATATAAAAATGCAGACAAGAAATTAAATCGTTTTTCCATTTCCAGGATACTAATGCAACACAGACAGGAGTAACAATTTATTTTTTTTCCAATTCCAGGATACCAAATATAAAAACATAGACATGAAATTAAATTGCTTTTCCATTTCGAGGATACAAATACAATGCAGACAGGAATAACAATTTTTTTTTTCCAATTTTAGGATAGCAAATATAAAAACGCAGACATGAAATTAAATCGTTTTTCCATTGCCAGGATACCAATACAATGTAGACAGGAATAAGAAAAAAAACGTTTTTTCCAATTCCAAGATACCAAATATAAAAACGAACATAGGAAATTAAATCATTTTTCCATTGCTAGGATACCAATACAATGCAGACAATAGTAAGAGAAACATAAGATCCATTGGGAAAAGTCATCGAAATGATCGCAAAGATTCTATCAGCCAAGCCGCAGAGAAAAACCAACATGGAAGCAAGCAATCCATATGCAGAGGTACATTTTCTAGAAGGCACAAGTCAAAACAATCAGCCAAGAACAACAACGGGGGTAGATGGATGATAGGAAAGTGCTTCTCTCATTATGCACGCATAGAAAAGCCGGTCGTTGAGATCCATAGGTCTATTAATTTCGAAGCGACAACTGTAAATCAAGCTCCTGGCCGACTGCTCAGGCGAGGACTAATGAGATAGGGAAGAAAGGAAAAAACAACCACAATCATCACAAATCAATACACCAAAGGGCGATCAAGACATGCCAGAAAGCGAAGGCCATGGGAGTCAATCAATCATCGAGCTAAGGACTATGGAAAAATGTATTCATCAACTAGAATGCCAATACCATCAATTTCCTTACCCAATTAAACATGCAAATCTAAAAGAATAAACCATACTAACAATCTACCATGCAAAAATAAAGAAAATGTATCATTGCCCAATCGCCCTCTCCGAGTTGATGTCCCATGCGCTTCATGCAACTCCCGCTTACCGATGGATGAGACTTCACCAGTACCTCCCAGCTAACGCTAGGGGTACTCTTCTTCCCCCTTAGCTCCCCGAGCCGCAAAGGGGGCCACACACACTACCCAGAGAATCAGCTAGCTCCCATCTCACCTCGCAAGGCCGAGCTACCACTCCTCACTGAGCTAGGTATCCAAACTCCCACAAGCTAAGTTAGTCAAGTATAGATTTATGCAGCGTAATGTTATGAAAACAAAAGAGATCCTTCATCCTTCTCCTCCCTCTATTATAAAGATTTTCTAAGTCAAAAGCTTTCCCAAAACCCCTTTCAATTTACTGTTCATTAATTTAATTTATATTAATCCTCCTCGTACATGTGTCACCCATCTCCTTCATTCCTCCAAAAAATAATTTCTTTAATTAATTAATTACCCTTATTTCCCTCACCAACCTAGAGTCACTCCTAGAATCGCTCCTAGGTGTCCCCAAATTCCCTTACAGGTTTTAACGACTTTCCCCATTATTAATTTGCTAGTTCAATTTAAACTAGAAAGTTGTTAAATGGTAGATACCTTACTAAGTTGGACTAACTACTTTTTCCTAGTGTTTCCCCTTTCTTTTAAGGCTTCCGATTTTTACTAGTTTCCTAATTATTTTAGATTTACCCTTTCTCCCTTTTTAATTAAACTCAAAAAGGCATGTGTAGAAACTTACCCCTTTTCCCCCTTTTTAATGAATTAAATTTTTAATTAGCATAATAAGTAAATCAATTATTTCCCCTTTTTAAATTTTATCCCAAAAGCTTTTATAAATCAATTTAATTACTTACCCCCTTCTTGTCATAAGATTAATGAAGATTATCATTATTATTTATTATATATATATATATATATAAATAGACAAAATTTTATCACCAGTAAAGTTTAGACCTAGACCTTATTTTCCTAGGTTGGGTGACAAATTTTTTTTTTAATGGAAAGGTTTCAAATATTCCTTAACACTTTACTTGTCCTACAGCCATCTAGGTTTATTCAGTTATTACATAACCACGCGACGTGCCCTTCCGAATGCACTATGTGCTCCAAGGTGCCTCTCGCCTCTTTCCATTTTTCATGCGCGACGTGCCCTTCAGGATGCACCACGTGCTCCAAGGGTGCCACTCGCCTCTTTCCATTTTTCTTGTGCGACGTGCCCTTCAGGATGCACCATGTGCTCCAAGGGTGCCATTTGCCTCTTGACTGACTTGGTAGAAATCAAAATCCCCTAGAGTCAATACTCTTCCATGTGATCTTGTGGGAGACTAAGGGCCTTTAAGGAATAAGGCCCATGCATTATTGCGTGCCCCTTAGAATCGTCGTGAGCGAATGTCGCAGTCTACCCTTATGACATTGTGGGTCCTCTTGAACTAGGTAATTGTTAACCTACAGTTTGAGCCACGACGGGAGTGCCAGTAGCCTATGGCAGGGCAACTATCCACCCCTCTCCCTCAACATCTTTGGTAGTCGGACGTGACCCCTCTACTCCACATGTTAGTCTAGTCAACAAGCTATCATCAACTTGCATTATCAACGAATCATGTGAGAAATATATCTTTATCATATCATATAATCAGATGCACTAATAACACATATAGGACAATCAAATCCCAATAGTTCACTCACCAACTCGATTAAGAGTCCAAGGGGTTCCATTGATGCCTTTGGATCCTTGTGGCTTGAAATCCTACACATTCCGTAAAACTGAGTCAATAGCACTTGTCTATGTCAATGCACCAAAACAACATGTAGTCAACCCATAACACCTCATAATCAAAATCAAAAGTTTAATAGTATAATAATCTGGACCACTTGTGAGAAAGTGTCCTCAAAGAATATCCTTGTTTAGTGCACGCTAGAGCAATATGTTACATACACCCCCTCTTGGTATAAACTTTGTCTCGAAGTTTCACATTATATAAGTGCCGAAATAAAGTGTATCACAGTATCATAAGTCTATCTATCAAACAAAAATGGAAACTGTTGGCGCATATCATATGTGTCCTCCCAGGTCGTCGAGTGTGGACTATAGTTGTTCCACTGGACCTTGACCTAATCTACCATTCGACATCGTAGTTATCAAATGCAATGATCCAATATGCAGATCAACTTAGCCATGAGCGCCCCCTCGTCCGATACCTACAAGGAACTCATGTCAATAACATGTGTACAATCACTAATATAATTTCTCAAAACAGATATGTGAAAAACATCATGCATACACCTCAAGGAATCAGGAAAGGCTAGTCGATACGCCATGGGCCCCTTTCTCTCCACAATGTAGAAAGGTCCCATGAACCTAGGAGAGATTTTATCTCCTTTTCCAAACTTGATTGAACTCTTATGCGGTTTAACCCACAAGAAGACTCGATCATCAACCTCGTAACTACGACCGACACAGTTCACATTGACATAACTCTTTTTCCGATACCACGCTTCTTTAATCCTTTTCTTATTGTTTGCATTTTCTCTTCCATTTCTTGGATCGCTTCTAGTCCCACCAGGACCCTATCCTCAAGCTAATCCCAACTCAAAGGTGTCTGACATGGTCGCCCGTAAAGAAACTTGAAAGGCACCATTTTAATGGTGCTCTGGTAACTGTTGTTATAAGAGAATTCCACCAATGAAAAGAATTCTTCCCAATGCTTTTATTGGTCCATCACGTACATGTGCAACATGTCCTCCAAGGTCTGGTTCATTTGTTCAGTCTTCCCGTCAGTCTTCGGGTGATACGAAGTACTGAAGTTAAGTTGGGTTCCCAAGGCCTCTTGGAAACTCATCCAAAATCATCCAGTAAACATCGATCCTCGATTGGATATAATCATCTTAAGCATGCCATGTAGCCTCACAATCTCACTAATGAAAACTCTAGCTATGTCGGGTGCCTGATACATTGTACGGACAGGAATAAAGTGAGCACTCTTCGTTAGAGTGTCTACTACTATGAAAATCGAAATAAAATCCAACAATAAAATCCATCGAAATAACCTCCCATTTTGATTCTAGAATAGTATGTGGTTGTAGTAATCTTGTTGGATGTCTATGTTCAGCTTTTACCTGCTAACATTCTAGACATCTAGCCATGTAGTTTACTATGTCTACCTTCATTCCCTTCCAAAAGAATAAGGGTTTAAGGTCTTCTCTCATCTTCATGACTCTCGGGTGAGCCATGTAAACTGATCTATGAGCTTCACTTAGGATCAAGCTCCTTAACTCGTCATTCGGTGGTACGTAAATCCAATTTTTAAACCTCAGTAAACCATCGTCTTCAAACGTAAATCCTTCAAATATTAGTACCATCATTGTGGTTTGTCTGATAAAACCCTGGACCTCTTTGTACCAGTCATCTGCACACTGTAAAGTTAGAATCTTTTCATGTAGATTCGTCTGAAGAGGCAACACCAAAAAGATGTGTGGTCTCTGACTCAATGCATCTGCCACTCGGTTCATTGTTCCTTTTATGTAAGTATTATCGAAGTCATACTTGCTAAGCAATTCCAACCAATGTCATTGTTGCGCATTCAGGTCGCTTTGCATAAATCTGTGTTGTAGTCCATAGTGGTGAGTCTTTAGTTCAAATTTTCATCCAACAAGGTAGTTTCTCCAAAACTTCAAGGCATATATGATGGCTAACAACTCCAAATCGTGTGTCACGCAATTCTCCTCATGCCTTCTCAGTTTCCTTGAGATGTAAGCGATCACTCTTTCATCTTGCATCAAGACTCCGCCTAAGCCTTCCCTGGATGTGTCAGTGCATACCAAGAAGTCCACATCCATGTCAGGGACCTTTAGTATCAGTGCTATTGTCAACAGCTCCTTGAGCCTCCGAAATGATTCTGTGCATTTCTCGGTCCAAGCAACTTCTTTTTTTTCTTCTGCAATTCGGTGATCGGAGTTGCTATCTTTGAAAATCCCTCGATGAACCGTCAATAGTATCTTGATAAACCCATGAAGCTATGCACTTCCGAGACATTCGTTGGTGCATGACATTCCATAATATCCTTGACCTTCATTGGATCCACTGTGATACCTTCACCGGAGATGACATGCCCTAAGTAGAGAAACTTCGTTTGATAAAATGAGCATTTGGACAACTTCTTGTACAATTTTTTCTCTCACAGACACTGTAGTACCAAGAACAAGTTCTCGTCATGCTCCTTCATCATCCGAGAGTATATCAAAATAACGTTAATGAATACTTGGATGAACTTGTCCAATACTCATGAAACGCTACTTTCATCAAACTCATGAATACCCCTGGGGCGTTTGTCAGTCAAAATGGTAAAATAGTAAACTTGTAATGTCCAAACCTTGTCTTAAAGGTGGTATTAGGTACATCATCCTCCTTGATCCGTAACTGGTGATACCCTGATCAGAAATCGATCTTTGAGAACACTGTCGCACCCTGCATCTGATCGAAAAGATCATCAATCCTTGGGAATGGATACTGATTCTTGATCATTTCCTTGTTCAATTGACAGTATTCAATGCAGATCCTCCATGACCCATCCTTATTTTGTATGAAAATAATAGGTGCACCCCACGGTTACACACTTGGACATATCAGTTCCAGGTCCAACAATTCTTTCAATTGCATTCTCAACTCCTGTAACTCTAGGGTCGACATCCGATAAGGCGTTCTAGCTATCGGTTCAGTCCCTATATTTAGGTCTATAGTAAACTCCAATTTCCTCTCCAGCGATATCCCAGGTAACTCCTCTGGAAAGACGTCTGCAAACTCTCTCACCACTAGAAGGTGTTCTAGACCTTCCGCTACTCCCTTCTCGTTTAATGCCAGGATCACAAAAATATTGCACCTCTTACGCATGCACTTCCGTAGCTGCAAGGAAGAGATGAACCTTAGGGAAACTCCCTGGTTCTAACCTACAATCACACATATTTGTCCCTCATCATCGACCAAGCTCAACCGTTTCGTCTTACAATTGAGTATCACCTCATACGATTCCAACCAGGCCATACCAATCATGACATCATAATATCCTAAGATCATGACGTACAGGTTGGACATGGTGACAAACTCTCCCAGGTTAAGGGTATAGCCCATAACCTTTCCTCCAACCTTCTGTTTGGCTCTAGAAGCCATCTCTACGAAGCTAAAATCATCCTGTTCGACTGCCTTTACCTAAATCTGTTTTAGTGCAGCACCAGAAATGAAAGTCTCGGTAGCATCAGTATCTCTCAAAATACTAAGGGTCTGGTCAGCGATGGTACGTGATGTCTCGAGCATATTCGACTAGTGATCTACCTAATGGTTATTCACTGCTGCATGAATTTGATGGGCCTTTCCCATATCTCCCACTGTATTGGGTCCAGTTGATCCAGAGGCTCTAGTCCTCTCCATAGGGAAGTTGTGTTGGTAGTGTGGCTCCCCACACATCCAACACCCCTTCTTCGATCTAGTACTCCTGGTACCCGAAGTATAATATGATGGCCCACTAGCGTGGAATCCTGGTCTGTTCTGCTGAACAAGCCTAAACTATTGATATTGTGGTCGACACTACTATTGATGTAGTGGTCCCCGATAAGTTGTCCGCTGCTGAGGCGTCGATCGTCGAGGTGTAGTGAAAGTGGATCTCCTCTGGAAGCCACAATATCCCGACGTATGTCTAGCTGGTGTTTCATTCTATTGTACACCAAATGACACCTTCCCTGTTGGTCTCGCTAGAGTCCTACTCTGACCCCCACTGATGAGCTCCTCCTTTGCTATGAGGGCCTTCTGGATGACATCATGCAAGGTTTGAGGCATCAAAATCCTAACCTTTGCACGTAAGTTGTTAATAAGGCCGAACACGAACCTATTGACCTTGAGTTTCTCAGTATGAAGATCTGAAGCATACTGAAGAAGCTCCATAAAACGGGCCTTGAACTCGGGAACCATACGACCACCCTGTCGTAAGGCGTTGAACTCATTGAGTTGATGCTCAATGAATTCCTCCAAAAGGTACCTCTCTCAGAACCATTCCTCGAACAGTTCCCATGACACATCTTCGATGGTCGTGTTTAGCTGCAGTAGGAGTGTCTTCCACCATAGAAGAGCGCTCCCCTTTTGTTGAAAAACTGCCATACGAACCTTCATGTTGGAGGTATAGTCGCGAAGTGAAAATCACATAGCCATATTCTCCAACCATGACTCGGTGGCTGCATCATCCGGGGCACCAAAGAACTAGGAAAATTTGACCTTCTCGAGATCATGGTGAATGCTACCAGTACTGACCGAAGCACTCGGTGGACCCTTAGGGGGTGCCGACGCCCTGGCCTCCTCTCTATCTAAATGGCTGATCAGTGCCTCAGACATTCACTGAAAATATCTCATCATTCCAACCACATCACCCATTGCTATCTGCTCCTGCTCAACAACCTGTTCACTTCCTTGGGGGTTAGACCCCTAAGGCGTGGATGTTACTGGAGGTGTCGTGCCTCCTCCTCTAGCACTGCATTGTCTGCCTCCGTGGCGTCCTCTAACCATGATTACCTACATGAGTACAAGTCAACTTAATTAGCAACATTATAATCAAATCATATCAACGAAAGATGTAGTGATCCCAAGTCGTAGGTAGAACCCCGCTCTAATACCACATGTGACAGCCCCATTGTTACGATAACAAGCAAAGTAGAAGTGATTTTTTTTATTTTTTTTAAGGAAAGAAGGCAAAGACGACAACAGTTTAACCATACCACCGATGACGCACACAAGCATGTAGTCTGGAAAACATGATACTATGACACCACACACAAGCACAAGGGAAATTGGGCAAACATGCATAGAATAACAAGAAGGAACGACTACCCTCCCGATACAAACACGACCACGCCTACAAGCTAAGGGACAACATACCCATCCTGATACAATGACCTAGATGAACAAAGACTAGAACCTCAAGGTGCGTGAACCAAACACCTGAAGGCGTTCAACCCATGCGTTAGAAGCAACTTGCAACGCTTGACAACACTCACACAGGTTGCACCTACTACGGCCAATATCTCATTCATTGCTATCCCACAAGGTGCGCAATGATCCCCTCATCAGGAATCATGTCATTCCTAAGTGATAGATGCATCAATAACCTTGGCGCAAACATAAGCTATCCGAACCGAGGACTCTAGAAAATCCGATGCGCTAGGAACTGAATACTGATAAGAAAATTTTTTATCACAAGTAAAATTTTCCTAGGTTGGGTGACATTCTTTTTTAAAGGGAAAGGTGTCAAATATTCATTAAGACTTTATTTGTCCTAAAGCCATCTAGCTTTATCCAATTATTACATAACCACGCAACGTGCCCTTCAGGACACACTATGTGCTCCAAGGGTTCCACTTGCCTCTTTCCATTTTTCTTGTGTGGCATTCCCTTCCTGACGCACCACATGCTCCAAGGGTGCCAGTCACCTCTTTCCATTTCTCTTGCGCGACGTGACCTTCAGGATGCACCATGTGCTCCAAGGGTGCCACTCGCCTCTTGAATGACTTGGTAGACATTAAAAACCCCTGGAGTCAATACTCTACCAGGTGATCTTGTGGGAGACTAAGGGCCTCTAAGGAATAATGCCCCTGCCTTATTGCGTGGCCCTTAGAATCATCGTGAGTGACTTTTTCAATCTGCCCTCACGACATCATGGGTCCTGTCGAACTAGGTAATTGTTAACCTACAGTTCAAGCCACGACGAAAGTGCTAGTAGGTTGTGGCAGGGTTGTTGTCCACCCCTCTCCCTCAACATCTCCAGTAGTCGAGTGTGACCCCTATACTCCACATGTGAGTTTGGTCAGCAAGCTATCGTCAACTTGCATCATCAACGAATCATCTCATAAATATATTCTTATCAGATAATCTAATCAGATGCACTAATAACACATATAAGACAATCAAACCCCAGTAGTTCACTCCCCGACTTGATCCAGAGTCCAAGGGGTTCCATCGATGCCTTTTCATCCTCGTGGTCTGAAATCCTACACACTCATTAAAACCAAGTCAATATCACATGTCTATGTCAATGCAACAAAACAACATGTAGTCAACCCATAACACCTCATAATCAAAATCAAAAGTTTAATAGTATAATAATTTGGATCACTTGGGAGAAAGTGTCCTCAAAGAATAATTTTGTTTAGTGTGCTCTAGAGCGGGATGTTACAGTACCATTTTATCGATTTGCATTGTGAATTTTAAGAGGAAGACTACAATTGAAGCAGTTTTTTAAGCAGTTAAAATTAGTGCAAAGGTATTGAATTTGTATGGTCTAGTAAACAAAATTCACACTTTCACCGAATGTGATAATGAAAATTGATTATAATATTATTTTAGTTTTCTTTAAACAAATATTCAAATATATATATATATATATATATATATATATATTGTAACACATATTTCCTTCTAAGATGAGAGAGACCAGCTCTAATCTTATATCAAATGGATCCCTAATTAACTAATTAACTATGTGGAAAATGGATCCCTTCCCAAGAAGTTAATTGTGGTGCCAACATGAGAGAAAAAAATTATTTTCCATAAATGTTGTACTATAGGATGACCTTCATTAATATCTAGGAATAGGACTGATAATTCACAGGGTAACTTCCCTACTTCTGCATAGCACTGGTGGCATATTGACAAGCATATATGTCAATTTCAAAGGGTTCTTGAAAATCTTCTATGTAGAATGCACTTTGAATACAATGCCCCTTTTAATTTCTGAAATATTTTATTGTTTTCCTTGATCCATTTCAAACTGGGTTGGCAAGATGATTGATGGCTTCATGAGAGCTACAATGGATATAAAATTTCAGGTCCACAAGGAAACTCTTTAAGGCAAGTACTACTGTAGGAAAGAGACAAGCTCTAGGTAAGTACTATAGTAGGAAAGAGACAAGCTACAAGAGCTTGGAACTTTGTAAGATTTACATAGATGACCAACTCATTAGTAAAAAATCCAAAAATTGAATCGAGGTTTTCCCAAATTAATATTTCTTATGCTTCACTCACATGCTGTGGGTGCCAAGCAATTCAAGCACCAACCACACATGATGGAGGTGCCCATCTTGTGTGTTATTGAAAATAGCAATGTCATCGAAGTAGATAACAATAAAACAACATAAGTGTGGATTGAAGTATCATTAAGAAGATGATGGAATGTAGAAAGGTTATTGGTGAGAAAATAGGCATCACCAACCATTCATCTAAACTAATCTTGGTCTTGAAAGTGGTTTTTCAAGTGTCATTGATGGTCTTGAAATCTTAATGATAGCTTGTTGTCAAGTATAGTTTGGTAAAATACATGGCACCCTTGAGGTGGTTCAACAAATTATCAATCCATGGTAGGGGATAGTGGATTTTAACAATGATCTTATTGAGATCACAATATTCCATGTCAAGACTTCGCTTATTTTCTTCCTTCCTAGAGATAATGAATGTCATGGGGTGGGAGGACACAAGGAGAAGAGATAGGTTTAATATGTCCATATTCATGAAGAAAGGTAATTTGGAATTCAATCTCGTTAACCTTAAGAGGGGATAGGTAGTAGGCCACGATGTTAGAAAGAGTAACACCTAAAACTAATACAATGTAACTTTCGATAGGATGTAGAGGAAGAAGTCCTTCTAAAGGATCCCAAGGAGAAGAGATAGGTTCAATATATCTAGACTCATGAAAAGAGGTAACTTGACATCCAATCTCATCAACCTAAAGAGGGGATAGGTAATAGGCCATGATTTTCAAACGAGTATCACCTAAGACTAAATAAGTTTAACCTTGGATAGGATACAGAAAGGGAAATAGTTCTAAAAGTTCAAAGACATCGCCAATTTTTTCATGTAATGATTACATGGTGGATGAGGTAGCACCTAGATGTCATTATTGAGCTTCAAAAGGTGAACCACATGAAAAACCTTTGTTCAAACTAACTTGTTAAATATTATCATTTCCATGGAGAACTGGGTGGAGATGGACTCGAACAAATATAATCTCATAAACTTTGCCATCCTTAAAAATTTTATATGTATTTCTTGAGGCTTCACCTAAGGAATTTATTTGATGTTAATATAGAATCCCAAAAGAAACTTGCATGTCCTTCATTACTTCATAAATAGTTTTATATCTAGTTTACAAAGGATTCATCTAAAAGTTACTTCACATATCAGCATTAACCATCAAATAACACAAAATTCCATGGAACCTCAATCACTTGAGAATAATACCCAACATGTCAAGGAGAGGTGCAGTAAAGTTTACGTGGCATATCATTGCAAAACTATGAAAATCTAGAACCATTATTTTTCTTTTGAGAAAGAAGATTGTATTATATGTTGTCATTATTTATATGCAAACGCTTTCTCTATTATTACCCACACCCTCATATATGTGAGGGTGGAGGTGGGGGAATAATAGAGAAAACATATTTTTATATATATGAAGGTGAGGGTGGGGGTAATGGGTGAGGGTGGGGTTGGGGTAATAATAGAGAAAACATTATATAGTAGAGGGTGGGGTGGAGGAATAATATAGAAAACATATTTTTATACAAACAATATCTCTATATAAGTGGGGGTGGGGTGGGGGAATAATAGAGAAAACATATTTGTATGCAAACAATATCTCTATTGATGTCTAGATTGTCTTACATGAAACCAACCCACCATAAATAATATCTACAATCAATATTATCCTCAATATTCAAAAAATAATACATAGTATCCTCAGTATTCAAAAAATAATACAGCTGATAAGAAAGAAACATATCCCTATCCCTCTAAAAAAAAGAAACATGTCCCTATCCCTCAGAAGACCATGCTACACAAACGAGTTCTCGAACAAAAGTTGCAATACCAATTGTTTTCTCCCCAATATCTATAATATCTAAATGCGAAAATCGACATGGGGGGTAGAGTTATCAATATTAGTCTGTGAGGACAGTAAAAAGAATTGTTGTACCAATGATCAACTATTTTCTGACACTCCCACACTTTTGGTGACGGGGTAAGTAAATGCTTCGACCAATTTGTGACGAGGTAAGTAGATGCTTCAACCAAGGACAGTATAGGACATGGTTTACTTAACATGGATATGCATGGACAAACGAGTCTCCAAGTGTCTTGAGAGTTTTTAAGCATGTTGAATCCATTTCTTTATTCAGAAATAAATTTTGAAGAACAAAAAATAGTGATTCGTGTAAATTTATATGGCCAGATTTAAGCGAAAAAAACCATTTAGTAAAACAGCTAGAAAATGCCTTAAATTAATAAACTAGTAAAATTGACCTACTTATAACTAAATATTCATATATAAATATTTTCAAATAATTTATAAATTACATTGAATTATGATTACTTTATTATCCATTAAAATAAAATAAAAATTAGAAGAGATAATTTAAATGAACAGATGTTAAAAAGTGATTTTCATAGTTACTGGATACTTTATTTCTTTTCCATATACAATATATAAAAGGCCCTAGCAAAGAAAATAATGTTCCATAATTAGTACAAGTTCTTAGATAAGTTTAGTTTAATATTTAAATGTTATGACACATACTATGCAAGTAAATATGCTTATAAAAGTTAGAAATATCAAGTGGATAGATGAAATTGATATAAGGTTATATAGAAGAGATGGTTCAAGATTTTAGCATATATAAAATAGATATATTAATTATATTTACATAATTAGTTTGATTTTTTGTTTGTAATAAGGTTGTAATAACATATCATATTTTCTTAGTTTAAAATAAGAGAATTAAGAATTAAGGGTTTAAAAATATAAATTTTAAAAAGAAACTTGAATGAATGACTTACTTTCAAAATTGACTAAACTTGTATCTATCATCACAATTATTGATTTATCAAACAAATTCTATTTAAATTATTATTTCATAAAGTCCTTGTTTAGAAAAGGTTATTTTCAATCTTTTCCCTGTAAATCCATTCCCTACCACACTTTTCTAACAACTTAGTTGAGTGTCCACTCAAAATATTGGACCTTTTAAAACTACCTACATAGTTTTATTCATAAATATTAACAACTAGATTTACAATGTTATTAAAAATCTCTTTTCTGTATAAAGTGCTTAAGAAATTATGTAATCAATTTATACAAGATAATTCATAAAGTATTTGGAAAAATTATTTGATCAATTTATACTAGATAATTTTTAGTGTTTCAATTTGTTTTAATTGTACTTTACACTTCCATACAATTTTATGTTGTAAGAAGAGTTTAACATTTTGATCAATCCAATCTCATATGACATAAACCTATCGGACCTTAGGCCAAGATCCGCTCACAGGATCGTTCTATATGCCCTTGAGCCGGATCGGCTCTTTTGATTCCCACTGGAATCTGCAAAATTTTCGATCCACAGGTCCTTTTCAGCAACTCGCAGCCTCGCAAGTTTGTGAGTCGTGGCTCCCAACTCTTTCTCTCCAAATCCACGATACCCAAGATCGCGAAGTGGTTATATCCCTTTCTTTTGTCAGCGCCCTCCCTACGTGACCACTGGCTAGGCTAAGTGCTAGCACTTCTCACCTCTCGTGCCTTTGCGAGTTCAAAGGTCCAAACCTGGAACCTTTCTTTCCCGAACCACCGAGAGGCAATATTTGAATTTTCTCCTCTCGTTCTCGCTACTCGCAACTTCGCTAGTCGAAGGCTCAAACCTTCGTTCACTTTTCTCCCGAGTCCTCTAGATGTGAGAGGTCAATAGGGCATTGAGTCTTTCAAATGTGTGACATGTGTCTGGTTGTTTATTTCCCAGTCCCACTGTGTGGTTCTGCCACGTGTCCCTCGTGTGCAACCTCGGCACTTCGTGAGTTCAATTCTCGCAACCTCGGGACTTTCAGGACGAAAGCCTCAACCCCTTACCCTCTGATATGCCGAAATGCAAATTTTTGACACGGCATCAACGCGGGTCCCACATGGAACTTCCTGCCCTTTTTGAAGTTTTGGACTTCGCGACTTCATGAATCCGGATGCTAAGCCTTCAACTCCTCAACTCACGAAACCCTGATACGGTTGATCTCGCGACACATGTCCTTCCAATCAGACGGCTTAGATTCATTCGCTACTTTGGGACTTCGCCTTTCATGAATTCAGATCTCCAAGTGCCGAAATGCCCCGAATTCTTGTCCTATGAACTTTTGAAGTTCCAAAGTCTGAAATGTCGATGGATTCTCGATCTCCACCACATATCCCAACAGATGGACGACTCTAATTTAATTTGGGTTTTTCACTATGAAGTGACCCGATCTCTCATCATCGAGATCTTCGATATCTCGAATGATGAGATCCTGATGTGCCAATGCTTTTCGAGACTTTCATCTCTTCTACTCTGTTGTATGAGGGTTTAACTCCCTCGCAAGTCGTATCAGATCCAACAACTGACAGGTACTTGGACCAAGATCTGACGGTCCAGATCCTTTCTACTATGTGCGCTCCTCTGCTGCTTCCTGGATGTGGAAAACCAATGGTCCAAATCTCTCCTCTTCAGCCTAATCTAATGGTTGTTGTGTCTCCTCCCAAGTTTCTATGCTTTCTTCTCAGACTTGGAAGATGTTTCTAGGACTAAAGGACTCGACCTTTGTTTTGTCCCTTCTGCAAGCTCTGTGACTTTCATCCTCACTCGCATGTATAAAAATGATGTCTCTCCTGAGCTTTATATACTTTGAACTCCTTCAAATATTTATTCGACCTCTGCGCCCTTCCAGCTATGGCTTCGTGCACTGAAATCACTACTCCTCCTGAGCTTATCCTTCAAATCCTCAAGGTATTCTTTCACTTCTATGCCCCTATAGGGTCTTTGCACACGTAAAGCACTACCCGTCCTGAGCTTCTCTTCTCTCCCATACCTCTAAGGAAACAATTCCTTCTCCTTTCTCCTCTTGCTGGAGAATTTTTTGCCCTCCTGACTATTCTTCTGCTCAAGCAACCTCTTGCTGAGTCTTTCAGGGTATTCAGTAACCCTATGAAGGTCCCTTTTCTTGGACTCTTCTTCAAATTCAAAACTCAAAGAGTTCTTTTCTCTTGTGCCTATCTGTACATCTACTCAATGCCCCCTAACATAGTATATTCTTACAAAACATCTAGCAATTCAGCCCCCTACTGTGCACTCTATGCACTTGCTCATTGCCCCCTAGTAGAGCTCTCAGAATCCTTAGTGACTCTGGTTCTCTTGTCTGAACTCACAGCAGAGTTCTTCTCAATGCATCACTATACATATGCTCAATGCCCACTTGGTAGAGCTTCACAGAACTCCCAGCAGAGTATCTGCCTTCTGTGCACTCCTTGCACATGCTCAATTCCCTCCTGGCAGAGCTTCACAGAACTCACTCAGAGATTTCATCTGCAACTGTGTTTTCTCTTACACAGTCTCACCTCCAAGGTATTCAGCAACCTTGAGGTCTTCCTCTGAGTTGATGATTCTAGTTTATGTGCCCACCTGGCACGTCTTTGCCTGACTCTACAGAGTTCAAAAGTGCATCAATGCACTGGTATTCAAAGACCGCAATACTCTTTCATGCCCTCCTGGCATGAAACCACAAAGAACCTCTCAAGCATGAAAATCAAACAACTCCCTACCAATGTCTAGCATACATAGACAACATACATTCATATCATATAAAGAACACTCACAGACATTCTTTTAACACCAGATAATATGCAGGAAAAACTGATGTTTATATTAAAATGGAAAATGCTTGTTTACAATGGTGTTCATGAGCATGGCATGTAACAAGGTCTCGAATCCTTCTCTCTTCTGCTCTCCTAGCTCTCTCATTCTACTAACTATTGCAACTCTTCAAAATGAGATCGAAATTGATCTTTTACCTGAGGGGGCTCTTCGATCTCTTCCCTCCATACCTCAACTACCCTATTCAATTACATTCATTGGTTTTCTAGTCCGCAGATCGAATCTAGATCTCAGCCTTACAAAAACATTTAAATGCCTATTTACTTCTACGCCTTTGAAAAGCACGACTCTATGGCCCAACAGCCTAAAACATTTATTTACATTCATTTCAAATTTTAAATGAGGTTGCGCCTCTCTTCAACAGATGAATGCATGCACTGGACGTGGCTGGCTAGTTGGCTGGCTGACATGAGATGATTCTCTTGAATCATACTCCTCAGCTGCAAAATTCATGAGCTCCTGCTCATGAGCTTCCCCTCTCAGCTAGGGAAATCCTCCTAGATCCCAAAAAAATGTCTGGAGTTGTCTCTTCGCTCCATTCCCTTGTTATCGTTGCTGCTTCTGCACTATTGTTGTTGTTGTTGCTGTTTCTTTTTTGCTCATTTGCTCCTCGCTAGAAGTTTCTATTGACCGGACCATCAACTCCTGGATCTCCTTGATCACTTCGTTCAGCTGCTCCAGTGGATGGATCTTCTCATTCAGTCTCCTCAGCTAAAAAAATTTCTTGAAATTGGGTAGATCATCATCATCTCCCATGCCTTCTTCTTTTGCTGCTTCCAACTTCACCTGTTGGATGTGCATGCCCTACACCATCACCCTTCTCTCCAAGGCTTCAATCTGCTCATACAAATCATCCAAACTAATGATGTCTGCTTCTTCTTCTTCTTCTTCTGCAAACTCCCATGTTGCAGTTCACTCAGCTTCCTGGCTAAATGTAGTGAGCCATTCCTCAGAATGCTCATCTTCTTCTCTTGATGTTTGCTTTAGTGTTGTAGCTTCCTCAGTTTCCTATCTGAATGTAGTGAGCCATTCCTCGAAATTCTCATCATCTCCCTCTTCTGTTTGGAAATTCCCCAATACCTGCTCCAATGCTTCCTTGACAGTCATGGCTGGTTGTCTTTCTTCTTCTATTGTTTCCACCTCAATATCCGCAACGCAAACTTCCACCTTTTCCTGGGAAAATGGTAGGAATATTTCAATTCCCCCAATCATCATAATGCTATTCTAATTTTTTTTTTCTGTCAGCTTCTCTGGCTGATTCCAACTCACTTGCTCATCCCTGCCCACCTGGAAATATGGGATTTTCCTGCTGCTTCCCTGGCAGACTATGAGATCAAATAATCCAATATTCATCAGTACCTTAGGCTGAATCGAACTCATCTCCGAGTCCATGAGACTTTTAGACAGTCTCGTATTCTTATCTCTGCCCACTTGGAAATTTGAGATGCTTCCACTACCCTCCTGGCAGTCCATGAGATCCTGCAGTGATCTCAATCCATTGCCCTCATGGCTAGGTAAAATTCCCTGGTTATCCTCATGATAGTCAGTGAGATCCTACAATGACCTCAACTGATTGCCCACCTGGCAATTTGGAATTCCCTCTCTGTCCTCCTGGCAGTTCTTGAGATCTTCAACCGATCCCATTTCATCCTTACTATTGAAACTTATCCAAGTCTCTGGTTTACATATCTGAATTTCATTTTCTTCTCGGCCATTGAGGTTATCCGCATACCTCAACCATCCTCTTATCAGCCTACGCTATCTTATGACCATCAGTTGCTTGACTGGCCATTTTTCTTTTGCCTTCCTCATGGGCCATTCATATACCCACCTTGGCTTGGCTTTCTGCTGCATCCACAATGAAAGATTTTCTATGTCTGCCCCTTATATCAGCGAGCTCTTTATCTATTTCTGCAAGATTTTCTGCTTTTCTCTTCCTCCCGACATGTTGATGGCCTTCAGTAGTCATGTTGTTGTTTCTCTTCTTTCCTGGCAAATCTGTTGCTCATCTGCAAGCGATCATCTACAGAGTCCTCAACACTCTGTCTTCTTCCTGCTCCTTCTGTCTGTAATGTACAAATAGAATCCGAGCTCTAATACCATCTAATGCAGACCTATCGGCCCTCGGGCCGAGATCCACTCATAGGATCGTTCTATATGCCCTTGAGCCGGATCAACTCCTTTGATTCCCACTGGAATCTGCAAAAATTTTTATCCACAGGTCCTTTTCAGCAACTCGCAGCCTCGCGAGTTTGCGAGCCATGGCTCCCGACTCTTCCTCTCCAAATCCACGATACCCGAGATCACGAAGTGGTTATAGCCCTTTCTTTCGTCAGTTCCCTCCTTGTGCGACCACCGGCTAGGCTAATCGCTAGCACTTCTCGCCTCTCGTGCCTTCGCAAGTTCAAAGGTCCAAACCTGGCACCTTTCTTTCCTGAACCCCCCAGAGGCGATATTTGACTTTTCTCCTCTCATTCTTGCTACTCGCAACTTCGTGAGTCGAAGGCTCAAACCTTCGTTCACTTTTCTCCTGAGTCCTCGAGATGCAAGAGGTCAACGGGGCATTGACTCTTCCAAATGTGTGACGTGTGTCCAGTTGTTTATTTCCCGGGCCCATTGTGTGGTTCTACCATGTGTCCCTCGTGTGCAACCTTGTCACTTCGTGACTTTGTCACTTCGCGACTTTGTCACTTCGCGACTTTCGAGACGAAAGCCTCAACCCCTTACCCTCTGATATGCTGAAATGCAAATTTTCGACATGTCATCAACGCAGGCCCCACACGAAACTTCCCACCTTTTTCATAGTTTCGGACTTTGCAACTTTGCGAATTCGGATGCTAAGCCTTCAGCTCCTCAACTCACAAAACCCCGATACAGTTGATCTTGCGACACGTGTCCTTCCAATCGGACGGCTCAGATTCCTTCGCTACTTCGGGACTTCGCCTTTCGCGATTTCAGAACTTCAAGTGTCGAAATGCCCCGACTTCTTGTCCTCTAAACTTCTGAAGTTTCGAAGTCCGAAATGCCTATGGATTCCCAATATCCGCCACGTATCCCAACAGATGGACGGCTCTGATTTAATTCGGGTTTTTCACTATGAATTGACCCGATCTCTCGTCATCAAGATCTTCGATATCCTGAATGCCGATATCCCGATGTGCCAATGCTTTTTGGGACTTCTGTCTCCTCTACTCTGTTGTATGAGGGTTTAACTCCCTTGCAAGTCCTATAAGATCCAACAGCTGACGGGTACTTGGATCAAGATCCGACGATCCAGATCCTTTCTACTCTGTGCGTTCCTCTGCTACTTCCTGGATGTGGAAAACTGACGGTCCAAATCTCTCCTCCTTAGCCTAATATGACAGTTGTTGTGTCTCCTCCTGAGCTTCTACGCTTTCTTCTCAGACTTGGAAGATTTTTCCAGGACTAAAGACCTTGACCTTTGTTCTGCGAGCTCTGTAACTTTGAGCCTCGCCCACGCGTATAAAAATGTTGTCTCTCCTAAGCTTTATAGACTCTGAACTCCTCCAAAGAGTTCTTCGACCTCTACACCCTTACAACTATGGCTCCATGTGCTAAAAGCACTACTCCTCCTGAGCTTATAATTCGAATCCTCAAGGGATTCTTTGACTTCTGTGCCCCTACAAGGTCTCTACGCATGTAAAGCGCTACATGTCCTAGGCTTCTCTTCTCTCCCAGACCTCTAAGGAAACAATTCCTTCTCCTTTCTCCTCCTGCTAGAGAATGTGTTTCCCTCTTGGCTATTCTTCTGCTCAAGCAACCTCTTGTCGAGTCTTTCAGGGTATTCAGTAACCCTCTGAAGGTCCCTTTTCTTGGACTCTTCTTCAAATTCAAAACTCAAAGAGTTCTTTTCTCCTATGTCTATCTGCGCACCTACTCAATGCCCCCTGGCAAAGTATCTTCTTACAAAACATCCAACGGTTCTTCCCCCTGTTGTGCACCCTATGCACTTGTTCAATGCCCCCTGGCAGAGCTCTTAGAATCCTTAGTGATTCTGTTTCTCCTGTCTAAACTCACAGCAGAGTTCTTCTTAATGCATCACTATACATATGCTCAATGCCCACTTGACAAAGATTCAAAGAACTCCCAGCAGAGTCTCTGTCTTCTATGCACTCCTTGCACCTTCTCAATTCCCTCCTGGCAGAGCTTCACAAAACTCACTCAGAGATTTTGTCTGCAACTGTGTTTTCTCATACACAGTCTCGCCTCCAAGGTATTCAACAACTTTTAGGTCTTCCTCTGAGTTGATGATTCCAGTTTTTGTGCCCACCTGGCATGTCTTTGCCTGACTCCACAGAGTTCAGAAGTGCATCAATGCACTGGTATTCAGAGACCGCATTACTCTGTCACGCCCTCCTGGCATTAAACCACAAAGAACCTCTCAAGCCTGAAAATCAAACAACTCCCTGCCAATGTCTAGCATACATCTACATCATACATTCATATCATATAAAGAACACTCACAGACATTCTTTTAACACCAGATAATATGAAGGAAAAACTGTTGTTTATATTAAAATGTCAAATGTATATTTACAATGGTGTTCCTAAGCACGGCCTGTAACAAGGTCTCGGCTCCTTCTTTGTTCTACTCTCCTAGCTCTCTCATTCTTCTAACTATTACAACTGTTCAAAATGAGATCGAAATTGATCTTTTACCTGAGGGGGCTCTTCGAGCTCTTCCCTCCAAACCTCAACTACCCTTTCAATTACATTCAATGGTTGTCTAGTCCACAGATCAGATCTAGATCTCAGCCTTACAAAAACATTTAAAGGCCTATTTACTTCTACACCTGTGCAAAGCATGGCTCTATGGCTCAACAGCCTAAAACATTTATTTACATTCATTTCAAATTTTAAATGAGGCTGCGCCTCACTTCAGCATTTGAATGCATCCACTGGACGTGGCTGGCTAGCTGGCTGGCTGACGTGAGATGATGCTCCTACATCATCATATCTTGGATTGAAAGTTTAAAATTAAAATATATTAAAGACAATACATTAATCTACCTTTCCAACAAATTTTTGATAGTAAGTTTAAGTACAGATAATATGTCCACCACAATTTTCAATCAAGATTAAATATCTTGATTAATACATTTTCAATTTTTACCACAATTTGCAATTAAGATTGAATATCTTGATTAACACATTTTCAATTTTTAGAGTTTAAACTTTAATATGTTAAGGACACCTTCTTATACCTGCCCACCCAATTTTCCCGAGTTTAATATATATAGGGAGTTTAATCGCTATATAGAGTTAGGAAATCTCGACATGGCTGTTTTATGAACTTAGCTTTGACTATTTAAAGCATGAAGCTTGGGTTGTATATTCGAAAGTTAAAGAGGTAAATATTATTTATGCAGATAATATTAATTAAAAAAGTGTTTTCATTACCATAAAATATGAAATAAATAAGAACTTAAGAATTGAGTAATCATAATCTCGCAGTTTAAATTTTGAGATTTCGATGTAATAGAGTATTTTTGGTTCTCCACAATTTGAGAATCTTTGTGGTTGTTGGATGTGTGTGATCTAAAGGTACTGTGTATGTTTTTATAAATTTATTAAGGATAAAATATATTGGTTATTTGAGTATCTTTGTGGTTGTTGGATGTGTGTGATTTAAAAGTGGTGTGTATGTTTTTATAAATGTAATAAGGATAAAATACATTGGCTATTGATTTAATATACTTTGTAGAGATTATTGCTGATATTTTTGGTGATTTTCATTTATAAATAGTTACTTAAGTATATTTTTTCATTTAAAAGGATTGAAAAAAAAATAATTGAGCAAAGCTTTTTCAATCTAACTTTTTTACATATCAAAAAAATGGGTTAACTTTTCATTATGATATTCCCCTTTAAAAAACAAAAACTCACATTCCATTAATATAAGAAAACACAAAATAGATTATAATTTTTTTATTTTAATTTAAGAAAAAAATTTAAAATTTATAATTTTATATTTATAATTTTAATATTTTTTATTTCAAAGATATTTTAGGATAATATACTCATACTTTTTATAATATATATATATATATATATATATATATATATATATTCAATAAGTAATGTAGACTATTTAAATCTTTATTATTTTTTATATATAAGAATTATTTTTATTTTTATAAAATATGTCAATACTTAGCTGTACTGCTTTGCATCCCTACCTTGACCAACTACCGCTATTAAAAAAATATTACGTGGCATTTTGAACAAAAGAAAGGTATCATGACATGATTCATATGAAAAAGGCATGTAGACTTGCTTTTGCTGAGCTAAAAGTGACAAAGAAACAGCATTCCGATTCCCTAATAAGATAAAAGCATTTGGAGTTGGAGAAAAGAACATAAGTTTTTAAGTTTTTTACAAGTTCAAAGTTTTGGGCGACACTTCATTACTTTGAATATGTAACTGGATACATTGTAAGTTCTTAGCAAATTGACTCCGTTAGCGTCAAAACCAAATGGACAATACCTCGTTATTTCGAACGTGGTACTAATACGCGGTAACTTTTTAGCAACTCGACTGCATTAGGCTCGAAACCTAACGGATAAAAAGAGAAACTTATGTTTTTGTACGGGAAGAATTTACATCTCATCTGTTTCTGCAAAGAAGAATTTACATCTCATCTGTTTCTGCAAAGAAGAATTTGTCATTCGTTTTGATAAAAAAAGAATAGCGATGAAGTGGACACCATCGTTCGAAGTTTGCACTAACACCTAGTACATTTATGAGGAAATATCAATGGTTATCTGGATGATTTTTACTGTCACTATCAAAGCTATTTTCTCGATTTTCATTGCAGCATTCCAAAAATGGATGGTGTCATATTTGTCAAAGAATTTAAATAGCCTTGAATACATTTATGAGGAAATATCAATGGTTATCTGGATGATTTTTACTATCACTATCAAAGCGATTTTCTCGATTTTCATTATAGCATTCCAAAAATGGATGATGTCATGTTTGTCAAAGAATTTAAATAACCTTGAATAGTAAATAACAATGAATGAATGTTCTTGCAGTTTCACTTATCCTTGCTTAAAATCAAATAACCCAATTTCCAGTTTCACTTATCCTTGTTTAAAATCTAATAAGCCAATCTTAAAGGAAAGTCATTTCCTTTATCTTAGTACTAAAGCAGAGAAACCATGTTTTTATATAGAAACAAACGGAACATCATTTGAATGATTATAAAGATCACTTATCCTTGCTTAAAATCAAATAAGCCAATTTCCAGTTTCACTTATCCTTGTTTAAAATCAAATAAGCCAATCTCAAAGGAAAGTCATTTCCTTTATCTTAGTACTAAAGCAGAGAAACCATGTTTCTATATAGAAACAAACGGAACATCATTTGAATGATTATAAAGATCAGAATTATAAGTAATACCATTTGGATTTGAATGATTACACAAATTCAAAAAAATTGAATGATTACAAAAATTAAAAAGAATAAAGATAAGAAGCATAAGCAATACCATTTGAATGATTACAAAAATTAATAAGTGAAAAATTAATATAGAAACAAACTTAACACCATTTGAATGATTACAAAGATAAGAATTATAAGTAACACCATTTGAATTTGAATGATTACAAAAATTAAAAAGAATAATAATAAATTAAAACCCATAAAGATAAGAAGCATAAATAATATCATGATTACAAAAATTAAAAAGCATAAAGATAAGAAGCATAAGCAACACTATTTGAATGATTAAAAAATAAAAAGTATAAAGATAACACCATTTGAATGATTAGAAAAATTAAAAACTATAAAGATAAGAAGCAAAAGGTAAAAAGTTCATGTGGATTATGGTGTGTTTCAAAATTTTAATTCATTAGGTTAATATGTTAATTGAATTCATTACTTTTAATCATTATGGTTGTGTTAATTGAAATTAGTATTTTTTAAAAAGGATTTTATTGATATAATAATTATTACATATTGCAATACAAAATAAAAGTATATGTAGATTGTGATAGATTTCAAGCGTTTTAATCATTGTGTTTACTGTAGTCTTCACTTTTAATCATTATGATTATGCTAATTGAAGTCATTATTTTTTAAAGTGATTTTATTGATATAATCATTAATATATATTGAAAGTAAAAAAAATATAAAAATAAAAAGTAAAAGTTATATGAATTATGGTATTTTCAATTCTTTTAATCATTATGTTAATTAAAGTCACCATTTCTTAAAAATGATTTTATTGATCTAATAATTATTATATATTGGAGATACAAAGAATATAAGTATAAGAAATAAAAATTGATGTGAATTATGGCATGTTTCAATTCTTTAATATTTATATTAATTAAAGTCACAACTTTTTAAAAGTAATTTTATTCACATAATTTTAATAATTTATTATAGATTTTAATAGGAAAATGCAATGGTATGATTATTTAGATTTCAATAAAATATTATTGTTTTCTAAGTTTTGTCTCATTTAGGATTTTTATACTCCTTTCATTCCCCACCCCTCAATTTAGGTCCTTCTCATATTGGAGTCAACCATGTATTTTATTAACATTTTTGGTGTACATATTTAATTACCATCAAAATATAGATATTACAACTAGCACCCGAATAGATGAGAATATTACAACTAGCACCCAAATTCTTCTTACGCCCGAATTCTTCTTATACTAATATCTTGCATTAGTTATCCCTATAATCATGGTCCTTAATTATAGGAACCAAGTTGATTGATATATTGTCTCTCCCAAGTCAAGTCAAGAGATTCAATGGATTAGTCTAGATATGTTTCCTTGAAGGATTGGAATTTTAAGGAGGAGAATGATGGGACACAATCTCTTTTTTTACTCATGTCATAATGGAGTAGGAGTTTTTAGGTGATTCAACTTTCTTAGAGTATAAGTTAACTTAGGAATGTAAATATTCATAACATTAAAAAGTGATATATTGCCTCTCCCAAGTCAAGATTGAATGGATTAATCTAGATATGTTTCCTTGAAGGCTTGGAATCCTATGGAAGAGACTGATCACACAAAATCCGCCTTATTTCTCATATCATAATGGAGTAGGAGTTCTTTGGTGATTCTACTTTCATAGAGCATAGGTTAACTTAGAAATGTAAATATTCATAACATTATCAAGAGCTAAAATAAGATAAAACACATACTTTATCAATCAAAACATTCCATCATTTAATTGCATAAAATAATATTCTTATAGGGTGGAATCACGAAGGTGGGTTACACTTTCGTGATAATCTGGTCTCCAAAATTTCGGAAAACCAACTTTTGGCCGAACTACATATATTTTTCGGCCGAAACATATATTTTTCGGCCGAACTATTGCTCGGCCGAAAAAATAAACGTCAAATCGAACGGACCCATAACCGGGCCCTCGATTTGCGTGAAGAAATTTGGTCGACCGGATATTTTTTTTCCGTCAACTGTTTTTCGGCCGAACATTTTTTCGGTCGAAAGATTATTCGGCCGAACAATCTTTCGGCCGAAAAATAGTTCGGCCGAAAGTGGGTTTATATAATTGCCACACATCGATTATCATTGTTTGGAAAAAATTTTGTTTGCATTGGCTCTGTGTCGAGGGCTGTGTGCGAGGTCCTGCGTTGTCGCCGAAGTCGCCGAAGTCGTGGGAGCAGTGGAAGCAGAGGACGCCGAGGACGCCGAGGTCGTGGGAGCTGTGGACGCCGAGGACGCCGAGGAATTTCGAGGTAATCGTTTTCGTTTTCGTTTTCGTTCGTTTCGTTTTGAAAATATGAGTATGAATATAACTTTGTCTACACATGAGTATGAATCTGAGTATGAATATGAGTATGAATATAACTTTGTCTACA
>ML801480.1:136099-148640 GCA_009831015.1 Picea engelmannii | reverse complement strand
TGTGTGTGTGTTCTTTTAGTTTTTAGAAGAAGAGGGAAAGTTATACATGTTTTAATTTTTATTTTTATTTTTCTGAAAATAACAATAAAGGTTAACTTAAATGAAATAAAGTTAGTGAATGGAAATTAGAAAACAAAATTGTGAATTTTAATTTAAAAAACAATAGCAATCATTATTAGAGATAGAGATTTTATTTTATTTCTAGTAAGATTGATTTTGAGGACTATGCATAGATGACCAACTTGGCTAGGTACCTTAGTGACTTTATAGATGGAGATATTTCCATAAGGATATTCTATATTCAACATTGTATCATCATCATTTTTTAAGTAGAAGATAATCGTTAACCTTTGTACCTAACCATAATAGAAGACAATAAAACAAATCATGTTTTCACAATTTAAGAGGCCAAACATATTAGATCAGGAAGGGATAAGTGTAGGTGATGCTCAACATGGATTTTTTCCGAAATAGTCTATGAGGAGTTTGTGGATCTCATGAATCATTCCTTAATAATGATGTTATGAGGAATGCATGCATATTAATGTCTAGTAATTTAATTTGGGACATATGTCATTCAAGGGTTTGGGAGGTGGAACATATGAGATACACATTTATGAGTGTTATGAGGCAGCTTGATGTAGTTGTACTTGGTCAAAGCATTTTTTATCAAAGATAAATATATGAACAATGGTTTAGTTGATTTTTTTAATTCTATCATAAGCCTAAAGAGGGGGTTTTACTGTATAAGGATTACTTGATTTAATAAATTCACATTCATATAAGTGACTAACAAAAATATAGTTAGATGTTATTTAAATAAGGAAGTTATGTTTCACAAGAAGCACAACTACCACACCAAAGACATAAAATGGGATCAAAACCACTATATCAAATGATTTCATTGTAATAAATGATATATCTCTTACACAAGTATGTCGTGTCTTTTTTGATGATGTGTCTAGTTTATAATTTCTAATCAAAACATTACACCACATATGTCAATGCCTATAGTTATTTCATAATTACATATACAATCATAATATATGTAACATCCTGCTCTAGCGCACTAAGAGAACTTATTCTTTGAGGACACTTGCTCATAAGGGATCCAAATTATTATGCTATTAAAACATTTGATTGTGATTATGAGGCGTATGGGTTTATGGCACGTTGTTTTACCGCCTCGACATAGACATGTGTTATTGACTCGGTTTTACTGAGTGTGCAAGATTATGGACCTCGAGGATGTCGAGGCATCGATGGAACCCCTTAGACTTCGAATCAAGTCGGGGAGTGTACCATTGGGGTTTGATTGTTTTACTGTGATTTTAGTGCTTCTAATTAGATGATATGATATGGATATGTTCTGACATGATTCGTTGATGATGCGGGCTGACAATAGCTTGCCGACCAGACTCACATGTGGAGTAAAGAGGTCACACACGACTACCAAAGATATTGAGGGAGAGGTGTGGACAACAACCCTGCCACAACCTACTGGCACTCCCGCCGTGGCTCGAACTGTAGACTAATGATTACCTAGTTCAAGAGGACCCACGATGTCGTGAGGGTAGACTGCGACAGTCGCTAACGATGATTCTAAGGGGTGCACAATAAGGCAGGGGCTTTATTCCTTAAAGGCCCTTAGTCTCCCACAAGTTCACCTGGAAGAGTATTGACTCCATGGGTTTTGATGTCTACCAAGTGAGTCAAGAGGTGAGTGACACCCTTGGAGCATGTGATGCATCCTGAAGGGCACATTGTGCAAGAAAAATGGAAAGAGGCGAGTGACACCCTTGGAGCACGTAGTGTGTCCTGAAGGGCACGTTGCAAGGGAACAGATGAGGCGAGTGGCACCCTTGGAGCACCTAGTGCATCCTGAAGGGAACGTCGCGTTGTTTTGATAAATGAATGAACCTAGATGGCCTTAGGATGAACAATGTGATAAGAATTTAAAAAAAAACTTTTTCCCTAATAAAATGTCGCTCATCACGAAAATTTAAGGTTTAAGTCTAAACTATGCTAGTGGTAAAATTTTATCTCTCTATAAAAATAATAATAATAATAATAACATAAATAATAATTATGATATTCGTTAAATCTTATAACACGAACGGAGTAAGAAATTAATTTTTTCATAAAAATAAAAAATAAAAATAAATCTATTGAATTAAAATTTAAAAAGGGAATTAATCGTTTTATTATTTTATGATAATTTAAAATATATTAATTTAATGAGAAAAGGGAAAAAGGGGGTTAATTTTCACACCTGCCTTTTTGAGTTCTAACAAAAAGGGGAAAGAGGGAAAAATCTAAAATATTAGGAAACTAGGAAAATAGGTAAACATAAAAAGGAAAAAAGGGAACATAAAGGAAAAAGTGGAAAATCAAACTTATGAAAGTATCTACCATTTAAGAGCTTTCTAATTTAATCTGAACTAGCAAATTAATAATGGGGAAATCCATTAAAACCTATAAGAGAATTTGGGGACACGTAGGAGTGATTCTAGCAGTAACTCTAGGTGGTTGAGGGAAACAAAGATAATTAATTAATTAAAGAAATTAATTTATGGAGAAATCAAGGGGATGGGTGACACTTGTATGGGGAGGAATTTTTAGGAATTAAATTTAAAAAAACTTAATTAAACGAGATTTTAGGGAAGTAAGGAACCAGAGAACTCTATATAATGAAGGGAGGAGATGGAGGTTGGATCTCTTCTGTTTGCATAACGTTATGCTGCAGAAATATCTACTTGACTGACTTAACTTGTGGGAGTTGGGATACCCAGCTCCGTGAGGAGTGGTATCTCAACCTTGCGAGACGAGTTGGGAGCTAGTCGAAATCTTTGGATAGTGAGTGTGTGGCCCCTTTGCGGCTCGGGCGGCTAAGGGGGAAGAAGAGTACCCCTAGCATTGGCTGGGAGGTACCGGTGTAGTCTCACCGGTCGGCACGCGGGAGTTGCAAGGAGCATGCGGGACGTCCACTCCAAACAGGCAACGGTACACTTTCTTCGTTTGTATGGTAAATTATTTTAGAACTTATGCTTGAATCTACATTTTTACTTGGGTGAGTGAACTGATCGTCTAGATGGTTTTCTGAAATTTTCTTAGCTTAGCTCGATGATAGATCCTCTCCCATGGCTTCATTTCCTCAAACTTCTTGACCACCTTGTTGTGTTGATTATGACCTTCGTGGTTGTTTAGCCTTTGTCCCTAGCTCTCTAGTCCTCACCTGAGCAGTCGGCCAAGAGCCTGATCTACACTCGTTGCCTTAGAATTAAGAGACCTATGGATCTCAACACCCTACTTTTCTGTGCGAGGATGATGAGAGAAGGACGAACCTGTTAGTCGACTACCCTTTATGTTTGTCCCTGGCTAATTATTGATTCTGCCATCCGGCAACGACCTTTATGTGTGGATTATCTTGTGTCCCGGTTGGTTTTCTCGATGCCTTGACTGATAGAACCCTTGCAATCATTCCATGACCTTTCCCATTGGATCCTTGCATTCTCTTACTATTGTCTGTGCTATATTGAGGTATTCTGGCAATGAAAAACAAAATGATTTATCGTCTGCATTTTTATTTTGGGTATTCTGGCAATGAGAAATAGAATGAATTCATCTTTACATTTTACATTAGCTATTCTGGCAATGAAAAACGAAATGATTTATGGTCTGTATTTTTATTTTGGGTATTCTGGCAATGAGAAACATAATGAATTCATCTCTGCATTTTACATTGGGTATTCTAGCAATGAAAAACGAAATTAATTCATCTCTGCATTTTACATTGGGTATTCTGGCAAGGAAAAATGAAATGATTTCTGGTCTGCATTTTTATTTTGTATTATGGCGATGGAAAAGAGGAATTATTCTTGTCTGCATTTCATTTTACCTTTGGGGCAATTTTGCCCTTGATGAAGACTGTATTTTTCTTTAAAATTTTGCTGCCATTTGATTCCTGTTAATGCCCATGTTTTTTCTTTTCAATTCATCAAATTTCTTGCTATGAAAGACCACGATTTTGGAAATTAAAAACGGACTGTGTGGAATGTTGAATTTGCACACGTTTTTTCTTTCCAATTCATCAATTTTCTACTGTGAAAGACCACGATTTTGGAAATTAAAAACGAACTGTGTGGCATGCTGAATTCACCCATGTTTTTTCTTTCCAATTCATCAAATTTCTTGCTGTGAAAGACCACGATTTTGGAAATTAAAAATGGACTATTTGCATGTTGAATTCGCCCACGTTTTTTCTTTTCAATTCATCAAATTACTTGTTGTGAATCGACCACTTTTTCCCTTGAAAACTTGTTTGCATTTTACTGTTGAAGGCCCACGAAATTGCCATTGAAATGCGTGGATGAGGTTGTCGTAAATGGTCACGGTTTTGCCCAATAATGTTTGACTGAAATTGTTGTTCACACCCATGATTTTTGCTATGAAACTAAGGTCTATGTTGCTGCCTTGATTGATCACAAAATGCCTTTAAAACTGTGATAGCGTTGCCCTTAAATGATGGGCTGTGTCTGCTAATGATTGGACGAATTCGCCTAATTAGCTGATTGCGCCTTTAATCTATAAATGACCTTGGTTTTAGATAGAAATATCCTCGGTTACACCTTAGCCTTAATTTCCTTTTATCTATCTTTATGGTTAGCTTTTGTCGAACAACAAGTGTAATAGTCAGCAGGTTGTACATTAAAGTTGCTATTGTTGTTAGATAGTGCTTGGTACACTAATATTGTTATAGTGTTGAATAATAACGTTATATTGGAAATGGGTAGCAATGTATATATAATTGTTAAATGGTTAATGAAGATTTTGTTAGATTATATTTCTAGTAAATGTTTAAATTGTGCTTTAGACTTGCTAATTGGGATGGCTTTTAAGGTAAATTTAGAATTGCCAATTGTTGACTAGTTGTGATTTAGACTCACTGACTTGTTTCACTTATAAGGTTAAATTAGAATTGCAAATAGTGACTAGCTCTAATTTGGAATGGCTAAATTAGATCTGTATTTAACGCCATTTTAAATCATAGATATTGACCATTTAGCCTTGATTATCGGTTCGGTTGTTGACGAAGTCATTTTTATCTTACGCTTCCCATTGAGGGTGTTGTTGTTTATTATAAGTAATGATTGCACTTGTTATGTGAGGCTTATTGTCATTACAAAATGGGAGGTTCGATACATATGGTATCAGAGCGAGTTCAACCTGTAACTTGGGATCACTACGGCTTTCTTTGATATGATTTGATTATAATGTTGCTAATTGAGTTGACTTGTATTCGTGTAGGTAATCATGGTTAGAGGACGTCATGGAGGCAGACGACAGGGTACTAGGGGAGGAGGCACGACATCTCCAGTAGAATCCACGCCTGAAGGGTCTAACCCCCAAGGAGATGAACAGGTTGTCGGGCAGGAGAAGATAGCAGTTGGTGATGTGGTCGGAATGATGAGATCTTTTCAGCGCATGTCTGAGGTATTGATCATCCATTTGGACAAAGATGAGGCTAGGGCACCGACACCCCTTGAGGTTCCACTGGGCACTCTGGTCGGTACTGGTAGCATTTACCGTGAACTCGAGAAGGTCAAATTTCTCGAGTTCTTTGGTGCCCCGGATGGCGCAGCCGCCGAGGCATGGTTGGAGAACATGGTGATGTTCTTTTCACTTCACGATTATATCTCCAACATGAAGGTCCGCATGGAAGTCATTCAACTAAAGGGGAGTGCTATTCTATGGTGGAAGACACTCCTACCGCAGCTGAACATGGCTGTCGAAGACATGTCATGGGAACTGTTCAAGGAAGGGTTCCAAGAGAGGTACCTACCAGAGGAATTCATTGAGCGTCAGCTCAATGAGTTCAATTCCTTACGACGAGGTGGTTGTCCGATGTCCAAGTACGAGGCCCATTTTATGGAGCTGCTCTGGTATGCTCCGCACCTTAACACTGAGAAACTTAAGGTCAACAGGTTCGTGTTCGGCCTTAACGATAGCATACGTGAAAAGGTCAGGATTTTGATGCCTCAAACCTTGCATGATGTCATCCAGAAGGCCCTCATAGTAGAGGACGAGCTTATCAGTGAGGGTCAGACCAGGGCTCCAGCGAGACCAGCAGGGCAGGTGTCATCTGGAGCACAACAACATCAGACACCAGCTAAACATACGCCAGGATATCGTGGTTTCCAGATGGGATCCACTTTCACTACACCTCGGCAATCGATGCCTCAGCAGTGGGCACCTTATCGAGGACCACAGCATCAGCAACAATGTCGACTGCAACAACAATAGTTTAGGCCTATTCAACAGAACAGACCAGGATTCCAGGTCGGTGGGCTATCATCTTCTACTTTGGGTACCAAGACTACTAGGCCAAAGAAGAGGTGTTGGACATGTGGGGAGCCACACTACCAGTGCGGTTGCCCTGTGGAGAGGACTAGATCATCCGGATCAGCTGGACCCACTACCATGGGAGATATAGGAAAGGCCCATAGAATTCATGTAGCGGTGAATAACCGCCATGCAGAGCATCAGTCGACTGTGCTCGAGACAACAGGTATTGTTGCTGATCAGACCCTTTGTATTTTGATAGATCCTGGTGCTACCGAGAGTTTCATTTCTGGTGTAGCGCTAAAAAGGATTAAGGTAAAGGTATTCAAACATGATGAGTTTAGCTTCATAGAGATGGCTTCGAGAGCCAAACAGAAGGTTGGAGGAAAGGTTACGGGCTGTACCCTTAACCTGAGAGAGTTTTTCATAAGGGCCAACCTATACATCATGATATTAGGATCTTATGATGTCATAATTGGTATGGACTAGTTGGAATTGCATGAGGCGATACTCAACTGTATCACGAAATGGTTGAGCTGGGTCGATGACGAGGGACATAGATGTGTGATAGTAGGATGGAACCAGGGAGTTTCCCTGAGGTTGATCTCGTCCTTACATATATGAAAGAGCATGCACAAGGGGTGCAAGCTTTATTCGATCCTTGCGTTAAATGAGAAGGGACTAGCGGAAGGTTTAGAACACCTTCTGGTGTTGAGAGAGTTTGTCGACGTATTTTCGAAGGAGTTACCTGGGATGCCGTCGGAGAGGGAATTGGAGTTTACTATAGACCTAAAACCAGGAATAGAACCAATAGCTAGAATGCCTTATTGGATGTCAACCCCATAATTACAGGACTTGAGAATGCAGCTAAAGGAGTTGTTGGACCTGGGACTGATACATCATAGTGTGTCACCGTGGGGTGCACCTATTATTTTCATATGAAATAAGGATGGGTCATGGAGGCTCTGCATTGACTACCATCAATTGAACAAGGCCACGATCAAGAATCAATATCCATTGTCAAGGATTGATGATCTGTTTGATCAAATGAAGGGCGCGACGGTGTTCTCAAAGATCGATTTGCGATCAGGGTATCACCAGTTACGGATTAAGGAAGATGAAATCTCTAAGACTACCTTTAAGATGAGGTTTGGATATTACGAGTTTACTATTTTACTGTTTGGACTGACAAACACCCCAGGGGTATTTATGAGTTTGATGAATGGGGTGTTCCGCAAGTACTTGGACAAGTTCGTCCAAGTATTCATTGATGATATTTTGATTTACTCTCAGACGATGGAGCAACATGACGAACACTTTTGCTTGGTACTATAGTGTCTTCGAGAGCACAAATTGTATGGGAATTAATCCAAATGCTCATTTTATCAATCGAAGATACACTACTTAGGGCACATCATCTCCAGTGAAGGTATCGTTGTGGATCCAGCAAAGGTCGAGGCCATTATGGAATGGTCTGCGCTGACGAATGTCCCAGAAGTGCATATTTTCATGGGTTTAGTAGGATACTATCGACGGTTCGTCGAGGGGTTTTCAAAGATAGAAAATCTGATCATGGAATTGCAGAAGAAAAACTAGAAGTTTGTTTGGACTGAGAAATGCGCGAAAGTATTTCGGAGGCTCAAAGAGTTGTTGACAACAACATTGATACAAAAGGTCCTAAACATGGACACAGACTTCTTGGTATGCACTGACGCATCCAAGGAAGGCTTAGGTGGAGTCTTGATGCAAGACGAATGAGTAATCGCTTATATTTCGAGGAAACTGAGAAGGAATGAGGATAACTATGCGATGCACGATTTGGACTTGTTAGGCATCATATATGCCTTGAAGGTTTGGAGACACTACCTTGTTGGAAAAAAATTTGAACTAAAGACCGACCACTGTTGACTACAACACATCTTTACGCAAAGTGATCTGAATGCATGACAATGGCGTTGGTTGGAATTTCTTAGCGAGTACGACTTCGAGATTGCTTACATAAAAGGAACAATGAACCGAGTGGCAGACACATTGAGTCGGAGACCGTGCATCTTGTCGATGCTGCCTCTTTAGACGAATCTACATAAAAATATTCTAACCTTACAACGTGACAATTACTAGTACAAAGAGGTTGAGGGTTTTATTGGACAAAACACAATGTTGGTACCATGATTTGAAGGATTTTCATTTGATAGCAATGGTTTATTTAGGTTTAAGAATCATATCTACATACCGCTGAATGAAGAGTTGAGGATGTTGATCCTGAGCTAAGCTCATAGAGCAGTTTACATGGCTCACCCGGGAGTCACGAAGATGAGGGCAGACCTTAAACCCTTATTCTTCTGGAAGGGAATGAAGCTATACATGGTCAACTATGTGGCCAGATGTCTAGAATGTCAGCAGGTAAAGGCTAAACATAGACACCCAGCAATATTATTACAACCACACGCTATTCTGGAATCGAAATGGGAGGTTATTTCGATGGATTTTATTGTTGTATTTCCAGTGACGACAAGGAGACATGACTCAATTTTCGTAGTAGTGGACACTCTGATGAAGAGTGCTCACTTTTTTCCTGTGCGTACGACGTATCAGGAACCTTACATAGCTAGAGTTTTGATCATCAGTGAGATTGTGAGGTTGCATGGTGTGCCTAATAGGATTAAATCTGATTGAGGATCGATGTTTACTGGACGATTTTGGATGAGTTTCCAAGAGGCCTTGGGAACCCAACTTAACTTTAGTACTACGTATCACCCAGATACTGACGGGCAGACCGAACAAATGAATCAGACCTTGGAGGACATTTTGATCATGTACGTGATGGACCAACAAAAGTGTTGGGAAGAATTCTTGCCACTAATGGAGTTCACTTACAACAACAGTTACCAGAGCACCATTAAAATGGCGCCTTTAGAGTTTCTTTACGGGAGACTGTGTCGGATGCCTTTGAGTTGGGATCAGCTTGAGGATAGGATTTTGGTGGTACCAGAAGCAATCCAAGAAATGGAAGAGGAAATGAAAACAATAAGACAAAGGATTAAAGAAGCGCAAGATCGACAAAAGAGTTATGTCGATGTGCACCGTGTCGACCGTAGTTACGAGGTCGGCGATTGAGTCTTCTTGCGGGTTAAACCGCATAAGAGTTCAATCAACTTTGGAAAGGGAGATAAACTCTCTCTTAGGTTCATGGGACATTTTGATATTATAAACATAAAGGAGTCCATGGCCTACCAACTAGCCTTGCCTGATTCTTTGAGGTGTATGCACGATGTTTTTCATGTATCTATTTTGAGACATTATAATGATCCTACACATGTTATTGACATTAGTTCCTTACAGGTATCAGATGAGGGGGAACTCACGGCTGAGTCGATCTTCATCTTGGATCATCGCGTTCAACAGCTACGACGTCGAACGATAGATCAGGTCAAACTCTAGTGGGACAACTATAGTCCGCACTCAGCGACTTGGGAGGATGCATATGATATGTGCCAATAGTTCCCATTTTTGTTTGATAGATAGAATTATGATAATGTGACACACATTATTGCAACACTTATAATGTGAAACTTTAGGACGAAGTTTAGACCAAGAGGGGGTGTATGTAACATCCTGCTCTGACGCACTGAGTGAACTTATTCTTCGAGGACACTTGCTCACAAGTGATATGGATTATTATTCTATTAAAACATTTGATTGTGATTATGAGGCGTATGGGTTGATGACATGTTTTTTTACCACCTCGACATAGACAGGCGCTATTGACTCGGTTTTACTGATTGTGCAGGATTATAGACCTCGAGGATGCTGAGGCATCGATGGACCCCCTTGGACTCCGTATCGAGTCGAGGACTGTACCATTGGGGTTTTATTGTTTTACTGTGAATTTAGTGCTTCTGATTAGATGATATGATATGGATATATTCTGACATGATTCGTTGATGATGCAGGCTGACGATAGCTTGCTTCCTAGACTCACATGTGGAGTAAAGGGGTCATGCATGACTACCAGAGATGTTGTTAAGAATCTAAATAGGTCTACAAATAGGATCACCACAAATACTGAATACACAATAGACCCACAAAGCAATATAGAAGAAACCACACTTTATTATTACCAAACCCTTGAGGTAGGGCAACACCATATAATGGATCCTATTATGGAAGGGATCCTCTCCTATTCACTTGCCTCTTTGAGGGGGAATCCTCCTATTGAGCTTCAACTCCAAATACAATACTTATTTTCATGTCTCATTACATTCCTTGAACCCCTTTATATAGTGCTACCATCACCTAAGAACATTCTAGAGGAGGAATCTTCTAGAAGTAGAACCTTATAAGAAGTCATCTTACATTTATTATATCTAATTACCAATTTATTATATCTAACTACCATAGTGGGCCTTATTTAATAATATAGTGGACCTAGTCCACCTTACATTGAATGACCTCCACTATTATCACTATGGGCCCTCTGCCCCCCCCACTACCTCTCTAGCTACCTTACATTCCATCCCCCTTATGAAAGCGTTGTCCTCAACGCTTGATGTACAACCATATACTAGGGTCCCATGGATAATTGGGGACCATAATGCTGAAGAAGACTGAAGAAAAAAGGTCCCATGTAGAAAGGAAATCCACCATGCTAAAGTAGTCCAACCACCATTGTAAGCCCGGGTCCCATGTCCAAGTGCTCATGTGAACTCCCCGTGGAAGATTTTGAAACCCAATAACCAACTCCAAATGATGCTCCAAACACTGACATCTATCATGTGGATCCAAATAAGAAGATCCATCCACATAGTGGAAAAGGGTCATAGCAGAATCTGAAAGGAATAATACCACTATAGAATATGCAGACTGAATGCTGGTAACTATCTCTTGATGTGGGACATTGATCTTCTCTACATAAGGAGGAGTAGATTCATCAAATAAAATATGGAAGTGGTTGTCATCCCAAAAATGACAACTATCCATATACCTATCATCACAATCGTCCTCAAAATCATACCAAGCATATATTTCTTGATTATATTCATCCCTGAGGCCCTCCATAAGAAATCTCTCCTGCATGTTATTCAATAAATCTTGAATACTACAAAAACTATCATTGAGGCCATTTGTGAGGCTGTCTGTGAGGCTATTTGTGAAGCCATGTACAAATGCATCCAATCTGTCATCCAATGTGTGAAATAATTGGTCTTTGAATGATTCAAGAATTTATTTTATGTTTTGAGAAGAAATAGCCATATGAAAACCCTATGAACTCTTCATTCCTTCAACCTTCATGAATAAAAACCAAAAATAGACCCAATAAGTTTCGACAGAAAATCACGGTTTTTTCTGGAAAACCCCTAAAAAACTGTTGAAGTTAAAATGCTCATAACTTCACTTCCGAGACTCCGTTTCGACTATTTTTTTTTTGGAAATTGGGTGAAATTGTGAGAGGAACTCATATATATAATTTATTTGGGAAAATTCGGTCTCCAAATGCTACAAAAATAGAAACAAATCACGCCGTCGTCCGCGAAAAAAACCTTGAAAAATTGCAGATTTTAAAACCTCAATATCTTCACCTTCCGGAATCCGTTCCGGACAATTTTTTTTTTCAACTTGGGTTTTTTTCTGAGAGGAACTCAGATATACAACCTATTTCTAAAAAATTTTCATAGAAATATATCGAAAAGTTCTAGAATGTCGCGACCCTCTTTTTTCTTCTCCGAAAAAAAAATCAGCAAAAATAGAAAATATTTGCCCACAATGTCTGCCAAGGAAAGTGCTCTGATACCACTTGTTAAGAACCTAAATAGGTCTACAAATAGAATCACCACAAATACTAAATACACAATAGATCCACAAAGCAATATAGAAGAAACCACACTTTATTATTACCAAACCCTTGAGGTAGGGCAACACCATACAATGGATCCTATTATGGAAGGGATCCTCTCCTATTCACTTGCATCTTTAAGGGGGAATCCTCTTATTGAGCTTTATCTCCAAATATAATACTTCTTTTCATGTCTCATTACATTGCTTGAACCCCTTTATATAGTGCTACGATCACCTAAGAACATTCTAGAGGAGGAATCTTCTAGAAGTAGAACCTTCTAAGAAGTCCTCTTACATTTATTATATCTAATTACCAATTTATTATATCTAACTACCATAGTGGGCCTTATTTAATAATATAGTG
>ML801480.1:109564-136049 GCA_009831015.1 Picea engelmannii | reverse complement strand
ATAGATGTTGAGGGAGAGGTGCGGACAGCAGCCCTACCACAACCTACTAGCACTCCTGTCGTGGCTCAAACTGTAGGTTAACAATTACCTGGTTCGAGAGGACCCACGATGTCATGAGGGCAGACTGCGATAGTTTCTCATGATGATTCTAAGGGGTGCGCAATAAGGCGGGGGTCTTATTTCTTAGAGGCCCTTAGTCTCCCACAAGTTCACCTGGTGGAGTATTGACTCCAAGGGTTTTTGATGTCTACCAAGTTAGTCAAGAGGCGAGTGGCACCCTCAGAGCATGTGGTGCATCCTGAAGGGCATGTCGCGCAAGAAAAATGGAAAGAGGTGAGTGACACCCTTGGAGCACATAGTGCGTCTTGAAGGGCACGTCGCACAAGGGAACAGATGAGGCAAGTGGAACCCTTGGAGCACTTAGTGCATCCTGAAGGGCACGTCGCATTGTTTTTTTAAATGAATGAACCTAGACGGCCTTAGGATGAACAATGTGATAAGAATTTTTAAAAAAACTTTTTCCCTAATAAAATATCGCCCATCATGAAAATTTATGGTTTAAGTCTAAACTATGCTAGTGGTAAAATTTTATCTCTCTATAATAATAATAATAATAATAATAAAAACATAAATAATAATTATGATCTTCGTTAAATCTTGTAACACGAAAGGAGTAAGAAAGTAATTGTTTCATAAAAAATAAAAAATAAAATAAAAATTGCTGGATTAAAATTAAAAAAAGGGAATTAATTGTTTTATTATTTTATGATAATTTAAAATATATTAATTTAATGAGAAAAGGGAAAAAGGGAGTTAATTTCCACTCCTGCCTTTTTGAGTTCTAACAAAAAGGGGAAAGAGGGAAAAATCTAAAATATTAGGAAACTAGGAAAAGAGGTAAACATAAAAAGGGAACATAAGGGAAAAAGCGGAAAGTCAAACTTAGCAAAGTATCTACCATTTAAGAGATTTCTAATTTAAAATGAACTAGCAAATTAATAATGGGGAAATCCATTAAAACCTGTAAGAGAATTTGGGGACACCTAGGAGTGATTCTGGGAGTAACTCTAGGTGGGTGAGGGAAATAAAGATAATTAATTAATTAAAGAAATTAATTTACTTAGGAATGAAGGGGATGGGTGACACTTGTATGGGGAGGAATTTTTAGGAATTAAATTTTAGAAAACTTAATTAAACAAGATTTTAGGAAAGTAAGGATCCACTAAATTCTATATAATGAAGGGAGGAGATAGAGGTTGGATCTCTTCTGTTTGCGTAACGTTACGCTGTAGAAATATCTACTTGACTGACTTAACTTGTGGGAGTTGGGATACCCAGCTCGGTGAGGAGTGGTAGCTCAGCCTTGCGAGGTGAGCTGGGAGCTAGTCGAAATCTGTGGATAGTGAGTGTGTGGCCCCTTTGTGGCTCGGGGGGCTAAGGGGAAAGAAGAGTACCCCTAGCATTGGTTGGGAGGTACTGGTGTAGTCTCACCGGTCGGCATGCGAGATTTGCAAGGAGCACGCGGGACGTCCACTCTGAATAGGCAACGGTACGCTTTCTTCATTTGTATGGTAAAATGTTTTAGAACTTATTCTTGAATCTACATTTTTACATGGGTGAGTGAACTGATCGTCTAGATGGTTTTCTAAAATTTTCTTAGCCTAGCTCAATGATAGATCGGCTCCCATGGATTCATTTCCCCGCATGTCTTGACCACCTTATTGTGTTGATTATGATCTTTGTGGTTGTTTAGCCTTCGTCCCTATCTCACCAGTCCTCGTGTGAGAAGTCGGCCAGGAGCCTGATCTAGGGTCATCCCCTTAGCGTTAAAAGACCTATGGATCTCAACTCCATGCTTTTCTATGCGAGCATGATGAGCGAAGGATGAACCTGTTAGCTGGCTATGCTTGATGTTTGTCCCTGGATGATTGTTGATTCTACCAACCGACAATGACCTCTACGTGTGGATTATCTTGTGTCCTGGTTGGTTTTCTCTATGTCTTGACTAATAGAACCCTTGCAATCATTACATGACCTTTCCCATTGGATCCTTGCATTCTCCTACTGTTGTATGTGTTGTATTGGGGTATTCTGGCAATGAAAAACGAAATGAATTCATCTCTGCATTTTACATTGGGTATTCTGGCAATGAAAAACAAAATGATTTATGGTCTGCATTTTTATTTTGGGTATTCTGGCAATGAGAGATGGAATGAATTCATCTCTGCATTTTACATTGGGTATTCTGGCAATGAAAAATGAAAAGATTTCTGGTCTGAATTTTTATTTTGGGTATTCTGGCAATGAGAAATGGAATGAATTCATATCTACATTTTACATTGGGTATTCTGGCAATGAAAAAAGAAATGAATTAATCTCTTCATTTTACATTGGGTATTCTAGCAAGGAAAAATGAAATGCTTTCTAGTCTGCATTTTTATTTTGTATTATGGTGATGGAGAAGAGGAATTATTCTTGTTTGCATTTCATTTTACCTTTGGGGTGATTTTTCCCTTGATGAAGACTGTTTTTTTCTTTAAAAATTTTTTTCCATTTGATTCCTGTTAACGCCCACATTTTTGCTTTTCAATTCATTGAATTTCCTGTTGTGAAAGACCACGATTTTGGAAATTAAAAATGGACTCTGTGGCATGCTGAATTTGCCCAGGTTTTTGCTTTCCAATTCATCATTTTCCTACTGTGAAAGACCACCATTTTGGAAATTAAAAATGAACTGTGTGGCATGTTGAATTCGCCCACATTTTTGCTTTCCAATTCATCAAATTTCCTGCTATGAAAGACCATGATTTGGGAAATTAAAAATGGACTGTGTTGCATGTTGAATTTGCCCACGTTTTTGCTTTTCAATTCATCAAATTACTTGTTGTGAATCGAGCACTTTTTCCCTTGAAAACTTGTTTGCGTTTTACAGTTGAAGGCCCACAAAATTGCCATTCAAATGCATGGCTAAGGTTACAATAAATGGTCACGTCTTTGCCCAATAAAGTTTGACTAAAATTGTTGTTCACACCCATGATTTTTGCTGTGAAACTGAGGTCTGTGTTTCTACCTTGATTGATCATGAAATTCCTTTAAAACTGTGACAACATTGCATTTAAATGATGGGCTACATCTGCTGGTGATTGGACGAATTCACCTAATTAGATGGTTGCACCTTTAATCTGTAAACGACCTTGGTTTTAGACAACAATATCCTCGGTTAAACCTTAGCCTTAATTTCCTTCTATCTATCTTCATGGTTAACTTTTTTCAGACAACAAGTATAATAGTCAACAGTTTGTACATTAAAGTTGCTATTGATGTTAGATAGTGCTTGGTACACTAATATTGTTATAGTGTTGAATAATAGTGTTATATTGGAAATGGGTAGCAATGTATATATAATTGTTAAATGGTTAATGAAGATTTTGTTATATTATATTTGTAGTAAATGTTTAAATCGTGCTTTAGACTTGCTAATTGGGATGGCTTTTAAGGTAAATTTAGAATTGTCAATTGTTGACTAGTTGTGATTTAGACTCACTGACTTGTTTCACTTATAAGGTTAAATTAGAATTGAAAATAGTTGACTAGCTGTAATTTGGACTGGCTAAATTAGATCTATAATTAATTCCATGTTTTAAATCATAGATATTGACCATTTAGCCTTGATTATCGGTTGGGTTGTTGACGAAGTCATTTTTAGCTTGCGCTTCCCATTGAGGGTGTTGTTGTTTATTATAAGTAATGTTTGTACCTGGTTATGTAAATGTTTAATGTGATTAGTTTTTCTCACTGTAAGGGTTCTCGTTACTTGTGTAATTAATTTTGGGTGCATTGGGTTGTTAGGATGATTGTCCTTAGCTTAGTAGGCTTGGTCTACTTGTGTCGGGCGAGATGTAGACACCTCCTTGTTCCTCATAACAATCGCTAGCCTTGAGACATTAAATGGTCAAAATCGATGGGAACCTGGGCTTGAGCATTGCTTATGTGTCCTGGAGGTCCTAACCATTCCAGGGTAAGACGGGTGGGTAGTCATTCTTATTCTTCGTCGGTTGAACGTCGTACATTGCTTCTAGGTGCTTGATGTTCTTTATGTTAGGTCGTTATGTTTGTTGTGGCGTGAGTTGCATGTGTTGTGTTCATCGTCGTGTTGCGATGTTGAGTATAATGTCATTATTACCTTCCTACATACACACACACAAAAAAAAAATTGCACTTGCTATGTGAGGCTTGTTGTCGTAACGAAATGGGAGGTTCATTAAAATATATATTTAAAATTGATGTGTTACAACAAATTTCAAATATTTTTAGGTTTGCATAATTGCCAAAACCATGGGGATGCCAACTCATTATCCTTCATACCCCATATTAGGTGTCTCTCCACCTAAGAATTGCATTATGGTTATAATTAAGTTCAATTCTAAGCTACTTATAAGAAGGAACTATCTCCAAATTGCCATCACTAAATGTAATGGTTATATCCCCATTGAATGGGTTGATTTCTATTACTTTTCCTTTTTACATTGACTTTGATTTCATAATAACTATATCATTTGTTTAGGGAACCATAAAAAACAATTCATAACGTTTTATGAGTAAGGGAACAACATTGTTTCACCATTATAATATTGTTGATATTGTTTTTCCTTCTTCTAGTTTGATCATTTATCAATATAAATATTTTTGCAATAACATTTTCCTATAAGAGGAAAGTAGCTTTTCTCCACTCAAATGAAATTCTTAGTTTCTTGATTATTTCCATTATTTTTATTCAAAAAACATTTTAGTAAAATAGACAAAGGAAATATAAATTCCCCAGATGGGGTGTTTGTCATATAGAAATACGACACAGGGAGTACGATCGAGCAGGTATCCTTCCTTCACAAACAAATGACTATGTATTTCCATCCTTACCCCACACTTGTCAGGCCCAAAGATGCTCAAGATGAAAACCCTATTGACATCAAAGCCTTATCACATTCAAATGGTTTAGAAGGTTATCATGAAAAAACAGAGTTTGAGAATGACCCCATTCCCACCTTTCTCTCACATGATTATTCTGAGGGTTTCGTGGTCTCCAATTTCATATATGATAGCATCAATGGAGGTGGATAGCAACCTCCTACCATGGAGTAGTATTTGTTGAATAATGATGGAGGATCTCCCACAATGAACAATCAATTCCTTGCTCATGATGAGATCGTTAAGGAAGTTGATTGGGGTTCCTTTCTGATTATAAATGTGAGGATTTGGATCAGTGAGGGAAACAACTTTGGCCTATTCTTCCTTGGGAATGTGGTTTTCAATCCCAAATCCCAGTTTATTTCTCTTATCTCTGTGGAGAATTTATCTCTCCCTGTTGTTGGTTTCGATATGGCCCTAAGAGGAAAAAGGCCTCACCACCCTCAATATGTTCAACCTTCCATTGATGCGGCCAAGTTATATGATGACTATGTCCCAGACGTTGATAAATCCATAATGACTGAGCTTGAAGAAGAGGTTCACCAAATTAAAGAATTCCATAGTTATGATGAGGTGGAGGCTCGAGTTGGAAGGTTCATTCTGGATTTGGGATGCACCCGGACCCGAAATTTTAAGTTTTACATAACCCTTTGAGATGTACTGGCACACCAAAACTATGGTGGCCATGGGAATGCTCCCCAAGGAGAAATATTTATGTCAGGTTAAGAGTAGGAAAGAATCTTTGGAAATACATAATGCTTATGTGTCTAAGGTAGTCACTTTGATGACGAATCATCAATCGGGTAACTTCATCCCTCCTAATAGAAGCTATGTTATGGCCGAGTCTTCCAAGGCTATTGCTCGATCAGACACCGTGAACCTCACCAGCCCTTAGGTTCAACATGATAAATGACATATTGTTGTTTGTTATTTGTTGGGTCTTTTTCTTGTTATGCTATATAGGATTTTAGAAATATATTTAATTATAGTCAAACATAAACTGGTTAATTATGTAACGTTCATAATGGTTAAGACTTGGTTTCCCCTCAAGGGCAAGATTTTTTTTTTTTTTTTTTGAGATATAAAGCCCTAGAGACTGTCATGGCCTTTGTGGGACTGAAAGTGTTTAACCTCTCCTATATGTTTATATGTAATCTTTGTCCATATTAATATAGAATCTTACTTACAAAAAAATTAAAAAAAAAAGATAAATAATATTACATTTTCCTCAACGTTTCAAAGAAACAAATCTAAGATATTCCACATGTTCAAATCTTGAATTCCTAGGATAAGGATGAAAGCGGTCTTGAGAAGGGGTTGTGATATTGTTTTCATTTGACCATTTAGTCTTTTTTTTCTCTGGAATGGTATCAAAGAGTGTTGCAAAGAGAGTAATAAGCATGATGGTTATGTAATTTATAACATATTTATATCACCAATATTATGAGTAGGTATCACTTTACTAACATATTAGTTTGACAGAATCATATGTCATATGGCTTGACTGCATATATCCTTGAGAATTACATAGAAAAATGGACCTCTACAATTGACCATTTCAATTCTTAAACCATGAGAATGAGGTTCCTTTCCATTATCAGGATGCTTAATTCTTTCCATTATATTGAGAAAACTTTGTGAGAAATCCAATTTGAAATCCCTTTCCATAGAGTTCATGAACATACCTGTCATTTCTTTGTCATTCATCTTTCCAAGATGAGAAGTTAGTGAATGTAGTTTTCCCCAATTATTTTTCCATGACATGTGAGGGCGCAATTTTCTTGTTATTTTAAGAAAGTCTCTCTTTTTTATGACTCAATTATTTTTCTATTCAATCATACAATGTGTGTCTTAATTTGGACCAGTATTTAATATCATTTTTTCCAACTCCAAAAAATATATTAAAATGGTTTTTATTCTTTGAGATAGATAAACCATGTGACATTCTTGATTGCTCTTTCTATAAATTGGGAAAATGACATATTTTTTTAGTACTTAATTATCTATAGATAATTTTCAATTGTTATGTTTTGTTTTCAACTTTATCCACATATGAGGATTCTAGAATTTTAAAACCATCTCAAAATTCTCCTTTTTGATCACTCCTTCTTTAATTTAACTGGGAAAATATAACCTCTTGTCATAATAAAATGTCATCTACCATTACAAAGCTTTAAGCTCAAACTAACTACATAGTAAGTGTTTTCCTTTCCAATATATGTTGAAATCCTTGATCAACTTTTCTTTCTTAATTCTTTCATAAAGTTTTTCCATCCACATAGAATATCTACTCTTTATAAATACATTTTCTTCCATTCACTTTTTCATAGCATTCAACTACAAGCTAAGATAAGCCCTTAGAATATATTTAACCTTTTATCTCCATCCATATTTTCAATTAAACAACTCATATTCTAGCATGATTAAGTGAGACATAGTATATTTGCCTCCACCTAGTAATTAGATATTACATGTAATATGTTATTACATATAATATATAATTACATATTACATGTAATTACATATTACATTTTTTTATGTTCATTTATAACTATATAAATAATTTATTTTTATAATTATTTAATATATAATAATAAGGTATTCATCTCAAATTATATAAATAATTTATTAAACATTATAAATTTATTAAAATTCTATATATATATATATATATATATATATATATATAATATTTAATTTAATTTAATTTAATACTATGTTTTTTTATATTTAATTCTACTACTTAAAAAATATAGTATTCAACATATAAACTCCACATATGAATCATGAACCAAAAAATACTTGTGTATATTATTTCAAAGAATCACAATACACCATAAAGAGCATGATCCTTCACGTCGTATCTTTTCGACTTAATTGAATAATGTTCTCCTTCCAGGCGTAAGTATGTCTTAAAACATGTTTGATTTGAATTTGAACCAAAATAAATGAGCTGCCTTTTTAAAACGGATTGATGTCATTTACGACTTTAATGAAATGAATAACTGAAGTGATTTATGAATTTAAACAAGTGAGAGATGTATCATTATGCAGTTGTATTAGTGTGACGGAGATCTGCAATTTCTTTAATTTTCAACATGTAAAAAATATTAATTACAAAAATATTTCAAAGTGAGTTTTACTTTAAGTTATATATATATATATATATATATATATATATATATATATATTTTAATTTATAAATAAGTATTATTTACATTTCATTTTGGTATAAGGGAGATGGATAATTTTGTTAGTAGTTAATATCGATGTGACAAGTGATATTTATATAATTATATACATAGGCATTGTCTAACTACTATTTTTTTGTCTTTTTAGTTTGAATTGGGAAACATAAATCTATAAGAAATAACAATTATTTGTTGTTTAAATTGCATTTTTGAATGCAGAAATGGATTCTGCTTGATGAAAAACCCATAGTTTACTAGGATTATGCAGATTTAACCACTCAAATATGCAGATGCACAAATATCATGAAAATATGCCCAGAAAAAAGAAAAAACTTAACGCATTTAGACACGACTACACTATATATATATATATATATATATATATATATATATATAACAATTAAAAATAGCAAAATTTCTTATTGAATTGAAAGATGCTCTCTACAACCTAGCATGAGATAAGAAGTTGATAAGTAATATTTAAAAAATAAATAAAATAAACTTGAATAAAGGATTACAGCTCTACACATAAAGAATGAGAGTAGATTTATTTAACTAGGATATATCATAAAAACCTCTAAAAAAAAATTGAATTTAAAAAAAATTAAAAAAGCATTTGTAACGTAGAGGGATTTGATGTTACTTAATGAAATTTTTTAACCGCGTCATCTATAAGTGTGAAATTTGGTCTTTATTAAATTAGTGATTAATTAAATTCAATATTCCTGAAATTGTAAATAAATTTGATATTCACAATAAAAATCTTGATTTATGAAATGGATATATGAAATCCATTGATGTGAAAGAGACTTAGTGATCATGATGAATATGGATAGCTTTAAATAATTAGTGGCTTCACCAATATCATGAACAAATATTTTAGTCGATTTCCAGCTTGCGATTACTCCTTTGCTTACCGCTTTTTCTTCTTTACTATGGATGGTCTAGGACGCCCAAATGACCTTTATATGCATTTTTTTAATGTAGAGATCCGTAGAAGGCTGAGGTGTTGCTAGTTCTCATGCTGAGATCTCTCTTGAAGAGATAATTAACAGCACCTCCACTTGCGCACTAGTTTGCATCCGTAAAGTAAAAGAACACCCACTGATCCGGCGTGTCTAACATCATTGAAAATAGGCGTTATATGATAAGGTTATAATCTCCAAATCCTTAGGAACCCAACTTCAATTATTGGCTGTTCCACATAAATATTTATTACCCCATTGACTTGCCATGTTCCGTGACCTTCAAATTCGCTGCACATATTACATTTATCACCGCAAGACAAAGTCTAATTATTTCAGTCGCTTTCTTCACGCAAGCAAATTTAATGGCCTTATCCAAACGGAATATGGCAATCATATATCATGAATCTATTGTTTGAGCATGAATGGACAGGGCAGATTGAGTAGTTTTGCGTGTGATTGGTCCATTTTGTCCGAAGAATCTGTACTGAAACGGACTGTGACAAAGATGTGGAAAAATTAGTGGCGAAGAAAGTATTCGAGGTGTGGCCGGATGATTAAATCTCAAGTGACGTTATTCGATGGCTTTTGGATCAAATGCTTTGATTGGTAGGTTTCTTTTGTTGTGGTTGAATTTTTTTAATTGGAATTGGGCATAAAAAGCTACGAGTAACGCCAAATCTGTGAAAAGAGTTCGCTGGATGGTTGTCCTTCCCGATCAAGTTATGTTTCATTGGTCCATCGTCACAATTAGTTATACACACAGCTTATAAGCCATTAACCTAGCTAGCCATAACTTTGAATTTGAAGAACACGGAACAGAATCCAATTTGAAATTGCCAATTACCTGCAAAATGATTACAATCACCTCCTTTTTATAGACGTGTTTGGAAGGATCCAGAAGATCCATAGATTACACGAAGCAGTTGGAGTGTCGTGGATATGGCATTTGATAGGTGGTTGATGGAAGCTTTGGTTTTAATGAGGTAGGTAGAAATTAATTCATCCACCACTCCCCTAATTTCTACTACTAATTACATCAATATTTATAATACCCAGAGCTTCTCTCAAATACTCAAATTGGTCTTGTGCTAAAGCATTTGTAAATATGTCTGCAAGTTGCTCCTTTGATCTGCAATGTTGTAGGATGAGTTCTCCACTGTTGACAAGTTCTCAAATGAAATGATATATTGTGTCAATATGCTTTGTCCGCTTGTGAAAAACATGACTCTTTGATAGTGCAATGGAGGACTTGTTGTCACAATAGAGTGTAGTAGGCTCCTCTTGATTATGCATTAGATCCTTCAATATTCTTTGCATCCAAACTGCTTGACATGCTACTGATGTAACTGCAACATACTCTACTTTTGTTGATGAGATTGTCACTATTGGTTGCTTCTTCTTTGATGCCCATGCCACAACTCTTGTTCCAAGATGAAATGCATATCTAGATGCGTTCTTTATATCATCAATACTTCCTACAAAATCACTATCTGTGTATCCAGAATACAATATGTCATGATTCATTGTTCCTGCAATGTATCTTAAAAACCTTTTTCCTGCTTGCCAATGTGAATTCTTTGGTGTGTCCATGAATATAGAAATCAAGGTGACTCCATACATTATATATGGCCTAGTAGTTGTGAGATACATCAAACTTCCAACCAATTTTATGAATATGGTTGAATCAAAATCCATCTCATTTTGTTCTCTACTTAGTTTTTTGTCAATTGCCACAAGTGTAGAAACTCGACTGCATTTTATCATTCTAAAGCTTTTTAAAACATCTTTTGCATATTTACTTTGGTGAATGAAAATGCCCTTATCATTCTGTGTGACTTCAATGCCAAGAAAATATTTCATTAACCCCAAGTTTGTCATCTCAAATTCCTTCTTCATTGTTGATTTAAACATATCAATAGAGAGATTACCTGTATAGATCAAATCGTCAACATATAGGCAAACAATCAAGATTTGACCTTGTTCATTGACTTTGGTGTATAGTGTCATCTCACTAGAGTTTCTTATGAATTCATTTTTTATCATGTATGAATCTATCCTGCTATACCAAGCCCTTGGTGCTTGCATCAATCCATAAAGTGTAATCTTTAACTGGTAAACCTTGTTTTCTTGTTCTTTTACTTCATATCCTCATTGTTGCTTCTTGCACATAGACTTCCTCTTCTAAATATCCATTCAAGAAGGTTGATTTGACATCCATTTGATAAACTTTCCAATTGTGTTGAGCTGCAATAGCTAGTACCATCCTAATTCTGTCAAGTCTTGCTACTGGTGCAAATGTTTTATTGTAATCAACTCCATATTAATAATCTTTCCTTCTATTTGTCAACTTCTCCATTTTCCTTATATTTAGTTTGATACACCCATTTCACACCTATGCATTATTTATCCTTAGGTAAATCAACTAGATCCCACTTATCATTTTACTTAATAGATTCCATTTCTTCATTCATTGCATTAATCCAATGTTCTTCCTTAATTGCATCCTCAAAATATATAGGATCTTGAGTAAATAGATAAAAAAATGGATTGAAAATCTATCCTATCTCCTTGATCATATATTTCTTGCAATCTTCTAGTCTTTTTGCCTCTTAATCTTGATCTTAATGATTTAGGTGTAGGATTTGAGTCATAACATACTTGTGGACTTGATGTTTCTCCTTGCTCAACTTCCCTTTGTGAGTTTTCTTCTTGTGAAATTCTTGATGGTATTCCTCATTTCTCATTTGATTGTTCTCCTTGACCTTTTTCTCTTTGTTCTTCATATGTTATTATTGTCCCTGTAATTTTCTTATCTATATTGTCATCCAATGATTCTTCCTCTTTGAATACAACATATCTACTCACAATGACTTTCTTGGTTATAGGATTAAACAACTTATATGCCTTAGATTGTTCATCATAACCAAAAAAGATATATTTTTCACTTTTATCATCCAATTTACTCCTTGTTTGTTTAGGCACATGTGCATATGCAATGCAATCAAATAATTTAGAATGAGAAACAATATGATGCTTACTACTCCATGCTTGTTGATGAACCATGTCCCTCACAATCTTTGTTACACCCCTATTCAATATATAGACTGCACAAGCTACTGCTACAACTCAATATTCATTGGATAGATTCTTGACTTTCAACATGCTTCTTGCCATCTCAATTATTGTACAATTCTTCCATTCTGCAACACCATTTTGTTGAGGTGTATAGCTTGTAGTGGACTGCTTCTTTATTCCATGATACCTTCAATACTCCAAAAACTCATTTGAATTGTATTCTCCTCCCTTATCTAATCTCAATATCTTAATGGATAGACCACTATGTTTCTCAACCAATGCCTTGAATTTCTTAAACTTGACAAATGTTTCAGATTTGTGTTTGAGGAAATAAACCCATGTTTTTCTATTATAATCATTAATGAATGTTAGAAAGTATATGCTCCCCCCTAATGATGCACTGAACCACATAAATCTGCATGCACAATTTCTAAGGGTGCCCAAGCTCTATATGACATCTCTTTTGGAAATTTTTTCCTATGTTGCTTTCCCAAAATACAACTTTCACATGCACTTAACGGTGTCTGAATCGGTGGTAAACCTCTTACCATTTCATTTTTTTTGCAATAGACAGAATCCTTTGGAGTTTACATGATCATACCTCAAGTGTCATATCCATGCTTTATCTTGACGTGATGCCTTGAAACTTGCTCCAATCTTCTCCATCATTTCACTTTTCATGTGAAGTGGGAACATTTTGTTGTCTGTCATTTTAATCTTTTCAATTACCATTTTACTAGGAGAAAAATCAAATATACTGCAAACATTATTCTCGAATAAACTCCATAACCCTTTTGAGTAAGTTGTCCCACACTTATGAGATTTTGCTTCAAACCAGGAACAAAATAAACATCAGGGGTAGTTTTCTATTCATTCTCCGTTACTACATTAATTGCAACTTTTCCCATGACTTCTACACTATTATCATTACCCAATTTAATTTGTGCTTTAATTGATGTATCCAACTCCTCAAACAACCATTTATTTCCAATCATATGGTTACTACAACAACTATCACGAAACCAAATGTTACTTGCATTTTCTTAAGCTACATCACATGTAATACACAATGTTTCAGAACTACTCTCAAAGAAATTTTCATTATGCTTTCACATATTTTCTTGTTTCTTTTGACATTCATTTGCAAAGTGACCATACTTCTTTAGTAATAACATTGAATCTTTGATTTTTCATACCTTTGTGATGTTTGATTGTTATTGTTTTCTCTTGAGCTGAAATTTTGATTTCTCCTTCCTCTTGGGTCTTGATTCTTTCTTTCTCCTCTTCGAAAATTATTTATTCCTCTTCCTCTAAATCCTGGATTTCCTCTTCCTCTTCCTCTGCCAAATTTCATTTGTGTTTTGAATGCATGCTCCAATGAGGTATTGTCATTCATGTTCAACTTGTCTTCATAATTTTTCAAGGAGCCAACCAACTCATCCATAGAGTATGTAGTCAAATCTTTAGATTCTTCAATTACCACAACAATTGTATCAAATTTTCTAGACAAACTTCTTAAAAATTTTCTACAACATTATGATCTACTAGCTGATCACCATTTTTTCTTATTTGATTAACCAAATCCGTGACATGATATGTAAACTGATATATTGAATGAGAATCTTTCATTTGCAAGTTTTCAAATTCTCTTCCAAGTGCTTGGAGTTTGACAATTTTTACCTTGCTAGTGCCTTGATATGTTGTCTCTAGGATGTCCCATGCTTGCTTGGTTGTAGTGGCTAGTTTAATCCTTCCAACAACTGAATCATCCAATGCTTGTCAAATTATTTGCAAAGCCATTTTATTCTTTTGTCTATTTTCATCAAGCTTTTCATTTTCATCAACACTCAAAATAGACTTATCTTGTGGTTCAGTATAGCCATTCATTACTATATCTGATAGCTCATATGAATCAAATTCTAATTTCATTCTAAATGGCCAATTATCATATTTTTTCTCAGAAAATGTTGGAATCATAAATTGTTGATACATTCTTGATGCTATTTTTTTTTAAATCAAACCCCCAATTTTTTCTCCAGCAAAATGGGAAAAAGACTATAAAAGATGAGTGTTCTTTGTACTCTTTTTCAAGCAAAAACCCTTGTGAAAGTATTACAAGTGATCTTTAAATACTTACACTGCTATAATTATATCCACCATGTAACCAAATTAGTTTCCAAAATCGTAATGGGGATAAACAAGCAATCCCAATATAATGCCCAGTTCTACTTATTCAATGCACAATTATCCAAGATTACCAATCAGTTCACCCTAATTTGTTAAATGGCTCTTAAATTACAATTGCCTTTGTTTTATGCTGGTAAGAGGAATAGTATTAACTCCAACAGATCACAAATACAGAGAAAAATGCACCCCTGTGTATCTCATTTCCCAAGTTTTTTGCTAAATCTAAAAAACAAATGTATATATTTCTAACCTTCACACACTTGATTCATAGTGGAAAAGAAAACCAGAATCCTAAACAGATTGAAGGTGCTGAGAGAGGTTACCAGAACAACCAAACCTAGAGATGAGAAATATGCCTGGTATTCTTGCTCTTTCCACCGACAATTAAGTTGATACCCATTGTCGTTGTTGCTCTCAAACCCTCGGCCCACGTGTATAGAGGTGCAATGTATTCTCCCTTTGAAAGAGACTCATGAATAACACTCGAAATCCAATAAAACAGCTAAGTGACAATTCATCAACATCCTTGCAACATTTCTAAGTACCAACAAAAAATCTTAAGTGACGAGGCCTTCACTCTGCCCTCCACCGTATACACCTTATAGCTTGCAACCCAATTCTACACAGACTTTTCTTCTATGCACAAGAGTCAACCTCAAGACCCTCATTGTTCACCTTGTTGGCGTTCGGAAGTCACTCCTGGATTGCTAGCAGGAGCAGAGCCCGAAGCCCATCAGATGTAATGTCATGGTTTGTTTTAAAGGGTGATCAAATGGAGGAAGACTCACAACAGCATAACTCCAACTTCAGAAACCAGATCATGCATGCATGAAAGAGTGAGGTCTTGATAAACTCCAAACAGTGAGTTGTAATAAAAGGGTGAGTAGATGGAAGACTTGTGCAAGAAAGCGCAGTGGTCCACAATAAACATCAGGTTTATTACATATTAGAGAAGAAGTGAGCTCAAACGCAAAATCCTTTTACATTCGAACTCATATGCCAGAGAATACAATAATACCACAACAAATCCTTTAGCGCAGCAAGATTGTTAAGTCCACGTGAATCCTTCAGCTGTGAACCCTCCAGCAAGAGATGAAACAAAGATGGATAAGAAAGGAAACTGTTTGTTATAAACCAAGAAGTCTCAAACACAGAGGCATAACAAGGAAACCAGAATATGGCTGAAACTATACAGTCGGGAGCTTAGCTCTACCATCGATAGATACAAAAATGGCAAAATGCCTACATATACTCAAAACTACAACAGCGGCGGAACCAAGAAAATGCATTGAAGGCTTTGCGTCTGCATGGCTTCTGACACTCTGCAGCCGCAATCTCTGAATAACCGTGCAACTTATGGCAGATGCGATAGATCTTCTGACAGTTACATCGGCGAATCGACGTGCTTTTAATTCGTTGCAGGACGTCCCCATTATGGTGGAGATGATGTCTAACCATCGCCAATTGCTTCAATAACTGCTTCTTGGGATTGATAACGGCCCAGCCGACTCAGCATCTCGGGATAGGGAAGACTTCTTGCGCTGCCACCTGGACTAACTGAATAACTTGAAGGACGGACACAAGGGCCAGCGCGAGGGATAAGGTGTATGGCGGGAGTGATGATGAGACATGAGAGTGATGTGGAAAGAAGGGGAGGCGTGGCAGGCGATGAGTGAGTAATGAACAGAAAGGGAGGCCATGCGGGCCAGAGAGGAGGGATGGATAAGTGACATATGACAACAGGGGAAGGTGGGCAGAAGGAAAGTGAAGTGACGGGAGGAGGGCCCACACTGGCTAAGCAAAGGGCAGCTGAGAGGGGCAGGGTTGCAAGAGCGCCAATGATCCGAGCGCTGCGATCGTGGTCGTTGGAAGATGCACTCACAATTCCGGACCCCCCCCCTCGTATTAAAGGTAGAAAGGCGGGGGGCGTCTGGAATGGTCTCCGTCGTCGTTGATCCGGGCGTGCTCATCTGGGCCGTCAGAGAGATGTGCCCCCGATTCTGGACCCCCCCTCTTGCTTAAAGGTCGGAAGGCAAGGAGGGTCCAGAATTTGCTGTGCGTCGTTGATCCGGGCGCGCTCATCTAGACCGCCCGGTCTTGCTTACTGTTTACCACGGGCGCATTGTCGCCCAAAACTTTGGACAAGTGGGTTTTAACCCATTCATTTGATATCTGACCCCCTTGGCGAGAAATATCGCTAACATTTGGCTCCATGGGGGATAGAGTCGTCCCTGTGATGCTCTAAGAACTCTTTTGCAGACTTAGTGCCTTTGCTGTTGGGCTATTGAGTCATTCATTAGTCAAAAAATGAAAACAAAAACACAAAACAATATTTACAAAATTAAACAAAATGAGCCGACTGCGGCTCACATAAAACATTTCTTTAAGAAGTGCCCATTGACTGGGCCACTGAAAACTTCATTGCCTTCCAGATCCTGCAACCTGTAAGTGTTATTGGAAAACACTTCAAGGATCTTGAAAGGTCCGAACCAGAGGGCATCAAATTTACTGTGTTTGCCCTTCTCCTGCCTGGGTGCATCCCACTTGAGCACCAGATCACCCTGTTAAAATTCTTTCTTCTTGTTTTTCCTATCAAAAGCCTGCTTGATCTTGTGATGTCAATTGTAAGCTCTGTCCAGGACCTGTTCTCTGGTCTGCTGTACCTCCACCATCTGATGAATTCTTCTGATCATAAGATTAGGTTCCCCTTCATAATCGTGGAGAAGATCTGCCACAGGCAAGGCAAGCTGAGTGGTGAAAACTGCCCCAATCCCATAAACAAGCTGGAAGGGTGAGAGACCCAGGGATTTCTTCGTTGTCACTCGATCGGCCCAAAGTGCAAATTTGAGCTTTGAGTCCCAGGCTCTTTTATTATCCCCCAATAACTTTTTGATAAGCTTGATTAGACTTTTATTAGAGGACTCTGCCAGTCCATTTCCCTGAGGATAATAGGGAGTGGAGTGGATCAACGAAATTCCAAACTGTTCACAAAATTTGATCAGAAGCTCTGACCGAAATGGGGAAGCATTGTCAGTGATGATTTTGCTAGGGCAGCCAAACCTAGCAATGATGTCTTCCAGGAAGCTAATGGTTACTTTGTGAGAAGTGCTTCTGGTAGGGACAGCTTCTATCCATTTAGTAAAGTAGTCAGTTGCTTTCAAAATCCATCGGTGTTGACCACTTGAGGGAGGATGAATTTCCCCAATAAAATCCAGTCCCCACTGCTGAAAGGGAGCTGAGACCACCACAGGTTTCAATGGCAGGGACCTGAGCTGCTGCTTTCCTGAGAATTTCTGGCATTTTATGCAAGCTCTAACTTCCCTGCAGACATCAGGAAATAAGGTGGGCCAGTAGTACCCAGCTCGGAGGATCTTATGAGCAGTGGTTTTCCAAAAATAATGGCCTCCACAGAGACCGCTATGGAAATCATTCATAACCTTCTGGGCCTCCTTTGGGTCCAGACACATCAGTAATATTCCCTGGGGATCCTTCCAATACAAATCTTGGTCAATAAGACAATACTTGACAGCTTTGAGCTTTAAAGCCCTTGCCTTGCTTTTTTCCATCCCATCAGGGGGTTTCAACTCTTGCAGGAAATATAAAATATCTTTGTACCAGGGGCATGCTGCTAGTGGTACATTGCCTTGGGAACCCCAATCAGATGACTCAGCTTGTTCATGGATTAAATTGATTTCTAAGGCTTTATAATTGGATTCGGTCAGGAGCCTGGCCAAACCCTGCCCCTTTATTAGCTTGGTGGGCTTGATCTCCAAGTCGAATTCTAGGATCTTGGCGATCCATTTACTTCTTTTCCCATCTATGTCAGGCTGTATCAGTATGTCCTTCACAGAGGTTGAAGGGACATATGCAATGACCTTTGAGTGTAAGACATAGACTCTGAAAGCCTTGAGAGCTTTCACCAAGGCATAAGCCTGCTTCTCCATGTTCTCGTATCGGAGCTCTGCATCTCTCAGCGCCTTACTGAAGAAGGCAATAGGCTGCTCTTGCCCTTGATCATTTTTCTGCAACAGAACCGCTGCCACTGTGTCACAGGAAGCAAAAGAAAATATCATGAAATCTTTAGAATAATCTGGACTGACTAGCACAGGAGCTTCAGTCAATGCTTTCTTTATTTGGTCAAAAGACTTCCTGGGATCAGCAGTCCATTTTATTTCATGGCCCTTCCTGAGCATGGCAGTGATATGCTTCACCAATTCAGCAAAATTTGAAATAAACCTCCTCAGAAAATTAATCCTTCCCAAAAATGCTTGGACCTCCTTTTTGGATCTGGGAAGTGGCAGGGCCTGGATTGCCTCCACCCTGTCATGATCAATTCTCACTCCCTCTGCTGATACTATGTGGCCTAACAGCTTCCCCTCTTGCATAGCAAACAATGATTTTTGGGGATTTAGGGAAAGGCCAAACTTGCGACATTTCAGAAAAACCCTCTTCAAATGGCAGAGGTGCTCAAAATCAGTCTTGGAGAAGACTGTTATGTCATCTAAGTATATTACCACGAACTTATCCTTTTCTCCGATGAAGGCTATGTCCATGGCTCACTGAAATGTTGCCCCCGCGTTCATCAGCCCGAATGGCATCTTGGCATACATGAATGTGCCCCAAGGAGTGGTGAAGGATGTTTTTTCTCTATCTTCTGGCATTACTGATATCTGATTATAGCCAGAAAAGCCATCAATCATGGATATCCTAGATGCACCAGTGACCCTCTGCAAGATATGTTCCATGTTGGGCAGGGGGTAATTGTCCTTCCTCGAACTCCTGTTCAGGTTCCTAAAATCGACACAGAGTCTGACTTCTCTGCTCTTCTTTCTTACTGGGACCAAATTGGCTACCCAGCTGGAGTACCTTAAGGGGACTATGATTTGAGCATCTAGCAGCTTTTTTACCTCCCTCTCCATAACAGGCAACAGCGTGGGATTTATCTGTCTCAGCTTCTGTTTGAAAGGCCTAGCCTCCTCCAGTGGGATCTTGTGCTCAATGACTGACGTGTCGTATGTCTTAAGGTCTTCGTAGGTCCACACAAACACGTCAACAAACTCCCTCAGCAACTTAGTATATCCGATCCTCTGCTCTTCTGTCAAGCTCCTCGATAGCTTGACACACTTGGGCTCCTCTGGTGTGCCTATGTTGCATTCAGTCGTGTCAGCATCATCACCCGAAATTCTTCCCTTTACAGACACATCGTTTCCATTGAACAATCTTTCTAGTGGGATCAGACCCCGTGGTATATTATTGCTCGGTAGTTGAATAATCTGATGGTCAGCAACTTTATTCAACAACTCCTCGGGGTGGTGATCAGGCTTCTCGTCAGGGTCCTGCTCCTCATCTATATGTAATGCAGAGAAGTCATCGATGGATTGGAGGAACTTTTCAATATCCTGATCATCTTCAAATACCCTCCAATGTTTGACATTGTCTGGTACAGAGGGTCTGTATCTTATTTCCACCTGTGATCTGTCAGTGGGCAGCGCAGGAGCTTCGAATAAACTAGCTGAGAAAGCTTGGAAGTCGGCTGGAGCATTTTCTTCCCGTGGAATAAAAGAGATGTTGAAGGCTAGGAAGAAACTGTCAATTAGATCCCATACCTCGTTCCTGTAATTTTTTAGGCGGGGGTGCTTGGTCTGATAGACGTTTTTGACTTGCTGGACAACTAATTATGCATCCCCGAACACAGCCATTTCCTTAATTGCCATTTCTTTTGCAGCCCTCAATCCTAGAACCAGAGCCTCATATTCTGCCACATTGTTGGTGACTTCAAATTCCAGCTTGTATGACAGTGATATGGTTTCCTGAGAAGGAGATTTGAAAACCACTCTGGCACCTGCACCTATATTGGAAGAAGCTCCATCAAAGAACATCTTCCAAACAGAGGTGGTTGGAGGGGACATCCCCTGATTAGGACTGGGCTGCTTTCTGATCTGCAGAGGGGTCTCAGGTTCATCAGTGAACTGCAGCAAGCTAGATCCCAAGTCAGTGTCTAAGGCATAGATAGGGTGATTGGTGGGGTTTGCTTCATCACTGACAATGTAGGCCAGTTGGGCCTCTCTGTACAATCTTCTATGCTCCCCCCCAAAGATTGGAATGGTGGAATATGTGAGGTCCATCTGCAACGTCCCTCCAAGTCTCTTAATCCAAGATCTTGACAACAGCATGCCAAACTTGGGGGGAACGTCAGCTACCACTATATCCATGACCATACTTTTCATGGGTAGCTGAAACAGGGATACCACAAGGTCTTTAATAACTCCCAGACATTGTACCCTCCTGGAGTCAAGGGAATAGACGTCATGATAGGCTCTGGTGACTTCTAATCGTAATTCTTCCATGACAGCTTTAGGCATGAGGTTGTGGGAGGCCCCTGAATCCATTAAACAATTATGCAGTACTTTGTCATGTATATTCAGGGAGGTGTAGAAGGGAGGGGATGAATCATCTCTATCTTCTACCATGGGACCCAGGATCACTGCAGGCCTTTCATCTTGGAGGTTTATGCAGTATGTGGAGGGGCCAAGGGCTTCAGAATTCAACAGGTCTGAGAAGCGTTTTTTGAATTCCCCGTGTTTGATTAACTCAATGAGGGGCACAGGGATTCTGATCTTTTGAATTTCATGCTCAAAATTAAAAGAAGAGGTGGGCTTTGGAATTTCTCTAATCTCAGGAGCATGAATTTGAATGAAAAGGGAGAGAGGTTGGGCCTTCTTACCTTTATGGTTGTCTGGTACCTCGTCAGCTGGCTTCTGTTCTCTAGTGGATGACTCAGGAATGTCAGGGGCTGTTGCCCGCTTGTCTGATCTCAGGTTATATCTGCCTCTGCCACAACCAGCCTTGTCTGCTTTGCTGAGCTCATTGAGCTGACCATTCATGAGAGACTCCTCATATGCTGATTTGGTCAGATGAGGGAAGGGGGAAGTGACTTCTAGAGAGTGAATTTTGGGCTCAGGCTCATCTGTTTCAGCTTCCTCTTCATTAGTCACAAAATTGTTCTGAAAAGGGGCCTGAATCCTTTGGTCATCTTTGTCTCTTTCCTTCTCTTTGTGCATAGTTGGAGGAGCAAAATTGTTTGGCCTTCTGAAACCTCCTTTATTCTCTGTGTTCTGAGGGCCTTTATACATCTGCCTTCTTTCCACCTTTATCCTTTCCATCTCTTCCTTCAGAATGTTCACCAGCTGGGTCAGCTCATTTACTTGAGGGTGGGACAAAGATGGGCCAGAGATGTTGGAGTCAGAAGTCGAAACTTTCGATCTTCCATTTCTTCTATCTGTGTTGGCCTTGTTCCTCAGTCTGTCTGCTGCTAATATATTGGACTCCACCTCTATAGCTGCGTCTTGCATCTGAGCTAAAGAGGTGGCTCTCCTTTCTCTTAATACGAGACAGAAATCAGGGTCAAAAGCACTAGCATATGAAATTTGAGCAGATGCTTCAGAGGGCTTTATCTCTGCAGGAATCTTGTTGTACATCTTATTGAATCTTTTGGAGAAGTTAGAGACAGACTCTCCTTCCTGCTTCTTCAAGGACCCAAACTCGATCATGTAATATATATAATATTTTATATCCCCCCACTGTCTCAGGAAAATATTATCCAGAGCCTCAATACCAGCAATAGATCCAGGGGCCAGACCCCTGAACAACTTCCTAACTTCACCATCCAGGCTCTGGACGAAGACCCTCATCCAGACGTCTTCATTCTCGATATTCAGGTTATCATCATAGCTGTAGAAGGCATCCAGGTGCTCTTCAGCAGTCACATCTCCCTTGCCACTGAACTTGGGCATGTATTTCCAATAGTCTCCAGCAGGGAGAGGGTTCAAAGGCTGAGGAAGGATCAAAGGAGCATATCTGGCAGCGACTATGGCATCCATTCTGTTCGGAGGGGGATTAACACCAGCCATAGGGATGTTGAGCAGAGGATAACTCGGAGGAGATGGAGTACAAACAGGTGAGGAGGGAAAAGAGGTCCTCACGGGAGATGACGGGGAAAACAGAGAGAATTCTAAGGGACTTGAGTATGCAGGTGGTCCTCTCTGTGAAGCAGTAGTAGTCAAAGGAGGAGTAGTGAAACCTCCTGAGAGGGAAGTGACAAGGATCTCTCCTTCTGATACTAGACCAGGAGGGGAAAACTCAGCAGGAACACTCCCAAAGTTGAGAAAACGGGAAACTTCAGAGGAAGGATGACTAGGAAATCGAGAATCTGAAAATGGAGTTCTCACAGAAGGGGAGGGCGTGTTACCTTTTTCATCGGCCGAAACTTCTTTTGCTGCTCTCTTTCCCTTTCTGCGCACAGCTTCCAAGTCCTCGTCTGGTGTGACCAAAGGCAAATGTGGATTTGACCTCGTATGTCTGCCTCTCGACGCCACAGCTGATAGAACAGGTTCTCCCCAGCGGAGTCGCTACAGTGGAGTCGCCAGGTGCACAGCAGCAATCTTGAAGTTCTGATATCTGATGCACCTTCAGAAATCAGTTAGTCATTGTCGTTCTACCCAAGGAAAATCTTCAACTTCGTCCCCGGCAACGGTGCCAGAAATGTTGGCGTTCAGAAGTCACTCCTGGATTGCTAGCAGGAGCAGAGCCTGAAGCCCATCAGATGTAATGTCACGGTTTGTTTTAAAGGGTGATCAAATGGAGGAAGACTCACAACAGCATAACTCCAACTTCAGAAACCAGATCAGGCATGCATGAAAGAGTGAGGTCTTGATAAACTCCAAACAGTGAGTTGTAATAAAAGGGTGAGTAGATGGAAGACTTGTGCAAGAAAGCGCAGTGGTCCACAATAAACATCAGGTTTATTACAGATTAGAGAAGAAGTGAGCTCAAACGCAAAATCCTTTTACATTCGAACTCATATGCCAGAGAATACAATAATACCACAACAAATCCTTTATCGCAGCAAGATTGTTAAGTCCACGTGAATCCTTCAGCTGTTAACCCTCCAGCAAGAGATGAAACAAAGATGGATAAGAAAGGAAACTGTTTGTTATAAACCAAGAAGTCTCAAACACAGAGGCATAACAAGGAAACCAGAATATGGATGAAACTATACAGTCGGGAGCTTAGCTCTACCATCGATAGATACAAAAATGGCAAAATGCCTACATATACTCAAAACTACAACGATGACGGAACCAAGAAAATGCATTGAAGGCTTTGCGTCTGCATGGCTTCTGACACTCTACAGCCGCAATCTCTGAATAACCGTGCAACTTATGGCAGACGCGATAGATCTTCTGACAGTTACATCGGCGAATCGATGTGCTTTTAATTCGTTGCAGGACGTCCCCATTATGGCGGAGACAATGTCTAACCACCGCTAACTGCTTCAATAACTGCTTCTTGGGATTGATAACGGCCCGGCCGACTCAGCATCTCGGGATAGGGAAGACTTCTTGCGCTGCCACCTGGACTAACTGAATAACTTGAAGGACGGACACAAGGGCCAGCGCGGGGGATAAGGTGTATGGCGGGAGTGATGACGAGACATGAGAGTGATGTGGAAAGAAGGGGAGGCGTGGCAGGCGATGAGTGAGTAATGAACAGAAAGGGAGGCCATGCGGGCCAGAGAGGAGGGATGGATAAGTGACATATGACAACAGGGGAAGGTGGGCAGAAGGAAAGTGAAGTGACGGGAGGAGGGCCCACACTGGCTAAGCACAGGGCAGCTGAGAGGGGCAGGGTTGCATGAGCGCCATTGATCCGGGCGCTGCGATCGTGGCCGTTGGAAGCTGCACTCACAATTCCGGACCCCCCCCCTCGTCTTAAAGGTAGAAAGGCGGGGGGGGGTCCGGAATGGTCTCCGTCGCCGTTGATCGGGGCGCGCTCATCTGGGTCATCGGAGAGATGCGCCCCCAATTCCGGACCCCCCCCTCTTGCTTAAAGTTCGTCAGGCAAGGAGGGTCTGGAATTTGCTGTGCGCCGTTGATCCGGGCGCGCTCATCTAGATCGCCCGGTCTTGCTTACTGTTTACCACGGGCGCATTGTCGCCCAAAACTTTGGACAAGTGGGTTTTAACCCATTCATTTGATATCTAACCCCCTTAGCGAGAAATATCGCTAACACACCTCACTCTGATATTACGATGAAGTGGGAAGAGGCAAGAACATGGAACATAATTCAATCAAACTGAAAAATTGAAATTGCCAATTGCTTACAAAATGATTACAATTGGTTTTTGGAAGGATCTCGAAGATTTAGAGAATTTACAAAGCAGTTAGAGTGTAGGTGTTGAAAGGATCCCAAAGATTTAGAGAGTTTACCAAGGGGTTGAAATGTCAGTGGATATGGCGGTGAAGGAACAATAACAGGTGGTTAATGGAAGCTTCAGTTTTAATGAAGTAGGTAGAAATTAACTCATCCAACTGAATTTGTGTAAAGCTAATTATACATTGAACTGCAATATCATGTCGTGGTACACTATTATATCATGGAGGCTTCTGGCACTGTTGTTCATCAATATCAACATTTCCAGTAAATTTGAAGCCGCTAACGAATTACATGATGTCCCAGATCAGAACAATACAGATTGTTTGAGTTGGAGGGTGTATGTAGAATTGAGTAATTTCAGGAATTGGAGGTACGGACAGTTCACCAAGATTGCTTGACATATGTTCAACAGTACATGCTATGGACACTATGAAAGAGATCTAGCATGGTCAATCGACTGTATCCTTATACAACAAAAATCAACCATGGTAGGGAATACTAGGGATGCATGGGTGTTCGCTGTGGATGACACTGCGTTTTCCAATCTCAAATATTATATGGGCAGCTTTTGGGTATAGGTCCGTTGTTTTTTTATGGTTTGTTTTATATTTATTATACTTGGCTAAGGGCGGTGTATATCCTAATTTCTTTATTTTAGTTATTGTGATTTCATAAAGATTTTTAATTTTTTTTATTATTCTTTCTCCAAAATATATATTAAAATTTATGAAATTCGAAATTAAATTTTCTTTATTAATCTAAAAAAATAAAATATTATTTTTAAATTATATAAATTACGTAGTAATATTATTAATTTTTTTATTTTTATTTATTTTTGATAAATATTATTGACTTAAAATATTTAATTTAAAATTAAATAACTCAATTTTTTTTTGCGAATATTACAGTCAATTATCATTGAATGACTTCATTCTCATTGTAATAAATATCATTATTTTCATGCTTTAGTGTTTCATTTTCATTTATTTTATAAGTCAATGTTATATGAATTCTCAAATATTTTTGTAAGCTTAGCTATAACTATGTTGCCACTTCTACGAATCAAGCTCACCTGTATTTTTCAGATTTAATACATTAATCCTATTAAAATATATTTACGCCGTATACCTATTGATAATGGGCACAATTAATCACCTTTTAATCATAAATTTCATTCTTAGGGTTGGCAATTGAAGATGCTGGCATATTCTTCATCGTCCTCTCTAATCAATGGATGAGATTTTGATAAATTAACTTCCGCTCATTTATAAAGGCGTACGTTTATGTGATTACTTTTTCACATTTACTAAATAAGATTAAAAAATTACTTGCTCATCACCAAATTGCCACGTTCAGTGATTAAGAAATAATAACACTGATTAAGAAGCTGGACGGATACGTATGGCCCCGTGGATGTTAACTGCTACCGTTTCATTTGTGTGGGCGTGGATGTGAAATGCTACCTCGGTTCGTATTATATCTATCTAGGGTTGCAACTTTTGGCATTCCGTTCGGTTAAGCCAGCCGTCATTCCTTCTATGAACAAGCCAACGGTCAAGCCAAGCGGTTTAATATTCACATTCTATTGGATATACATAGTGGAAATAGTCGCGTTTGTTTATTTTAATGAAAATTTATATGTTTCAATTGTTCGCCCATTTTTTATCACCCCCACGTTTCTGAGAAACACATGCCATATTAGGTAATCTGTTAATTAATCTATCAGCAGTTGTGAGCCGTATATTCGATCAAGAAAGAAGGCAGCAGGCATTTCCATTGTGCAAATTTTTGAAACAAGTGTACTCAATGCATTATTATAAGATGAGACAGATGAACTTCTTTGTGCCTAATCTAAGTTATTCATATTATAACTTAATAAATATT